>JAEQBH010004007.1:0-180602 GCA_016808115.1 Tetrastigma voinierianum | reverse complement strand
GGTGGTGTTATGCCTACATTAGTGGAGAGATCATTAATATAGATAAATCAAGATATAAGACTTTAAAATGAAAGAGAAGTAGATGTGCCAACCAGCATATCCAGATTAATCTGAACTTAACACAGAAAAAGAATAAAAGATCAGCACTACCCAAAACTTTCTGAGTTTAGTCGATTTAATTGCTTACACCATATGAATTATTGTTATTCAGAACTGGGAATTATAAATTTTCCGATTCTAGATTGAAAACATGTTTTAAAACAATTTTTACAATCACTCTATGTTTCCGCTTCCACTGAGTTTAAACAGAAAAAGTCCATAAAATAAAAAGCCAAATTGTTTAAGGATAAACAAAATTTTCGTTGTATACAAACTGAAGTTTGAGGGAATTTGACAGAGTCTTAAACCCATCATTTTAATCCATTATTAATGTTTTAACAGCTGCATCATTTTTACACAAACTTATGAATATTCACTTAACTTCGCTTTATGGTGTGTTAATTTAAAAATGAGATAATTCTAGCGTAAACATTAAAAGTGGAAATTATAGCAAATTGCCGCAGATAGTTTTGTCTGTCGCATTGCACTTCGCATTCATAAGAACTTTGTCGCGCAATGTACAATTAAGGTGTCACAAGTTCAGCTAAACCTTCAGGTACAACAAACTTTGTTACTATTAAAGAGTTCGTCATGACATTGCTAAAGAAGAATGAAAGAAGACTCGCTCATGTAAACCCTTAACTCTATCGCGACAAATGATTAAGCTAAATGAAAGGAACTTTGTCGCTGAGAACTCTTCCTCTGGTTTAGAATGATGTTAAAAGCACTGAAGACAATAGATGAACGAATCTGACAAAGATAATTTGTCGCTGAGAGTCACAAGAATGTGAGATGATAACATGAGACGCGTTTGCACAGTATAAAGTTCAAACAGATGGAAACACCACAGTGCATGTCTCTATAGAAAATCCCGTCGACACAACATCTAGAGAGTCAAACAAGGACAATGCAGATGTTTAAAGGGAAAATGCTTAGTCACAATCTATAAAGGCGTGAGGGTAAAAGAACCGTTAAAATGGCAATTAGTTTATATAATATAAGACATCTCAAGCAGACAAGAACAAGACTATTGCATCAAAATTCGTAAGAGATGTAACAGTCCGAGGATAAACCGCAGAGTTTAGAAGAAGGTGACAGAAAACCGATGCAATACGCAGGCCGTCGACAAACATCAAACAGGTCGCTGATGAACTTATGTTAGAGAGAGCGACAATTGTAGCCATTATAAATTTTGGGTAGATCCACAATGCAATAATGGCAGGTGCTCGACATTGGAAAGTCGATAAACAGACTCATCTGAAGACCGTATGGCAGCTTCTACAAAATTAGATTTGCAACAAGACTCTTGCAAAGATTTATTTTTTACTCTTTCGCCAGTAGAGATTTTGACAATGTAGTTTTTGTTAGTTTTTTATTTTTCTGAGTCGAAAGCAATGAATTAAAATTTCCGCGATGAATTTTGTTAAATTTTCTTTACACGCCAACAAAATATCATACTTCTGACTTATCATTTAAGCTTGGTTTACACTTCAGCCTTTCCTAACTGTATAATCATTTAAAGATAGGAACTCAGCTTTTTTGAAGAGTTGAGTCTCTCAGAATGATCGATGATGATTGTCATTTTCTTCAGACAAATAAGAATAGGCTAGAATCTTAAATCTATTTGACAGAATATTTCTTAAATGCACTGTTCCCAAGATTTCAGCACTGTGCACCCAATCAAAGATTATTTTGTCACAATGAGGCGCCCGGTGACATGAGATTTAGAGAACTCAGAGAGCATGCAGAAAGCAATTTTTGGGGTATGGTACACTAATACTAAGGAAACACGAACTGATGGGTTACTCCGATAGATCATGAATTGAAATATGGTGTGAGGATAGCTAATTGAGTTTCAGCTTTAATTATCGGCGTTCTTCCTCTTTCCGATGAACCCATTTTGATCCTGTGGGTTAGCAAGATCACAATCGGTTATATATGTGAATTTTTATCAGAACAAGAATATGTTAATCAATTGAGAAGGCTTGGTAATATCCGTCTATGGGGGCAGAATTTCAAGATAGACTGTGTATAGTGACAAAATGAAAAGATTTAATTCTGAAAAGGGTTATTAGCATTCATATTTATTAAATCTATTATCTGAAATTAGTTTAATATCTGATCAGAAGAGTGTTTTGTTATGGGAGAATCCAAATGATATCACATGCATCTTCATAAATTGATCTTCACTTCTATATTTAGTTAAGATTCAAAAAATATTGTAATTCGACAAATATTCATTATCTATGTTCAGTGTTTGTCTGTTCTTTAATAGAATCCCTTTCAACTTATTTTTATAGTATTTTATTAAAAAGTGAAATACTTTAACGTTATTTTATTCATTTTTCTTAATCATCTTAATATTGAGTTCAAATAGCAACAGATCCAGCAAATGTAAGAAGATTTAAGAGCCCATACTCAATCCATGGGAACGAGATAGAACTGGTAAGGAAAATCCACTTTTATTACTCGAACGATCCGTACTTGCAGCAGATTGGTGACCAAACTCAAATTCAATGAATCAGCGAAACAAAAAGAGCAAACATAGATTTTTCATCACGCTTGCCCAACAAGTTTTTTGTATGCCGTTGCCGTGAGGGAGCCTAGTTATCTTGTAGTCAGGTCAAAATCAATGAACACATGCTTGAAATCTCATACAAGGACTAGATTGAGTTAAACTTTAGAATACAAGTTAACAGATATATAATTTGGTCTCAATAAGTTTTTATACAAGCATCGGGGACCTTAGAAGGTCTTTAGCCATTATCATTGGTGCATTTTACCATATAAAACGATTAACATTTTTATCATGTCAAGAGAACAGATGACATTCTTTGGTGGTCGAATACAACTTCAGCCATGATTAATAACACTGATCCCTGATTTGATATCTCAATCCTACTACATATGATCAAACATGCCTCAAACTTGAATAACGAAATACGATGAAGTGTAAATCTCCTTTTCGACACTGATGGTGGTGGACGATCCACCCTACACCCGAGACTTAGTTTCACTCATTCATGGTGGTCTTGAACCTTCTCCATGGTAAAAGAATACAAAAAGTCAAGAAGAAAATCGGACTAAAGTTTATGACAACAAAGGAGAAAATTCATAAAAACTATTAAAAAGTATCCCAAAGTTTATATTCATTTGATATTCCAAACTCCTTATTTAACGATGAGGTGCGGTATCATGATATTCCAACTAGAGAACAAATAGAATTCCAATTGGTTACATCTCCATAGATAATCATTATTTCCGATTTGAGCTTAAGAACTTTCCTTTTCCCATTTCTCACCCCACACCCATAAGGGCGAGTACGAATTTCACACTTTTCCGTGACAACATCACAAACTGGGAAATGACATGATTTGGCTCTGCAAAATTTCTCATGATCAGCAAAGAGGGCTAGTGTGAAAACTAGAGTGATGGGTGTGGAAATGTCTAATTGATCTCTAAGCTCCCATCTTCATTGCCAACCATCCATAGGCTGGTTCTTAACTGTCCGACTTCTTTTTAGGAGCTTCTAAATCTTCATAAGAGATCTCGAGATGTCCTCATCGCCGACCTCGTGATGCTAAGAAAAGCCTTAAAAGCAATACCTCCTGTACCAACAAATGATTATTAATTGGTTTAAAACTAACAACTAATAATCGCAAGTGCAGAGCTCACAACACAAAAAGGTTGGTGTTTGGGGAAAATTGAGTAGTTAAAATTCTCTTTTTTGGATCAAGCATCATTTTCAAGATTACTACAAAGATTTAATTATTGAAATGGTGGGAAGCTCTAAACATATCAAACAGAAATGAGAATGAGGGGCAAAAACACACCCAATGAATAAGAGGCAGATGCTCGCACGGAAGATGAGTTAGCCTGGGATGATCATGCCACCTTCCGCTTATCGACGCAGACAATGGATGTTGAGCCAAAGTGCGTTCACAACTAACCTGATTAGGCTAATTTGGCTAAATCAAATTTCTCACCAAACATTTCAGGTGATTTCGGACAACAGATAATATCTATTCTTACTACCACCTCCCCCGATCAATGACCTCTACCTCTCTTGATGACCACCGAAGAGAGCAAAGGTCGATCATCTCAGTGAGATCAGGTGAAGCCGCTGAGAAAGCTTGATATCAACATTATGAACATGACAAAAACAAGCCTTATCCACAGTTGTTAAGACAGATATATTTATCTGGATTCCGCCAGTATCTATATGGGAGGATTGAAACCAAACAAGAACTTCACAGTTTCACATATTTAGCTGACAGAGCTCATTAACATTTGCAGGTGGCTAAGGCGGTAATAAACTGACCCCACGATGAACTAATCTTTAAAAGTAGCTGCGTAAGGAGACCATTTTTCCTTTAATCAAAGTGATTGTATACAGTCGACACAAACTAGAATTATTTTTAGCATGCCTATATATCAAATTCAGCATCCCAAAGACCTTTGTAGAATCATAGTATATATTTTGTGCCTAAATATGGTAGGCTCAATCGATTGCTAAATAAAACTTTGCTTCAGGCTTCAGACCATTTTGGTATAATTAGCATTAGTAGATACAGTGCAGTTTCTAGTTAAACATTTGATGTTTTTTTTGTCCAATTAAATTAGTGTGCACTCTATTAGAACACATTAAATAAATATCATCATTCACCCTTATATATGTGATAGATCCGATAGCAGCATTTGCATTTTTCATATCCACTCCTAACACACAACAAACCTACCAACAAAGCTAAATTTACACTCAAAGTCTCAAATTCAAAAATGGCTTTTGGAATTTAGACTGGCGTTACCGTGATTCATCGATTGTGGATCAGTGTCTCGTAATGGACAAAAATTTATAATACCTAATTTAATTTTAAATGAGAAATAGGCTACTAGAGGTATGATGGCTTTTGTGGTTGTCCTCTAGGATGGGCTCCTTATCGAGTTTAATTAGATGTCTCACTTGTAAAAAAAGTTTATCTTTTGAAATGTTTAGATTTTGCAGGTCAGTTGATTGTTTGCTGTGAAGTCGAATTTAGTTGAATCCCTAGCTTTGTTCCCCTGCCATCCGCCAAGATGGTCCGGCTGTCGTTTAGGTGTCCTCTAATAAGATATTTAATTAAGAAAATTTGTGCACAGAGAACAGTGTTACCCATTAGTGGTATCGTAGGCTAATCTTGTTTCTTCTAATAATCCCACAAGAGACAATCTCGATCAAGCATACAGCATTTAACAATCTTCTCAACAACTATCCAATATTAACAGTTGGACTTGCTAAGTATCAAGAAAGGCAATGCCCTATAGTGATGAAAACTCTTTCGTCGAATACATCTAAGGGTCATATAACGAGTTGTGTGTCACCCACAACCCCTAGAGAGCTCCCGAAACTTTACCTATACTTCCTGGGTGGGCACGCGCAAACCTGCCTCCCAATATCTTCCTTAGGACGGAAGAAATTCCTCAAAGGATCCATCATGGTGGGAACTTGGGATCCACCCCAACCCCAGAGATTAGGCAACCTTACCACTCATGGCTTGAGAAAAGGCAACCATTGTGATTATTCAACCCACTTCATGCAAAATAAAGAGAAAATGTGTGCTGAAAGAAAAACTAATTTTATTGAATAAAAATTGCTAAAATCCAAGACCCCTTGTTTTTTATTAGCTATCATGTATATAGGATGTTTTTACACATTTGGGGTCTTATTTAAGTACAATCCTATTCCCATTGGAATATCACATACAGAGGCTTGTGGGATTGAAAAAGGAATGAAACCGTATAAAATAACAAATCCAGGATTTAGCACTCATAGAGACGAGGGTACTAAATTCTCACACCTCGGCAAGGTGAGTACCGCACCCAAGCCATGGCTAGAAAACTTAAACATGTTCGCCCTATCATTTGTTGATGCAAATTTGAGATATTAGCTAATCCAAGTGCTAACACCTAAAACATGCTTCGTTCCTTGAATGGCAGTGGAAAATGAGATCTCTTTAGCAATCTGCGCGAACTCCTAAACATGTTTGCTCATTCCTCCAAATGGTGCAAAAAATTGAGATCTATTATTGAGGTGCAAACTCTCCAAATCTTGTGATTTTGCTTCATCAAGCCAGTCTAATCATTATGCTTCCGGTCTTTGACCTTCATCAAATCTCGTCCCGAGCTTCAAAGTTTGAACTTGAGATCCCAAAGCTTCTCAGCCGCTGGTCCCTCATGCAACTAGAGCCAGAACATACCTAAAAGGCTTCGAAACACATATGTACTAAGGAAACACTGGGCCATGTTTAGACTTGACAACTCGCAAAATCAGTGATTATGGATAATTAGTGACTAAAGTGTTTTGAAGGCAAAGGTTTTAAATAGAAAAATGTCGTACTTTTGAGCTGAAGACATAACTCTAAACTGGGATTATTATAATCCCTTAGAACAGATTAAGTGAATACCAGATAATTGGATCAAATAATTTAAAAAATAAATACTAAATTGAAATAACAACCGAAAGAAAATAAATAAACAAACGAAAAATAAAATAAGGACAGCGCAGAGTTAAGAAGGCGTTGAGACACAAGAGAAAATATTGAAAATTTAAGTATAAAATCAATTTAGTCAGGTTTTTATGCATTTATAATTTCTAAGATGCGTATCATGTCATGTCGAACAAAAGCAATTCTCGGCACTTTGAGCTCACTATTTCGCTAGAACTGAAAGTGTTGTTTTTAGATCTCAAATATAAACATCGGTCCCAAGACTCCCCTAACCAAAGGCTACTCAATTCTTTGATATAAAGAGACTAGAACAAAGCCGAGAAATGCCTTATTTATTTATTCTACATTACCATTTTTTTGCAGATAAAGTAAGTATTCTAGGCAATGACTCTTGTTGTAAGATTCATCGATGGCTCCTCCATTCGTTGGGCGGCATTAGGCATTCAATTCCTCACGATTTAATTCCAAGCCAATCCACCTAAATAACAAGGCACCTACATTTGAATGAACCCATCTTTGTCCCATGTAACGAGTAGTAGTCACTGACTCCCAACCAAGCAAAGCTTAGAACTAGGCATTCAATTCTCAGATCGCGTTCTGATTTCGATTAGATCAACACATTTTATTTATTTATTTATTTTTTCTTGACCTCTCTTTTGAAGGTGTCCCATCACTATAGAAGTCAAAATATATCATAGAGAAAGAATTATTTGAGATGAAGGGGCTAGTTCTAATATAAATAAGAGATTCGACAGTGTAGTATTTCAACCAAAAAGAACAATTGTTTGAAAGACGTGAGCTATTTGCCAAGTTCCCACAACACCAGACTTTCTTCAAGATTTGTATTGAAATAAATGCAAAGGTTACCCACTTCAACTAATTTTATTTAAGAAAATCCCAACGCATCTCAGATTAATTTTTATGTTTCTTCACTCAATGTAAAAACGCTACGCAAAAAGGAATAAACAATAACTAAAGATTTAATGATGGTTTAAGTTCTTTTTTAAACATTTGTCTTCAAATCTGGCTGATAGAACATACTCTAATGAAGCTATTATGAAAATAGAGTTGTGATGCATTACTCTCAACTCAAGAAGGTACTATTCTGCCACTCAAAGAATGCAATAGGAAAGTGGGTCTTATGCAAGAGTGGCTACTAATTATGAGCCATGTGCTTTTGTATTGATAAACCCAAAAGCTTAGAAAAGAAAAACAAAATTTTCTCCAAAAATCAAAGAAAACTAAGATATGAATTTAAATTAATGAAATAAACTAAACTAATCTCGCGTAAAATTAAATTTTTTTAGGCTAATAGTGTCAAGAGACCAAGTCTTATAAGTAGTTGAGCTACTAATGCTCAACCGACCAAATATGGTGATTCTCTACAGTTCAATTCTGGAGTGGACATTCTCTCGACCTCATTGTTCCACCTCATATGGTCCTCCTCCACAATGATGTCAAGAATGTAAATATCCCTCGGATCACTCTCTCTATGATTTGTTCATGTTACGGGACCAATCCTCTCTAAGTAAAAAATAGTCCATCCTATACCCTCTCTTTACTTCCTTAGAACAACTAGTACCTTCTCCTCTTCTTGCTAAGATATGGAAGAAGGTATCACTATTGGCCATGTCATATTATCTCCAAGAAATGCATATTTTAGCTCACTTGGCAAAGGCTCAAAAATTAGTTTGGGAGGATCAGATGGTTTCTCTAGGAATGGATCATCATGGTTGTTCATTAATGCATCTATGATCTCATCCACAAATACTTCTATTGGTGTCTTTATTGTGCTCACTTTGTCCCTATCTCAAGTATAATTGGTTCCTTTTCTAATTCCATGGAAATTTCTACTATCCTCATCATCACAGGCTATCCCCTTTTCATTTTTCTCATAATTTTTAATATCTTCTTTCTCATATGATGGAGAGGGAGTGGCCTGGTTGGTTTGCTCATCATTCTCTAGTGTCATTATGGATTTTCTAAGAATGTTAGATGATTTCCATATCGACTTCACCATGCATTTAAAGGGTTATGTTGAGGTTGATGATTAGTGCCCAAAAAGTGCTATTTTGAACCATATTTTTAATAGGTTTTGAGCACTTTTTGTGTACTAATTGTTATAATTAACCCAATTGACATGTTCGGGTTCCTATTACACTTCTAATTGTGTATTCCAGGTTGTTTTCAGAAGTTTTGGCAGAATTCGAAGCCAAATTATCGTGTCAATCCAATCATAAATCCAAAAAGTCAGTTGATTTCATCAATTATATGGTCTTATCAATTTCAACAACGAATGAAGAATTTCAAAGGTGAAGAAAATAGAGAAAAAATAGCAAATAGCAGGATGCAGGACGCAGATTTAGGAACAAGGGTCAATGAAACGGCAGAGAGAGAACAAAGGAATTTCGCTATAGATAATGGTAAATTTCTCATGATCCATAAATTTTCGCTATGCTGGTTAGCTAAATTTCGCTGCTTAGCTTAAAATTACTATGCATACGAATAGATTGCAGGCTCACTCGCTATGATAGCTAATTCTCATAATAAAATCTCATTCGTGTTTTGATGTTTTGATTCCTAAACCCACCACGCTTTGATTAATTACCATTTTATCCTCTATCAGAATCTCATTTTAGGCAGTATTTTTGTCATTTCACACATCGTAGCTTACTATATAAGCTCCCCTACAACTTTTATAACCCTAACTTTTAATCTTCTTATAATAATGCAGCCTTTTCTTAGCTTATACTTTCTTTCTCCTCTCTCACTTTCGTGCCAAACACCCTCCACATTTAATAACCTGAGATGAGCGCTTAAAACCTTTTCCTCCTTTAGAAGCAAAGGTCACTGGTGGTGGTGATCTTGGTCACTGTGTTCCCCGTGTTTCACGCTAGTGAGGTTTTGGACATTTTGGTCTCAAATAACTCTAGGTTTAAAGCTTTTTGATGTACTTTCTTTAACAACATTTGCGTTTAAAATATATGGTATTTTACTTAGATACACTAATATCCATTAGTTGCCATTTACGAGCCAATCGAGGTAGTTTAAGGGGTTGTATTTCACTCTTTTGATGCATCCTCTTGATCAACACTGGCAATCTTTAGTTCATTGGATGCTTACGGTTGATCCACCTGAGATTCATACATGCCCCTTAATGAGGTCAATGTAGGATGGATCAAGGTGATAGATTTTCACATCATGGGAACCATAAATGCTAAATAAATGCTTTCTATCAAAAGGAAAATATTAGGCTTAGTTTTAAAGTTAAATGAAGATCCAGTCAGGAAATGACTATATGTCATCCTCCCTAACGCGAGGAAATGAACCCTTGTGATCCTCTCACAGCTTCAGACCTAAAACCCAGCGGCCCAATGCTTAAGAAGAGTTCTATTTATATCGGTTTTATTTATTTTCGCTTGCAAACCACCAACCCACTGCTTTACCCAAACCTTAAAATCCAAAACTTAATTCACCATTTTCGACTTCATCAACCATTTAGATCAAGAACTCATCCATGTGTTCTAACTAGACTAATTATATCACAGCCTCGACTACTAAGAAGAGGAGGAATATAGGATACAAATTTTGTTGATCCTGCATCACCCCATCGTGGCACGACCAAATGGCGTCACACGGGATGGTGCCTAGTGCATTTGATTAGTTTAGAACACTGCAGATCCACCACGTTTTTGGCACTTTATATTTCATTGTCGCTGTTTTTCATTTATATAAAAAAAAGTTGATGCAGTGGATTGTTCTTGTGTTTGCCTTGTGTTGCCTCGTTTTGCCGCAAGACGTATGTTCCGCTTGGAACTAGAATCAAATGGAACACCTAAGGAGAACAAAGATAGTGAGTACCCCGTGGAGAGTAACCCTAGTGGCATACATGACATCGAGGACTACAGAACCTACCATGGCAAATGGCGCCAATCAGAGAAATCCAAACTCACCTAGGGTCTACAAGGAGGAATATAGAGATAAATGGATGAGGCGCACCTCCACATGGTGCCCACGTGATACCTCGTCCTCTCTGCAACCACCACAATCACCTCAATTGATTTCCTCCAAATGATGTACATTCTGACCTACCAAAACTAATGGGTGATCAGAGAACAAAAGAAATTCAATGCCCAATTGGAGCAAAATCCATGCTGAGAACCCCATAAACAAAATTAGATGGGTTTCACCGAAATGGGCCAAGAATCATGTTCTAATGTTCAATTTCAATGCTTGCCCAAAGAAATTTTTGATCATCAAATGGGGCTGCAGCCACAGAGTCAAGAGGAAGTGGGTCGGTCGTTCACTTAGAGGAGCTGTATTCATAAAGAAATTGTTAAGAAGGCTCTGGTAGAAAATTTTTGAATCTCGGGCCAGGCCATTGTCTGGCTGTGGAGAAGAAGGAAGCAACCTCCCCATTATTACCGAGGACAGCAAAGGACGTAGTCAGCGGAAGGACCCAGAGCTCATTCAATCAATTCCATGATCTAAGTGTGCCACCGTCTGCCACCAAATGCCCACCGCTGCAGATTCTCTCCATCGACTGCCATATCTCCGCCTACACCTCGCAGCGACTGCCCCAAAGCTCATGCCACCATCACTTCCTGAGGTAAAATTTCAAGAGATTAGTGGCCATTGTGGCGCACCTTGCCACTACATCAAAACGATATGCCTCATACACCACATGAATTAAGTGGTTCAAAGCTCGAGCACTGACCTTAGCATTCCCACAACTCCCACTGGGCCAACAAATTTCCAAAGGCCTAAAAACTGGTTTTGGGAGCACAACCTTCCCCACTTTTGTGTTTAATTTTTCGTGGAGCCATTTTATTTTATTTATTTTAATTAGATTTCTATAATTTTTCCTTAGATTTTCTGCATAATTTTTTTGTTAATCTTTGTTCCAAATTTTGTTTCCATTTTCTTTCTACAATTTTTCTTAATTTTTCTTGTTAATATTTTTGCAGTTTTAGTGAAATTTTGAAGGCTGATCAAGAAATTAAAAGAGAAGCAAGTAATGAGATAAATTTTTCTTTTGAACTATAGCGAAAATTTCTCAATCCTAACGAATGAATTACTTACAGCGAAAATTATGAAATTTCTAAGCTAGCTTAAATGCCATGGTTAGCAACAAAGGATAGGAAAAAGACAAAATAATAAGACAATATTTCATTTTTTATTTATTTATTTGATTTGATGATTTACCTTTGTAAATGTATTTTTTTATTTTATTTAAATTTTATAGAAACTTTAAAAAACAAAATATCTCTTAAAAAATTTGTAAAAAGCTGCTATAAAAAATTTTTATTTTTATTTTTTTATTTTATTATTATTTATTTTCTGGATTTTTCAAAAAAATCTAATCAAAAAAATCTGTACTCTTAAGGATAGATATATCGGGGGCCTGTTATAAAACAATTTTCGCGAGCAATAAATTTCCTCTAGCTAGAAGGAAAATTTGCTATGCCTCGCGCGCGACCTAATTGCTTTCGCCATAACTTTTTCATCCCAACCTCGTTTTAGGTTTTGAAAACCGTTGGAAATCTTAGAGAGTAGAATCCAAATATGTCCAGAAAGAACATTTTTGAGATTATTATATAAAGCACTCAAATGGTCTAACTTGTCACTTTTTCCTCTCTTTCTCCCCACTTGCTTTATTTGTTTAAACTGAGTGAATAAGGTATCGATGGAAAGCTTGCAAGTTTCCTATCCAGAAATGATCACATCTCATCAAGGGCTAACACTCTTCCTCTAATTTTCCAATCCGAGCCCCATTTCGACACCGAGATGTTTCAATGTGGAGTTATCATGAGGCGGATTTTGTATTACCTTAAATGCCTGTGAAAGCCCATTGCATGCCCAAAGGGTTTGGGTTCCTTTTCTATAAAGTCGTTATACTAAACAATTTACTTTTCAAAATTTGGACCCATTAACCAAAATTTTTCATGCTTTTGCCTAACTCCGCAAGTTGGAAATTTTAATTTCCACCAATTTTCATTGATGTTAGATTATTCATAAGCTGGTTTGAGGAATGATTAGTTGAATTCTTATTATTTCAATCTTTTCTTCCACCTTATTAACCACACACAAAGCACATTAGGGTTTCAATGATAGGTTTAAAACCAACCCCTTACTTTGCATAACTCAATTTAGTTTAAATGATCGCTTTGATAAAGAGACCGTGGAAAGAAGGCCACGCCTTCGAAAAAAAGAGAAAAGAAAAAGAAAAGAAAAAGGAAATAAAGAATAAAATTCGTAACGCTTTGTCTCGGAAACCCGTTACCGCCCGCTGAGGGGTATATGGCTTAAAGCTCTTAAATCCCAGGCCCTAAACTCACTGGTCAGGAGTCACCGACTTAGTGTTCACGTGGGTGGACGGGTGAGCGCAGCAAGCTGTAGGTGCTGGAGTCTCCGAAATCATTCGGGAGTCCGTGAAACCCGTAGAGTTTGTGGTCGAAAAGATCCCCATGACTCTGGGTGCCCCAAGCCTTAGAATTAGCAGAGCCACCCGTGAGATCCTCGTTAGCTACGGACTTCGGTGAGGTCTTCGATTCTACAATTGTTCACAAATGCAAAAAGAATTGTGGAATAAGAGGTGGGTCCCATTCATTTAGGTTGGTTAGCATGCTAGGTCGTAGAAGTAGCCAGTCGTGGAGGCAGCGCTTATCGTTGAGAGCCATAAAATAAACACTTAGATTTCGTGGAAGTTTCGGTTGATTCACCAAGAAGGAGGCTCTTTCGATACTCAATTTTGTATGGCATTCATTCTCTCATGATAGTTATTGGACACGGCATTGATGATTCTACTTATGGTTAGGCATTACCATTCACAACCTTTTGAAATACCATTTTTAGAACGTTATTTTGTTATGTGTTTTATATATTTTATTACTTTCTTCTTTCATTGTTAAGGGACTAGCACTCCAGAGGTTGGGGTGTGATTAGTGCTCAAAAAGTGCTATTTTGAACCCTATTTTTAATAGGTTTTGAGCGCTTTTTGTGTACTTAACATAATTTAACCCACTGACATGTTCTGTCTTATCAGACTTCTAATTGAATTTGGTACAAGCTGTAGTTTTTGCAGAATTGAAGCCAAATTATCGTGTCAATCCAATCATAATCAAAGCCTGCCAGATTTCATCAATTTCATATGGTCTTATATCACCTTCACAGTTTGAAATAAAGAATTTCATATGGAAAAGAAAATAGTAGAAAAATATGTTTCAGGATTCAGGACGTAGGATTTAGGAACAAAGGGTCAATGGAAGAGTTTAGTATATAGAATTAATGAATTGTTATAGATGGGGTAAATTTAATCCTCATGTAAAATTTTCATGCAAAATTTTCACTGTTAGCTAAATTTCATGGCTTAGTTTAAAATTACTGGGTGGCATAGCTTAAAAAATTTTGCATTTCTTCTATGCCTTGTACTTCAATGAGATAGCGAAATTTACATATGTAAAAATATCGTCAGAGCTTTGATGTTTTTAATCTAAACGACCACATTTTACTACTCAACATTTATCCCATTGTAACTCTTTCATATTTTAGGCATTTTTGTCATTTCACACATTGGGGTTTACTATATAAGCTCCCCTACAACTTTTGTAACCCTAACTTTTAATCTTTCAGTACACACGCATCTTTTCTCTTTAGGTTTACGCTTTCTCTTTCTCCTTTCTCTCACTTTCTTTAAAAGCAAACACCCTCCAAGGATGACAACTTGAGGATGAGCGCAAAACCCTTTCCTCTCCTTGGAAGTAAAAGGCTGATGGTGGTAGGATCTAAGGTCACTTGTTCCCCCGTGCTTCACGCAAAGAGTTTTGACATTTTGGTTCCCAAACTTCTAACTCTAGGCTTAAAGCTGATGTACTTTCACAATACTTGGCAAGCTTAGGCTTAGTGTATTCTTAGCTTTAGATACACTAATATCCATTAGTTTGCCAATACGAGCCACCGAGGCTGAGGCTGCATTTCACTTCCCTGATGCATCCTCTTGATCAATACTGTAATCTTAGTGGTTCATTGATATATTATTAGATCCATCGAGATTCATTAGTCGCTCTTTTACGAGTCATTGTAGGGGATGGATCAAGGGGTGATAGATTTTCACTAAACCATAAATGCTAAATACATGCTTTCTATCAAAAGGAAAATTATTAGGCTTAGTTTTTAAAGTTAAATGAAGATCCACCGGGAAATGACTATATGTCATCCTCTCCCCAACGCGAGGAAATGAACCCGGACTCGCTAGCCTAGACCTAAACCCAAGGCCCAATGCTTCAAGGAGTCTATTTAGCATTTTATTTTATTTATTTTCGCTTATAAACCACCACCCACCTGCTTACCCAAACCTTAAAATCCAAACTAATTCACCATTTTCACTTCACTTAAATCATTTCAGACTAAGAAAACCCATCCCCGTGTTCGACCTTTCAGACCACTATATCAAGTAGCTTGATCACGGCAAAGAGGAGTAATATAGGATATAAATTTTGTTGATTCCCAGATCACCCTACTCGTGGCACGAATCGCTTGAGACAGAACTTACCTTCCCTCTCGTAGCATAGGAATCTATGGTTATAGAGGTGCTATCGGTCACATCCGCTTTGTACACTAAGTCTTCGTTCATCTCCTTCATGTAGTCTAGCCCTTGGTCATCTCTCTCAATGATGGAATTTTGTTCACTCGAAGATTCTCCCACTTTCTGTAGTGCATGCTCTCGCCTAACCAATCGTCCACCCTTTACCTGTGTTTTCAATGGTCATTTTGGCAGAACTCATGTCGGGGCTTGCACATTTTATTTTACCTTGATGTTGCTCCAAAGAAAAATGAAGATTCCCTAATTAGAACTATATGTGTTTCCACATGTGTTGGTGTTCTGGCACCTAGTATTGATTATACGCTAGTGGTCTTCAAGTTCTCCTCATGTGGTCGAGCAACAAGCAATAATCAATAAGACGATTGCAACATGAAAAGCAATTAGAGAAATGAGTAGGATGCCAATGGCTTCATGCATAGCCTTAACCTCTTGGATTCTTCACCTCAAGTTCTTCAATTTTTCTAGTTAGAGGATCCACTTGAGCTTCTATCTTATATTTCTCATATTATTAATACCTAATTTCCACACAGAATCAACAGGTGTAATTCAACTGAGTACCATGTTTCTTCCATCTCTTGGTTTATTTGAATATTTGAAGAAGCCATATTCAGATTTGAACTACAAAAAAGTTCTAAAGAAACACAAAAAAGAATAATATAAACATCCCAAAATAAAAATTAAAAGAAAAATCAAAAAATGAAAAAGAAGAAGAAGCAAGTAAGAAAGCTTTGATTATCGAACCTGATAACTATCCTTACCACGAAATAGAAGATTCATTGTTATGGATCAAGTCCAAAATAATAGGTGGGACTGATAATATCAATTCTGATTTAACCAGCAGCTATTATCAGAGTATAAGGGTCAGGTCGCCCTCAGATGGGTCTCAATGAGCTCGGTAAATCAGACGCCCAGTCGTGCAATGAATGTATCTTTTCTCAAATTGGCTGGACGATGGCTGACGGGACATTGTTACGCAACTAATCTACTGCAATCCTTAGGCCATTTCTCATATCACACACATGGTTTCATATTGTCTGTGGTGTCCTTCTTGACAAATATTTAATTAAGAAATATAGTATTATAGAGTAGAGAACAGGGTGGTTACCTAGTTAGAGATCAAATGGCTTTCAAATTCTAGTTCTTTCCATATCCAACAAAGAGATACCCCGCCACACACCGACGAAGGATCTCTCACCAACTATCCAATATCAACTGGCTGATTCGCTACATCAAGAAAGGCAATGCTTCATAACGATGAAAAACTCCTTAGCCGAATACATCCAAGAGTCATCTAACGAGTTATGTGTCACCCACAACCCATAGAGAGCTCTCGAGAATTTACCCATGCTTCCTAAGACAGAAACTGCTTCCACCTCCTTATAGGATCAAATAAGACACAATCCCTCTGCATCCATCACAAGTGAACTCTGATACACTCAAACCTCGAGATTAGAGTGTCTATCACTCATGGTTTTATTTACAAGCAAACATGGCGGATGATTCTAACTCTGATTTCAAAATAAAGTGTTATAAAAAACACAGTATGCAGCAGTACCAATTTTATTGAATAAATAATAAGCAAACCAAGACCCCTTGTTTTTTACGTCAACATCTATCTATATATAGATGTTTTTACAATACTTCACGGGGCTTATTTGGCAAATGCAATCGTATCCTAATCGTAATATCGCTATATAGAGGCGCAGTAGTGGATCGAAAAACGAAGAAAGGCACAAAAATAACAATGAACGAGGTTCACACCAATAGTAGCTGGGGCAGTACTAAATTTGCATCACGCCGAGGTGCGAAATTTTGTACCATCAAGCCAAGGGTGCGAAAACCATAATAATATGTTATCTACACGGCAGCAAAATCTGAGATCCGCCAGATAAATGGTGTGGAACTCCAAAACATGCTTGCTTTTTCCTCCATGATACCGTGAGCGTAAATCAATGCATTTAAACTAGTTTGACTAATAAAGATAAAGATATGATCAAGCCATTGTCTTTAATTAATTAGATGGTTAATAGAAACATTAAAAGAAGGTAGGTTAGTCAAAATTCAAGTTTTTAGCCTGAGTAATTCATGGACCATCAACTAGCTCAGACTCCATCGTCTCGCTGTCTAAATTTACATCAGCTTGGCTGCACAAGTGCATCATTATCCCTCGTCGCAGCGACTTATCCTCTAGCCCACAAAATAAATAAAGAGGTTAGCCAAAAAACAAAGTTTTTAGCCTTGAGTCTATGTCATTAATCCACAATAGGATCATTAGGCTCCTTGTTGGCTAAATTTACATTGCCAGGCCGTCAAGCAGCATCATTATCCTCTGGCTGAAAAGGACTTATCTCGAGCTCCACAAGGCTCATCATTCAAGTATGGAGTAGGTGTGATCCGAGACATTGAAAGTTGGCTAAACTCATAATCATCAGGAAGCTCTACCTTGTAAGCATTCTCATTAATCTTCTAAATAATCTTAAAAAGTCCATTTGCTCAGGACTAAATTTTGACAAACCTTCTATTTGGAAACCTTTCTTTTCTCAAATGAATCCACACCAAATCTCTCCCTTTTCTTTAAATACAACTTTTTTCGAAAGGTTATTTTTCTTTCTTCTTGTGCTTTCTGCCTGCTTCAAAATCTTGTCTCTCACTTCTGCTCATGAATTTTTCTTGACAACTTTAGCTCTTTCTATCAACTTCCTACCAAAGTGATCACTAATATAAATAGATGGGATCCAAAGGGGTCAATAGATTCATACTCATAAATCGCTTCGGGAAGGAGAACAACCAGTAGTTTTGACTTGTAGAACGGTTGTAAGCAAACTCAACATGAGATAGGAAGCTCTCCCATTCTCTAATATTATTCTTTACTAAGCTTCTCCTATCAAAAACTAAAGACCTGTTAACAACTTCATTTTGTCAACATTGCCAGGGGTATAGATAAACTAAATTGAATCTAGTTCCAAAATCTTTCCAAAGAGTTCTCCAAAAGTGACTTAAAATTAATTCGATTAGTGATGGATTTGGAATGCCATGAAGTTTAACGACCCTGAAACACAGATCAAACATGATGGAACATCCCCAAGTTTTAATATAAAGCAACAAAACGAGCCATTTTATATAAATTTGTCTGCTAATTACCACTAAAATTGAATCTTTACTCTTTTGAGTTCTTGGTAACTTATAATAAAATCCATATCAAGATCTCCTCTATCGTGGTTGTTAAATAGAAAGAGGAAAAGAGAACCATTGTTTCCATGCACTTAGCTTTTTGTGACAAGTCAGACACCTACTATATAATATGCTTTACATGTTGCACAAGCTATTAATAGAATTTTTCAGATTGCAATCATGTTTTATTCTACCAAAGTAACCGCAAGCTTCCAATTACAAGCCTCCTGATTATGGCTTCTTTAAGTAAGCAATCTAGAATACAAAGTTGTTTACCCCTAAAAGACAACTATCTTGAATAAAGAATTAGGTTTTGGTCTACTTAAATAAGCTTTTCCAAGATTGCAAAATCATAATCATTTCATAAAGGGTTTTAACAATCTCAAACCAACCACCAGATTGCATAACATTTAACAAATCGTGCCTCCTACTCAATGACCGCTACTCCTGTTCAATTGCCTATATTTAGGCCTAGAACAAATTGAAAAGTTTGAAGGAATTTTACCTATTTTTGCATGTCGAGCACTTAGCTTGAGTGCTAGTACTTGAATGCCCTATGATCTAAATAGAGCACAAACACCTTAGGCAACAAGCAGTGACCTCAAGATTCAGAGCTTGGATGATGGGCACAGAACTCTTGTCATATATCAAATAAATTCCGCTTGGGGTAATCATTCAACTTTTCACCCCAATAAGAATAGTCTTCCTTCTCGCCAAGAATAGTTCCACTCATTGATGGTCACAACTAATTCAAGATTTTGATTGAAATTCGAAGTGTTAGAATTAAGAGTCATATATTCCTTTGATAGCTTCAAAGATTTTCGAGTTTCCTGTCCATTTAAAAACTCTATTTCATGGTCGCCAGCTATAGACCAGTGTGTTGAAATGCTTGATGAACCTTCTATAGAAAGAGACCATTCCATGGAAGCTCCTTACAATATGAATGGATTTAGGAACTGGCCAACTCTCTATACCTTCTACCTTGCTAGGATCAATCTTAATACCTTTATTAGACACCACATAACCCAAGAAAACAAGGTTATCTGTAAAGAAGTGACACCCATGCTAGCAAACAACCTTTCTCCCCAAGGTTTGGAAACACTAAATGCTCCCACCATGCACAGATTTCTACTATAAACCAGAATGTCATCAAAACAAAAACAAAAAAATTTCCAAGAATGGAGTAAGAACATGTATCATGGGCCTCTATGAAAGTACCTAGATAGAAAGCTCCGAAGTCGCATCACAAGCCATTCATACAACCTTTCCCTCGCATTAAGTCGCCTCACATTCATCTCATTCTTCTATTTTGACATGGTTGTAACCACCCAAAGATCAATCTGAAAATATCTTCGCCATAAGTTATTAAGTGTCATCTTAACTGGAGAGGGAAATTGATACTGATAGCGGTCTGAAAGCATTATTTATTATCAACACACATGCACCAAGTCCCATCTTTAAACTCCTCCAATAATGGCAGCAATAAATCATGAACGAGTGCTTGTTAAGGAATTATATCATCCATAACTAAGATAGCATAAATCTCATCTTGATTAGCCAAAGCATGCTCCACTTGTGTGATGCCCCAAAACCCAAGGGTCCATTAACAACCCATCAACCCGCGAAAGACTCATGGATGTTGGGTAACTCGACACCACACCACCGTGTCCCCTTCCGACCCATGATTGAATAAAATCGGATGTAGTCTCCTTACGTGAGCCCACCCAAAATACAACCTCATATTAAAAAACTTTGCAATATGGCCTATATTGCTAATGACTTTAATCGGGTTTCACTATGAGTGAAAGTGACCAACCAAGCCCACTATCCACACTACAAATATATACAGACTAATGCACATAGTCCTGACAGTTTAATTGTCAACATTTAATAGATATTAGTAAATTAGAACAAGAATCAAAGATGGAGCACTTTACACAAAATACAAGCTAGAACTAGTTTTTTACAAGCTTCTATACAAAAAAATTTAATTACAAGCCACAACTGATTTTTTCGAGAATTTAATTCGATCGAAAAAGACGATGGTATACTTCAGACTATGGGTCCCATAAGGGTGAGCAATGCCCAAGAGAACCCTGCACGAGCCACCCCCACCTAAGTGCACATGCAATTCCCAATAGGCAACCTCAAGAGCCATCATGATTCTTGACCTGAAGTGCACATGCAATGCCATGTTCACATAATATTTCAAGTAAAACTAGTTTCTACCCGAATGCCTACATGCTATGAATGAAGTAAGACTCACCTTAGTTGAAGAGGTGAGGTCTCACTACTTTGATATCAATGCCATGCCAATGACCATCTGAAACAAAGCTTTTGTTTTTTGAAACATGACATCCTATGATAAACCGCTTTTATTCAAAGCTATTGGACAATTCTAATAAACATCTCATTTCCAAAAAACATTGATATTCCAATAAACGCTTATTCAAAGTATTGAAAGCCCACAACAGCTTTGTCTCAAAGCATTGACAAGTTTCCGATAAACATCTTTATTCAAAAGCCATGAAATGCACTCCATGAGACTCTACTGATCGTAGTCCAAAAGTACTGAGCCTACCACCCACCTAACAATTCAAGAATGATGAATGATTACGACCATGTACACACCTATTTAATGGCAGTCCTCGCACATGAAATTTTAATTATGCTATTCCATACACCATGCCATATATATGATGAGTGCGAGGTGATATTTTCTTAAACCATGAATAATAATTACGCAATCATTTGGGACAACATCAATTAATATATAATTTCCTAAATAAATCATTATTAACAAGCCAACATATTATACACACATATATCGACATCTACAAGTCATCAATCAAGCAATGACTTACATTATACTTCTAGGCTTAGTTGTAAATTAATCATGTCCACAAATAGACTCACAACCAAGCTCATGCAATGGCTATGTTCACACAACAATAAACACATCACAAGACAAACCACAGAACACACAATTTTAATTCTCATTGAATACTCAAACTAAGATATCACTCAATTCAAACAATGACATACCACAATCATATACCAATCGTATGGGAATTCAGATTAATAAATCATTAAACAACCTTATTGAAGTCCCAAAAACAAACCAGAACGGTTATAGAGGCCTGATTTGGGGTGGATTCCAAATCCCGAATGATCACTTTCTCGTATAGAGTCAAATTTCCTCGGCGATACACCAAATTCATTTTTCAACCTAAAATCAGTCCCAAAATCTGATAGTAGGTCTGGCCAAAACAGGCAACCTAGGCAGACTCGAAAAACTGACCATAACTTGAGCTATAGAGGTCCATTCAGTGATTCAAAAGCCTAACACTAAGTTCCTCGATAGAGCACAATTTCTCAAGGATAAGTTCAAATTTCTCATTTTTATAATAAAAATCAGCATAAAAATCGACATCATATAGGATCAAATAGGTAATCGTTCTATAACCTATTATTTTGCCAAACACTTTAGGCATTAAAACTCAACCAAACAGCCCTTATAATGGAAAATATCCAGTAGGAAGAATCCTCACCCCGTGAGCGTAGAAAAGTCTAGAAAGTCTCGTAGACGTCCAAACCCGTGCCTTGATCTCCCAAACCTCTCAAACCACTAAACCCCGTGAGCCAAAATTCACGTAGTCCTCGACGAGCAGATGAACTTTCATTTTCTAGTCTAACGACTTGATAAATCGATCTCTCCTCAGATCTGGGAGAGGTGGTGCTGGAGTTTCTCCTCTCTGACTCATAGAATACTGCATTTGCCATCCTATTTTGACCTGCGACTGAATCTGAGTTTAGAGATATAACATCTGAGCTACTTGATCATTCCGGTCTATTTCTACCTCAAACAATTTATTTCATCCCGATTTGTTAAAATTATTTTAAACAGTCCTTCTTACTAATTCATTTTTTCACCTTTCGAGATTTTTTCTCAAAATCCTATTTGGGGTCCACCAACATTCCGATGCCCAAAGAAAAATTCGACAATTTTGAATCTGGAATAAATTTTCTAGGTAGCTAGATTCCATGAGACAAATCCAACGGTGAAACTGCTTTGTCATCCTATGATTCAAAAAACCCAAGCTTCCTGGAACCATTCCTACAATTCATCATATATATTTTTTTTAAAAATTAAATTTTTTCTGTTTTACAACTTCAGGAACTCATATAAGAAAAAGAATCTCAAATCTTAGGAATTTTTAGTTCTAGTTTCATAGGTGCTAACACCCCGAATACCTCGGGCCTGACTGATTTTCAAAGAACGTGTATTCTTTGAAACCATTATGAGAAACCTCGATCATACAACCATGGTCTTCCTAGTAAAGAACGGGATGGCATCCATCGATCAACACCACGTATCATCCTCGCAGCCTTTACCAATGAGAAGGAAACAAACACTTCTTTATAAAATTTCAAACCATTGGCCTTCTAAACTATTGAATCTTGTATGGTCTAGGTGAGGCTCGCCTTCACCCAACTTAGTCACGACTTCTTCAAATTTCACCACATTAGTAATAAATTTATCTATCAATGATCACATTGCACACCCTTCCATGACTGCATTTTTTTTTTTGAAAATTCATTCCGCCACACCTCTTCATTCTCTGAATCACATTGAGGCTCCTCCCAATCAGCTCAAAGCTTTTCCTTCACCTACATATTCGCAAATTCTTCAATTTCCCCATCTTCTGCTCAATTTCTTCCTTCTTCTTCAATCACATTTGAGCATCAACTATTCAAATTCTCTTATATGCTCTTCCACGTATAGATTGTATTGCTTAAAATTATAGAATTTTTTTATAATTATCTGTCTATACTCTGAAGACATTCTTCTTAACTTCCTCATTCCCAAGTCTAAATAGGTTTCTTCTTATCTTTTTTTATTAGGGTTCTTCCACCAAAGTGAAGTATAGCCTTTAATCTAATAGTCACCAACTTCACCTTCCCTTCCTTAAAAATTCATTCAACCATCAAATTCCTAGAAGTTCAACTCAACAATCACAGTCTCCGGGTCACTTATGTTAGCTCCAGAGGCTTATGATTCTCACTATTGAACCATTATCATCCAACGATTCTTCTGATCTTCCTCCACCCTGGCAGTCTGAATGATTTTCCAGGTTAGGCATCATTTTGTTGTTGTTCCATTGTTTTTGCAAATAAATGAACCTGTCCCTCCCCCCAAATCTACAATTTAAATTGCTATAGTCATTCATGTCTTGAACTTTTGAGAACAGGATTTCACACCCGCTGATGAAATATAAGAACTTCAAGAGACAATTCATGCAAAAACAAACACGAACCAAAGCTCTAATACTAAATGATACTAGACTAGAAAATCATACCTGCAGATAAAAACAAATTACCACTTTGAAGAAAAGCAACAATACTCTAAAGATAAGAATTTGGTTAATCGTCATCTGTATTCACACAAATTCTTGAAGTTCAATCATCATATCACTCCAGGTTCTCAGTCGCCTTTTGCTTCTGTAGTCTGATCCTATCATTAGAACCATTATCAACCCCAAATGCATTCTCATCTTCCTCCCCAAGTAGTTCCATGTTGACCCTTCCAGTTGGGTATCATTTTGTTGTTCCAATTGTCTTCGCAATAGCTCAACCGTCCTCAAATTGTAATCTTCCAAATCATTCATAGTCATTCATGTCTGAAACTTTGAGGAATTAGGATTTCCCACACTCTTTCCATGATGAAGAGCAGACAACTAAGAGACAATTCAAGTTAAAACAAACACGAACCAAAAAGCTCGATACTCAAATGATACTTAGATCAGAAAACCGATAATGTGGGATAGAACAAATTACCACTTTGAAGAAAAGCAAACAACACTCTGTAAGATAAGAATTTCATAATAAGAATTTGCTGATCGCCACTCTTGCATTTTGCTATCATCAAAGCCCAATCATCATATCACCTTTTGTGTTCTTGGTTTTTCGCTTTGAGGTTTGCTGATCTCTTTAATATTAGAACCATTACTAACTTAAATGTATTCTAATCTTTCCTCTCCCCAAGCAGTTCATGCCGATTCCTTTCCGTAGGCCGCAACATGGATATGTTCCAATTGTCTTGCAAAATAGATTAATTGCCTCCCTTGTTCAGTAATCTCCAAATCAATGCTCACAATCATTCATGTCTCGAACGCTGGGAGGAATAGATTTCCACACTTGTTATGTTTAAACATAAGAACTTAAGAGTCATCTAAGTAAAAAACAAACACAAACCAAAGCTCTGATACTAAATGATACTAGACTAGAAAACTGATATGGTAGGATAGGAACAAATTACCACTGAGAAATAACATCAGAAGATAAGAATTTGCTTATTTATGAATATACATTAGATGAGTCGAACTATTTTATTTTTAAGTCCATTTTTCTTGTTTTTGAGTTTAATTTTCAATTCTTAATGAAGAATTATGGAATTCTTCATTTAGATTTGTGTTTGGCGTGGTTCAAATGCAAAGAAACCAAAATCAAAGAAAAATGGATAAGGCGGATTTGAAGGAAGATTAAGTCGAGAGAAATTCTCATCTTTGTCGTGACAAACTCAATGCAATTGGGTTAAAGAATGCTCCAACATTCCAAACCCATGTTGCAAAACACAACAATTAAAGCTAGAAGGTAGAAGAGGTTTGTCGCGACATTTGCAACCCCATCAAGTAAAGCAAAGAATAAGAAAAATTAAGAAAACATTGTCGTAACAATGAAAAAGACGTCGATAAATGATAAACAAGAATCATGAAAACATTTGATCGAGGTCGCGACATACGCATTCTCTAAGGTCGCGGACACAACCAAGCATGCACTGAAAGAGCTCGTCGCCACACACAAATTCTTGTCATGACATAACAGAGAGGTTGAACTATGAACGTCACGATATTGAAAAGATTGTTGCAAACATAGCGCATTCAGAGTTCAACAAAGTTTTTGTGATAACACATAAAGCGATCAAGAAGACAAGGCAAAGAATGTTGCTTACTCAAAACTTTGTCACGATAATTATCGATAGTATCATCAAGTTGGGCGCAACATACAAATTTCACTGCGACATCACTTCAAACGCTGAGCGCACAAAGTTTGCCGCAATAACAACATTTATGTCAATAATAAATCACCGCTATGAAATCTCATCATCATAAGGCGTAAAGTCACGATAAAGGGTCAAGATGAAGTTGGTAACATATGTCGCGACATTTAAAACTTTGTCACACAAATGACCTATGTATAATAAACTGAAAATATATGCAAGGAAATAATGTTGTGGATAAACCCACAACAAAGAAGGGAAGACATTATGCAAGTAAGCAGCAATGTCGCGACATAGACTAACTTTGTCGCGACAAAGACATCAACTGGGCTAGTATTGAAATCCACAATTTATGTAGAATTCCCAGCCCAACATTTATTATCCCATAAATAGAAAGAGTTAGGGCACAGAAAACATCTTTGATCAAGAGTCTTGGCAACTTTCTCATCCATCTTTGAGCTTCGCAGATTATTCTGATAGAGATATATTTTCTTTTATTTTTTTTATTTTTCGACGCAGCAACCCATCAGATGAAATGAGCCGAAATCATCAGATATCGTAGCTTCATTTCATTGAATTCTAATTGGCTTTTTTGGAACTTAAGTTCAATTATTCATGATGACAATTCTTAATGTGAATTTGTTTGATCAACATTGTTAATTGTGATCTAGTTAGGTGTTGTTATTAATTCCACTATGGAATGAATTTTGGATAGGATTGCTTGTATTAATGATGTTTTGGTATGAAAATGGATTGATTAAAATTGGTATTGTTCTTGTAATGAGTTGTTTTACATCGTTGTTTTATACCCAGAAAGATTGTATTTTTCTTCATTCAGATCCTTCTCCTGAGGACATTGTAAATGGACTACTTGAGAGCAAGGAGCAAGATTGGGGTACCGGTAGCCAGATATTTATTGAATCCATAGAACTTTGAGGTCACCGTGCATCACAGTGTCTTAACTCTCGACTCGTTCCTTCAGGTGATGTAGAAGGTGTTCCTGAGTGGAATGAGACCATCCGCTACCCACACAAAAGCTTACGGATTTTGAATGTAAATGACCATTGTAGATGGCGTTAACCACAAAGCTTTGTTTATAAACAAATGAATTTTTTTTTGAAATGGTCATTGACGTCATCAAGAATGACAAGCTATGGAAGGGCTTAGGTGTTGCGTGAGGAGCCCGCGAGGACCCCAAGCGCATGGTACATGGTATCGCTCATTTTCATGACATGGTATGTAGGGATTCTATGCGTAATTGGTAATTTGTTCGCTGGAATGAATGTGAAAATGTCGATCAACACGTATGCACTAATGAGCAGCCCCATAGGAGCAGCATTCTCAACGAAATGAACACCCTTGCAAGACACTGTTATTTGGCAAATAATACAGAATGGTTTGATGCATGCTGAAGAGGTCAGTGATCAGGAAGAAGGTCGACATGTGGCTCTATAACTTTTGTGTTGAACAAATCCAGTTCTAGCACGTAATTTTATGCAACAAATTGTACCAAATTCTTTGGTCAATTGACAAAACCAGAAAATTCAATTTTCCTAGTATGGGCAAAATCGTAATTTGTCGCTATAGTATAGGTGGAAAATCCTCAAATCTCTCTAGATCCTTGAGATGAACTGAGTCACCCATAATTGGTTTTAAAAACAAAGGTTACTCAGTCGAATCCTCGCTGAACTAAGATATCGAAATTTCCAAGTTTTCGAGGCACGTGTTAGGTGGATGATGGCGGTGCCACATGGTATGACTTGGGTTTCCATATGGCACCTGAGGAAAGACACTTGCAGATGAGGAGCCACAAGATGGTGTGCCACCTAAAGATGTGTCTATGTGATAGCAGACATGAACATATGAGACATGGCACATGATGCGGATGGACCATGAAGACACATGTACAGTTAGAGAGAAGAGCAGTTATGGAGTGAACTTCCTCAAGTCAAGCCAAATCAAAAAATCTAAGTAAGGGTGGAGAAAGAAAGAAAGAAAGAAACAAAATGGGAGGAGGAAGAGCTGTGGTGTGGGAGGAGAGGAGAAAGATAAAGAAAAGCCAAGGTACCCCTTCACGATCGCCAACCGGTGGTTTAAATCACAAGTAAGAGGGCAAGTTTGCCTACGCGGAGAGTATACACGGCATCATAAACCGCATTTTTCGCCAAAGTTCCAAAGGCAGGCTTCTCCTACATCGGGTTATTTCGCCCAGCGGGCTATGGCGGGTCATTTTGAACAGCTTCAATTCAGGGTCGCGTTTATTAACGGTCAAGGACCGAACTAAAAGATTGCGTACGTACCGACCTTCGCCACCGTAGCAGCTTTTTGCGGACTGGCGTGGCTGGGCATCCAACCTACCCGACCGCGCGGCTTGAGTCGCCGAAAGCAAGTCGGGCCGGGCGAAAAAGCTTGTTTGTAGTCCGGTAATTTTTTTCAGACATCATAGCGAATCGGCAGCTTTCAACTTTCTGACGACTTAGTTTTCATCAACTCCGATTTGTACATTCTGACTCTAGGAAAATCTTTTGAGAGAGCACCTAACCGATTTATACGAATGGCATTTGGTGTTTGACATTTGAATCTTTGCTTTTTTCAAAGAGCGTGATTGTTGTGGCATTGCTTGTCACAAATTGCAAGGATACCAAGTTATGTTTATGTATATGATTGATGCTTGATGTGATGTATGCTTTTAGTGCATGAAGAATGAATCAAATGTTGAAATATGTGTGATAAGCATATTGAATTGAATGAATGTAAATTATATGTATTAAATATGATTATCCATGATATTTGGTATGCGAAGATAGATTTTGAATTGTTGCATCGGGCATTCATTGCGCATATAGCATGAGATGCATGAAATGCAGCACGTGACAGTATTTATGCACTGGACACTACATGACAGGTGCGAGTTCACGGTAAAGATCGACATCAGACAGAAGTGTCTCACGGTGGCTCGTAAATGGGACAACGCCCAAAATGAGTCTCACGCAAGCCGCGCAAAGAAAAGGAAATGAAAAATACGTGTGTCAAGTATAAAGTGCTGAGTGATAGATATTCTCGGTGAAACACTGGTATTCTTTGCATATGTATTCGCCGATGAAAGTTCACAAAGCGAAGGAAGGCATAAGCCCGCAAAGGAGACCCCGAATTTGCTACCTATAAAAAACACACGGACTTGGTAAACAAGTGAATATTGGAGTTTGTCCAATGATTTTGATTTATAAAGTGAGCCTTGGAAAATGGTCGATGAAGATAAATGACTGGCTTTCTACAATTCTGGGAATATGTATGTGTGGAGGGGAGCCTGAGACCTCGGACATGGATAGGTGTCACATTATCATCCATATAAGGTAAACATTGAGCATGAATGTGCATGTTTTTACTTGAATGTGTGAAATGAATCTATGCACTGAAGTAGAGCAGCCCTCAGAGGAATTATTCTTACCTGGGTATCGCTTACCCAAATATGGGACCATATTCCGTGCAGTAGTAAGACTGGAGGGATTATGCTCCTTCGAAAATGATTTTGAAGAATGATGTGCTTTGATAAATATTTTTGTAAACTATATTAGAATAAGATAGTTCAGATATGTTCTATAAGAGTATTGTAATAAAACTCCTTACGGACATCGTGATATAGTTAGAGACAGGATATGGACAAAATAACCCTATGTGGTCACATTACTTTGTTGAGACCCTGATCGGGCCAGAGATGATGAGTATACATATATTGCAGAGCTCGAACAAAGGAGACTAATTTTTCAGGATAATATAGATCCTGATAAACGATATCAATGAAGTGGTATCGTTACTCAAATCCATGGGAATTATGCGCTTAACTGATTGTCAATCGACCTTCTGTTGGGGTTAAGCACTGACATTATAGTTGTGGCATGCAATTGCGGTAAAGAGGGTCGTGATTGACTTCTACGACTATAATTAAGAGTAGGTCTCACATTTTAAACTTAAATACGAATTTAATCGATCCTTGATGAAGCGGACGCGACAGGTGAGCCGGTGCAATCTCGATCGTCCACGAGCAATGGTGGTACTTGTCCCATCAAGACCTAGGCGCGATGACCCAAGGCGAAATCTCACAGGTTCATCGTTAGTCAACGGACTCTGAAATTGGGCGTCATGATAAATAATGACGAGTATGAATCGAGATTGGCAAATTCATACATATCCAAAATTTCAAAATTAAATTAAATTTAAAATACAAGATGAGACTGGGTATGTGTAACGATAGATATCGCGAGAACACAGTTATAAGCTCCAGAATTTTGCTAGATCTCAATAACGACACGACCATCGCTGAGTTCGCCTCAGAAATCTAAAGGTACTCCAAGTGAATGACAGTCAATTTTTGTGGATAATGTTATGTGTTTCGAGGCAAAAGTAGACGAATGACACGACAACACATGGCACGAGGACTCGTGCCATGTGGCACGAGGACTTTCGCCATGTGGCACCAAACGAGTGAACACTTGGCACATGGAAAGTCAAGTATCATCATGCATGAAATGAGTGGGGAAATAAGTGGCATGTGAAACACATGGCCTGTGATCGCGGTGTCGGTTGATTATGAAAGCCGTGTACCAGTAATGATCGAATTTTACACTATTATATATTCTGGTATAAGAATCAAACTAGTCATGAATTTGTTAAATGTTATTATATGATCTATGACCAAACGTCAATTGTAAATGATATGTACATTAATGATATACTAAGTGATTATGATTTGAACTGAAGTCAACCTGGTAAAAAGAAAAATGAAAATTTTGTAAATGATAACGGTGAGTCAAATTGATAAGCTGAATGCTAATGGAATAAATGATAAGTGAATGTGCAAATAAGGAGACTAGCAAGCTTTGCCAGAAATGAAATGGATTAAATTTGAGCAAGCCAAAACAAGGCTTAATGAAGGGAAGGAATATGACACCAAATGTATTCAAGAAGGCTCATTTTGCAAATTATGAGACAAGAGAGATATAATATCAGGCTGAGCAGAAATCAAGGTCAGGAGATCATCCCCATTTATGGCTCCATGATCAAGAGGAAAAGGAAGTAGGGCAAAAGCTTCCCCAAGAGCATTCAGGAACTTAAACCCCAGAAAGTCAGACGGATGCTCAGAAAGAAACCCTTAATCCATCCATGTTTTATTGGTATATTTAGGATGACATTAGGATGTTATTGGGAGGGATTCTGTTTGTTTTAGACTCAAAGACTTGGAGAAAAATCCATAAAGCGCAAAACTTAGAAATGGGGATATCCGGCTCACGCCACAACCTAGGAACCCATGCCAGCTTAGGGAGACCCATCAGATCGGATTCCATTATTATATGGATGTCTCAAAACAGCATTTAGAACAAATATATCACTTTATAACTTATGCATAACATATCAGATAGTTGACATTTGCGGTTTATAAATTTTTGTTTTTAATTTATTAATCACATTTGCAATCCTAATAAATGATTGTCGTCATGAACGAACAAACATTTCACGGAGTCGCAATCAGAGGTGCGGCATTGAACGATGATTTGGCATCAAGAGGATTGATTCGAACTGAACTGAGATCGGGAGCGCGGCGTAAAGAGATGGATTGGTTTGTTCTATCCCACCGATTCACGAACATTTATCATCTTCCCATCTTGTTCAAGATTTGAAACCGTTTATTCTAAATATATGAAAAAGATATTGATTTGTTTTAATTCGATCGGAGCACCGTTACGCGGTCGCCGAATAAGGAAAATTGCATTCGTATTGAAAATGAACTGCTTATACAAATGTACATATATTGTATTGTATTTAGTTGTAAAGGATTTTAACACTTTATCAGAATGTTAAATCAGATTAAGTATTATAGATAGATTAGTATACCTTAACAAGGTCAAATTAGCAAGATCAACAAACGGATGATGGAGTCATCTAAAGTCAGCAATAACAATATTGGTAGTGTTCACTTAATTATTAATAATCACAGAATTAATTTGACTAAATTAGGGCAAACAATATATATACGTCAGCACTTAACGGACCGCAGGTCATGATTCATATCCTCAGAGGACTTAAATATAGGTTAAATTCTTCTTGGCAAAGAAAACTAAATTGACTTTCGAAGATTGCTGATATAGTTGGAAATTCGAAAGCATGATTGCAAATTAAACAGAAAAGAGTAGCTGTGAATGTATATTTGTTATAAATGATTTATTGCATATGAAAGTATTTGAACAGATCAACAGAACCATACAGATTGTATGAAGAAGTATATGGTATTGTATTGACATCAATATCCAAAAGATTTCTGAAATTTTTGGTCATAGTAAATTATAGAGATTGATTAAACGAAAATCTAAAGAACAAATAAGAACTGAAGCATAAACAGCAAATAGCTTAGGTTTGGTTACGCAATAGGGTCAGACAACAAGAACCGAAAAGGTGAAGACTGGTGATGCCGTAGTCATAGAGAAAGATTTCATGAGTATACCTTATATACGATTCACCCATTTTTTGAACATGATATTTTAAAACAATTTAACTCAATATCTCTTTGTAATCTGTTTGAAAAAGGTCTGAGGGTGCCTTATATAACTTATTTTTGTAGAATGTGGTGTTAACGGCTTCACCTTTTTAAAAACGCCCGCAGTATTTGAAAGGGCCATAATTAGTGAACGCTCTGAGTTGTTTTTTGATAAAGTGATAGAAAAGGTATCAGCATCTCGATCCGTAACCTTATTATAATCTGCCCAATCTAGTACAAAAGCAAAGGTGTCTCACACTAGACTAAAATAGAGTCTTAGGGAAGAATGAGGAAAGGAGAGAGTAAGATAGAAAGCAAAGAGAGAAAGAAAGAAGAAAAGGGAGAGGAAAGGAGGTTCTGTTGATTCATTGGTCTTTGCAGTTCGAGTAAGCAAAGACCTGAGGGTTGAAATGACTGCATCCAAGAGCAGGTCTCATACCAACTAGTCCTGCCTGGCACACCATACAGTAAGGTGCAGCCTCAACGTGCGGGCTTAGATTCAAACAGCTGACTGGGTCCTGCAAATTGCGACTAATTTCTAGGTTCGCCGCTTCCAAACCGCAGCCCGCTGTGCCAAAATTTCATCAGAGCACATGAGTCAGAGTGGTGGTGGTTTGTGTGTCAGAGCTAGACATGGACACGATGCCAACTGTACTGCTTTTGGTCTCAATACGAAGATCCAGCCAGGTGTCATTGCCGATCGAATGATATAAACAGAAAATCAAGGTGGGCATGGTATTTAAAGTAGTTGTATATGACAAATGAATATAGATATGATTATCCATGAATCATAGCAAATGTTGCATGGTTTCTCATCATACAAATATTAAAGAACATGCAATTATATTCGCATCGATATGCACAGGGGCACGCAAGAGAACTGGTGGTGAGGCATGCAAGAAAGAACACCGTGTTTGGTGTTTAAATTAGTCAGTGATGACGCTCCTAGAGACGCACGGTTTGAAATTCATGTGTCGGGTAGCAACAAGAAGGAGACACCCCAGGTAGAAAGGCTCAGATTCTTGGTTTATTATATTCTGTTAGCGGTGAAAGTCATGAATGCCTAGCTGTGCACGACGTGGAAACCCCAAAGCTCGTGAACCCAATGCAAGACACATGACTTTACAAAGCATTTTTCTATAGACTGGCCCAAGAAAGAATGAGAAAAAACAAAAAACTTTGTTTTGTGTGAATGAGGGGAAGCTCGACATTAGTATATTATATATATATCCATACAGAAGCTCCATGTTTTGTCAATGTGCTGATAACAGCAATCACTATTGATAAATTAGGTGGGAGTAGCCCTATAGGATAAATCCTTCATCAGTATGGCTCACCTTGTATTGTGGAGAAATTATTTCACAAAATGAGGTCACCAGAGATGAACTATCTTGAGGGTTTTATCAGTAAAGACAGCTAATATGGGCTTATCTTTCATATTTAAAATTCTCCCTGATATATCAGTTTTATTATGTAAAAGAGAAGAGTTAAATGAAAGTCATTTTGTTTGTCAGCATTGACAAAAAGTTTTTCCCAAATTTTTATGTTGCCTTTATTATGCTAGAGCCATCAGGATAATAACTTGGTGAAAATCTTCGGGGAAAAGACGGAGGTGCAAAGGAAATGCAAGAGCAATGAGCGTTTGCGTTCGTAGGTCGCGGCTGCAGTTTCTAGTTCAGGTCGCACGGTTCTGTGTCAGAGGCGTTGTTGGTCACGAAGAGATGTCATACAAGTGACAATGCTTTGTCATCGTGGATGATGTCATGACAGCATTTCCTCTGGCGTTCCGGATCTAGATGGCCGCGAGGTCAGCGTTGCACCCGGCGTTGCGTACAAGTTCGCCTGAAGGGCTCTCATCACCACGTGTTACTTCAAGCCCGCTTAATAAAGCATGGTCAAGGCCAAGAGTTTGCGTCACGACAAAGATGGTGTTGAGACAAAGTTTAATTCCACGGGGTTTTTGGCGTCGCGATAGAGTTCGGGCCCAAATGTGGACGAGTCGCGATAGAGTGTTTGGTCACAATTTATTCAGCGTTGTAAGAGAGTTTATTTCTGAGAGAATCGATGTCACCACACAGTTATCACTAAAATTCGTGCCGCTGGAGAGGCTATATCAGGTCAGATAGAGCTCCCAGGAATGATATTCTCCACGCCGCGTATTACAAAGTTCATGATCGTGACAACAGGCGCAATCGATCGCATTATGATATAAGACGACAGAGGATGTTGTTGCTATAGTGTGAATAAAGGCGCTGGTTTACGCAGCCGTTGTTGCACCAGGACCAAAAGCCAAGGTCACAAGGTCGAAGAATTAAAGGTCTGGGCACCTCATGACAGAGTGCATTCCGCCGCTTACGCAGACATCTTCACGTACGCACTTCACTGAGTTGGTAAAAAGGATCCCTTAGATTGGAAGGCCAAACATGGCATTTATCAGGTTGGTAAATACCCAGAAACCTGTCGAATACCAACTACAGCCCACATAGAAATTAGGTGCACATTACCCAGACCTGATGTACACTGCGAGACTCATGGATCATCAGAATTATGATGTTTCATCATGCGAGGCACTTGATGTATATTTGAAGAGGAAGATCCGTAATTACACTGGTGCAAAGAAAGATAGAAATGCTGAACACTAGGCAAGAAACAACCTTAGTTCGGTGTAAGCAAATAAACAAAGGTTCAGATTGTGATATGAGATAGTAGTACATGCAATTCACTATTGAATATGAAAATAAATCCCAATATGTTAGTTTGATTACAGCGTAGATCGTAAGCTCGAGGAAGGGCAGGTCGCCCACGAGGCAAATAGCCCACTCACCACCGCTTTTACCAACATGCCTTTCTATGTTAATCTTACTCATTGCAAAGGCTAGTGTAGTGGGGTTTGAGAGGAATGAATAACTCACAGGTTTACACATCATCCTCCGACATTCACTGTGGGAGGATCAGGTAGCTTCACCATTGTTCATATGCCCAGTAATGATGTTGACACTAACAGGATTAGTTGCCACAGTTATGTGAACTGTGTAACATTTGATTAAAGCTCGGTGATCCGCAGACTATTTATTGCTGAGAGAAAGTTCCAAGACGCTCACAGGTTTTTTCCGTGACCGCGAAGTATGCAAAGTCAAGAATTCCTGAGTTAAAGCAAGAAAGTATAGACCGTATTCGAATGCGAAAGCTGTTCACCGAACAACACATTTGAGGATATTTAGGGCCACGCATACGGCCATGCGTAGGAAGTCGATGATCCAGCGTCCATCCTGTAAGATTAGGGATTCCTCCAGAAGACTTGACCATGGTCAAAGACCTGCCATGGCCAGTATCAAAATAGAGATAAATATAATGGCATCCAGATATGGGTGTTAAAGTATGGTGTTAAAGAGGCGCCTTCGTTGGTGTACAAAAGGCCGAAAGGCTTAATAGGCTCGTGATACGCTGCCCGCGCTATCGAGATAAGGTCAGAATATCGCAAGGTGTTATGTTTTCATCCGTTAGACCGTATGATTATAAAGAACACAGTCATCAATCCATACACATCAGACAAAATTGCCCACAAAGGCAGGGATCTCGAGCTAGGAGATCGCCAGTCCCTCATGACAAGGAGGTAACACTTTGATATAGTTTGTTTTTCTACCCCAATGAGCTAGAGGAACCGCATCAGCCCCAGAGGGCAGCACGCATACCTACCATGTCACATGCAAGCCAGAGGCCAGAGGCTGGGTCGAGGCTGGCGGCAGGTGGCTCACGTGACGGTGATTCTGGGACTGCGGCGTTCACGCCATTACACCGCAGACCGAGATTCGTACATCAACTGTTAGTCAGGATGTTTCATACCGCCAATTCCAGGGCAAGATAGTTATCGATTCGCACTTATCTGTCATTCGCATCGCGGTGGAAAGAATTGGCCATGCTTGAGACCCTGGGAAAGCTACATGTGAGCTCTCCTAGGAATTGGTAAGAGGTTGATATGATATGTCGACGCCAGAGCCAGAGATCCCAGATCTCATCACTGGACCCGAGGGTCGTGACAGTCGACTTTACGTCATTCTAGCTGGATCATAAGATGATTATGACATTGTAACTTAGGAGGATTACCCGCCACACCCGGATGGCAGTGTGTGTTACTGTGACAAGAAGAGAGCCAAAGGTACCCACCTTCCAGATGGCATAGCTGATGGGTTGGTTACAAAGTCTACCCAGATGACTATAAGTAAGACAGAGTCAGGGTCTACTCTCGAGTAGTTTATGAATACGAGGACAAGCCGCTGATAATCCATCTGGATTATTCTGCAAAGAGGGGTGTGACTTTCGATTATCGAGTGCCACCGGTGGACATAACAGATTTTTTATAACTCCGCAGCAGTGACGGCACGCATTGAGCCGCGCGTGAAACCCGCGTCCAGACATACGCAACCGTCATAAGGGTTTATTAGACCGGTGCACTTCACCTGGGGTCCGCCTTTCTGCTGCTAAGAAAGCGACAAGACCCTTCAATCAGTATCGATTCATCGATAGTCGTAAACGTGGATATCATCAAGAATCGTATCCTCGCCGAGGATTGATGATTTCATTTGATCAATTAAGAGTGGCTGTGACTACTTCCAAGATAGACCCACCCATTAATTATATAAATTAAGGAAGTTGATATTCCAAGACATGAACGCCATGGCATTTCGAGTTCACAAAGTGACCTTCTCGATTGACGATCGCGCTACAAAGAGCACCATGGATCTCATGCACATGGTATTCCAACCTCAGTTGGATCAATTCTGGCTTTGGGTGGTCTTCACGACGATACGCCTTGATTTACTCCAAGCCTGAGGAGGCATGAGGACCGTTTGATGATAGTTTCCGCAGTAAGTTTTGAGAGACCATTAATTGTATGCTGTTAAGAAATGTGAATTTTTGCCATCGGCGTAGTTCTCGGACACGCTGTGGTCAATTTTCTCGGTGCGTCGCCAGACCCCAAGAAGCCTAGGCCGCCATGAGTTAAGAGAGGCCAAAATCAATCTTTGAGATACGAGTTTTCGATTGGACAAGGTACTACAAGAGGTTCATTAAGGATTTCTCCTGGCTAGCAAAGACTCTGTCACCAAAGATCTTATGGAGGCTTGGTGTTCGAGGAATGACCGCAGAGAGATGCTGTAGGAATTGAAAAGGAGGCTTACTTCTCATCATTCGATAGTCCTTAATCCAGTGATGTGAGGTACACCGGGTATTTTGACGTTTCGGTTGGACGATCGGGATGCAGCTCCTTATGCAAACCGGGAGGGTTGTGCGTTTGGTTCTAGACAACTAAAGAGTCAAAGGAGCAGACTAACTATTACCGATATGGAGTTAGCGGCAAGCAGTCTGCCCAAATATTTAGCCATTATTTGTACAGGAGCGCTTAAAGTGTTTTCAAACCATGGCGAGTCTAAAGGTATATTTTTACACAAATAAACCTTAACATGAGGCAACTAGATGGATGGATAACCCGATGACATGACTTACCTTACATTACCATCCTGGTAAGGCAAATATGGCGGCTGATGCACTCTGGCCAGTCACATGAGTACTTAGCTAGTGAAGCTTCTCAAGAGGGCGATGCTCAATTATGGAACAAATGACTACAAAAAGATAACGATCAAGCTCATGGTGTTTTAGGAAGTTTAATGGCTACACCCTTCCAACAAAGCAAGAGGATTGAGTCTCTTTTGAGACAGGATAGATAGTAGCTATTAGGACCCAAAGGGCCGCAGTTCTAGTGATGAAGGCCGCTATTCATGCGATGGCGCCTTCCGTAGACGGTCTCAAAATCCCAGCCGACAAAAGTGTTTGAGAGAGGAGATCCTGTGGAGCTTCATTGCCTGCCAAGACATCCGTGGCAATGATGTACCGAGATCTTGTCAGCAGATATCGGGAGTCGATGAAGAGGCACGCTGCGACTTTGTTCGACAATGCCTCATGTCGGGCAGAGCAAAGGCTGGCGCATCAAAGGCCGCAGTAACTACTTCAACCATCGGAGATAGCCGAGCTGAAGGAACAAGTCACGGCGGACTCGTGACTCACTCTGCCACGCATATCACGAGGCACGACGCAATGTGGGTGATAGCGGGGAACTCGCCACTAAGTTTACAAGATTTTCTAGCAATGGTGATGACCCTCAAACCGAGGAATTTTAAGCAAGTTATAGCGTATGATGTAGAGCATTATCCAATTACAGCTTATACCCAGTGTTCATATAATATCTATTGTGGATCCTGCATTCACGTGACACTTTAGAGGAGTTTCCTAAAAGGCCATGGGATGGAAGGATGAGGAGATCAGTTAAGCTCATCCAGACTATTATCATCAAAAAAGGACTATACAAGTTTTAGAGAAAGCTACCAGCATCTTCGGATCTATGGGCAAACAGCAGCATTTTCCTCAGCTTGAATTTGCTCACAACAAACAATTATCGATCTAGTATACAAATGGCGCCTACAGGTATTATATGGGAGGCCATGGCAATCTCGATTTGGCTGACCCGAGGTGGGAGAGAGATCTATCACGGCTCGATTTGATTAAAGACACCCCTGAGAACGTGATTTCCACTTTAAAGGCACCTCTAGAAGGTGGATTGATATTTAAAATATCTTCTCACGGCTTTAGAGCCGGTGGAAGATACGTCGACCTGACACCCACCCCAGAGCTCTGGAGGTGTGATCATGTCTTCGAGGCGATGCTAAAGAGGAGTAACAGCCTGACAAAGGGAAGCCATGCCGAGGTATATCGTCCTTCGAGATACTCGAGAGGGTGGGAGACTGTTGTATATCGGCTCGCATTATCGGCTGCGTTTATCCGTGTCCAATGGTGTATTCATGTCTCCATGCTCAAAGTACACTCCGCATCCTACCTTCCATGGAGTGGATCGCGAGCCACGTTACGCGATGGGACTTTGAGGAGGAACCTATGATGGACAGCCTAATCAATCTGGACAGACATATGACTGTGAGGCTAGAAGGTAAGTTAGGCAACACTGAGGAGAGAGGCAACATAGAACGCGAGGACACGAGCAAGTGTACTCAGTTGATTCTTTTCCTATTGAGGACTGAGGGTGACGTTTAGTTGTCTAATGTTAAAATGACCATCAGAGAGGTATGTGGATAGTATAGAATGGTAGAGAATTTCAGACTTAAATTTTTATGGGGAAGGATGAGGACTCTGGTAAAGTGTAATGATAGATTACCATATAGTAATGTGCGTAAGCTTGGGGAATTTTCATCTAGATAACCACAATGTGATCACAACACGCCTTATCCTTGGCCCGATCTCGATCGCAGGGATCCGAACAGAAACCAAAGGCATGAGACTAAATACTGGGACTCATTGGTCTGTTCTATATCAGAGTTGAACTGTACTGGTATACAAACAATTTCAGACACAAAAATCATCTACACATACAAAAGCACTACTAATCAAGCGGCATCCATCAAAACCCATACACACATATCAGGTCCCAATAGATGAGTATAAAGACTTATGAGAGACATGTTCAATACAAACATCGCAGATAGAGGAAGCAAGGCTGGAGTGAGCACCCCATTCTCGAGATGACCTGCATCATTGCCAGGAACGTCCTCGTCTTCACCTCCTTCAGTACTCTACATCAGATAAATGACCGCATGCTGTTATGCGAAGGGGAATATGGGTGGCGACAACCACCAATGGTGATCGCCACGTTTATACATATGCATTTCATATCTATACATATTCATATAACTTTATTACTTCTCATCTTTACATTCCTATCAAACATGTCAATATTTTCCGTTGCTACGTTCTATGTCCGTGGCATACCTCTATCTATACTTTCACCAGTATTCCCGTTTCTATACTTATAATTCCTTGATGAGTATATAAAATACCATTACAAACCTAATCTTTTCTTAAGCCTTAGTAATGTTTTATATTAAATAAGTGTCTTAATGCTCTAAATGTTCAGATGGTGATTTAGGTAGATCCATTTGGCGGGTTGTGTGCAATTCCTGGGAGCCAGATATTAACAAAAATTGGAAATCAGCAACGGAGCACAAAGAGATTTTACTCTTTCAGTTTTTCTGTATTAATGGGGAAATCAAAATGGCCCAAACTACCCAGAACTACATTCTAGACTTCATGCTTCCAACAACATCAAGATCACTCCACCCGGAACCTATTTATATATGATACGCACTCTGAAGCCCGAGCAAAACAAGGAATGACTGCAGAAATAAGAATCAACTGTGTCTATTCTAGCGCATTTCCAAATCTATAAATGACATCTGATGAAATGCTTGGTATGTAAGTGGATTTCTTGACTTCAAGATCTTTCCAGAGAGTCCAAGAACCAATCTGAGTTCTGATGAGAGAGTTAAGCGATCATTCAAAGACATGATAAAGCAACACGTACCCGCCACGTCACGCGTGATCCACGCACGTTCTAGCGTGCCCGAGGAGTGATTTTCTTCAGGCCGACGCACCAGTGTGGGATTTCTGTCGCACCGAAGGTAATATGATTTAACAGGAGCCCTATTTCCTTGATTATTTCATGGCCCATCCGCACTGAGTTTGGCTATAAATGGGGACTCTGAGACATAATGAGGGGACTTTTTTGGAGGTGCTGAGAATATGGAGAAGAAGAGGTAATTGGAGTGCAAGGTTTGAGAAGACTGGATTCACAAATATCTCATCCCGTCTTTTCTCTTACTTTACCCTCATGACTCTTGGAACTCCAATCGTATTTTCTTCATCTCATATGTTCTTAAGCTCTAAGCTGTGGTTTATGATGTAACTTTGACTACACATCGCGACGAATCCCAATCTTCACCATATGCAATTCTTGCAATTGTTGTCACCTTATTTCCTAATTTGATTACATGTTGATATTTGGGGCCATTATTTACATGGCCAGCTAGGTTGAGGTTGAAAGACGAAACCCAGGAACCGATTAAGGTATCATACAATCAACCAGATAGATATCATGGTTTTAGTGTGGTAAGAATAAGGACTCGTAGGTTAGATCATCTCAGTTACGGATTAGAGTGCGTAGATGCCAACCTGCTTCTTGAGATAGGTGCTCAACGCCGAGAGGTTGATGCATAGAAAAGATAACCTTACCATCAACATTTCACAGAAATTATAGCTGAATATCCCTTATTAGTTCACCATGGAATGTAGTCAGGTAAAATCATAAACCCTAGTGCTTCACCTAGAGAGAGAAACCGTCGTTAGTCATTGCACTTAGTTCGATTTTTAGTTTGATTTAGAGTAGTGACACAATAACCATAGCCTAGATAATATTGTGGTAACCTGGTTTTATTTGGGTATTCAAACTCCTTGTGGGACGACTGACTCACCCCTACACGCTTATCTCCATCGACACGCATAATTTGCGCGAACGGGATTAATTCGAGTTTAACCTTATAGGCGCTTTAGCGCGACTTCGCTTGTTTTTGGCGCTGCTGCTGTGAGTTTTGGAAACAAAGGTCAATATTGACAATAGTTTGCTTAAATATTACTTCAGTAATTTTTACTTTTATTTATTTATTTATTTATTTTATTTTAATTCTATTTATTTATTTATATTTTAACACATTTTATCTAAGAAACAATCTGCTGAGATTTTAAAAGCTCAGTGAGTTTCACTATCAAAGTAGTAAAGTGTAGGGAATTAAGACTTTCGACTGAAATCTAGAATCCTAACAATCAATAGATTAAGGTAGAAGAAAGAAGATTGTTAGCTGCGCATAACTGCTACCTTGCGAATATGGCCGAGAATCTACAACATAATCCGAATTTTAGGGAGGAGAATGAACTGCCAGGTGGAAATCGAGGAAACAATATAGCCCATCGACCAGTGGTTCAACCTGATGACCCAGATATGCTATTGGAGGAATTTGCATTTACCACCTACAATACATACCAAGGATACGTGAGACCCCGATTCAAGCGAATAATTTTGAACTAAAGGTCAGGACACCACAACTACTCCAAGGTATTCGGGCCTATGGGTTACCAAGTGAAGATCCCAACACTCACTTTGACAAGCTTCTAGAAGTAAGCACAAACGGAAAATGAGAATGGGTAAACGTAAGAGGCCATACGACTTAGACTATTTCCATTATCCTCGGTTGCATGTAGCTACAAAGGTTAACTTCCGAATCACCCGACTCCATCATAAGTTGGGCGGATTTGGTCCAAAAGTTTTGACAGCATTGTCTTCTCACAGATCAGTTTCAAACAGAATAGAGATCACGCTACCAAAAGGATAGCCGTAAAGTTTAACTGAACGTAGGGGACGCAATGTGACATAAGGTAATCATTGGCAGCGTCCCCATCAGGTTGACCAAAGGATGCGCATCTACAATTCTTTATACGTCTAAATGCCCATACAAGGCAGATGATTGATACCTCAGCTGGAGGTATTTTCAAGAGCACATGCACAATTGTGTTTAATTATTGATGGGATAGCGACGAACAGTTCTCAATGGTCGCAAGAAAGAATGGTAAAAGGAATGGCAAGTTTAATGGAGTAACATCATGTGCTTTCAATCCCAGCGCACGTTTCATTGCTCACTGCCAGTCATAGACCCAGTTAGTCTTTGCCTATGCCATCCAGATCAGTTCGCTACAGGTGAAATTTGAAGGATCGCACTGCACAACACATCGTGCCAAAATGACATTGAACAAGCCCAAGATATAGCTAGGTACAATCGCCAGCAGCTGGTAATCCGTTATGAAGAATAATTTTCGTGGTCAGGATGGAGAAATAATCGAACTTTCCTTGAAGAATACTCAAAACTCAGTGGCAACCAATGCAAAGCCAACATTCGGGCTAAAGAGAAGAAGGTAGACCTGTGAGGAAGCTCTTAGTTTCATATGATGACGTCTCATACCCGGCTTTCATGAACGAGACGAAGGCCAATTTCCAAAACGAAGCTCAACAACAGAAAAATCAATCAACCCAATTACAGACCAAGGAGGCCTAACCTGTAAACCTTAGAAGTACGTATGGGACAGATGGCCGCCAGCAGGTCCTCCCGAAAGACTCCTTCGCCGTCCACACTGCCACTTCGTAAGTAAACTGTGGAGAGGGAAAGGAACACTGCAAGGCAATTACTCTGAGAAGTGGAAGGGAAGTAGCCGCACTGCAGACCCTGCACCAAAGGATAGTACAACTAAAACAAATAACAGAGGGAAGAAAGGTCAATATTGTAAGTATGAAGACATGAGTCGTCTTAACTAAACAGCTCGACTGGGAAACAAGCCAGAGGTAGAGAAGTGTGGATAAACCAGCCACAAAGATCCGACTGATTCATCCCATACTCCAGATTGATAAAGAGCAAGTTTCGATGCAGCTTCACAAAATTCTATGGAGGTGTTTAAGAACAAGTAGATCAACATCCCTTCAGATGCTGCCAAGCAACGCCAAACTATGTTAAGTTTAAGAAGGACATTTTATCAAGAAAAGAAGGTTGGAGTGAATATGAGGACTATTGCCCGACAGAGGAATGCAAGCATATAATACGTAAGAAGTTGCCTCAGAATTAAAGGATCCTGAGCCACCATTCTTAATACCATAGGTACGGGGCTGAGAAAGTAGCCATGATCTCGAGCCAGCATTAACTCAATGCCTCTTTCCATATTCGTAAGATTAGGGGCTCGGCCAAAACCAACAAATAAATACCCTTCAACTAGCGTGATCGACTATTGAAGATCCAGAGAATATTGAAGATGCACACTTAGCGAAGGCTTGATGTCATCTTCCCACTTCATTGTCTTGGATATGATAAGATATGAGACACCTATCATCCTAGTAGGCCATTTTTTAGCCACCGAAGAGCTTTAATTGACGGCGTAAAGGTGAGCTGAAGGTTGAGAGTACAGAATGAGGAAGTCAGATTCAATGTGTTCCGAGCGATAAGACACCCAACAGAGAGTGACTCTTGCTATCGTATTGAGAACATTGAGGCTATAGTGTCTAACCATGAGGATACTAATGATCCTCGAGACTAGCCTTCCTACAAAGCGACCTCAGGAACTAGACGATGAAGCAAAAGCGCATGTTCAATGGATAAATTCCTTTTGAAGAGAACCGCAGAAATATTATGATTTCTGAAAGTACAACAAGTCAATACCATCTATTTCGAGAAGGCAATTACGCCTGAACAAACAACTACCCAAGCATTCGCGGCATGCCTATTTGGGAAATCCTTCACATTACTGGGCCATTATCTCAAAGTATCACTAAAACAGTCTTTAAGAGGAAAAGCGTTGAGGTATTATGATCATAAAGTCACGATTGGATGGTCACTACCGACGGAAAGGAATTGTGACCCGCTTATGCATGCACCGTATTTTGTTAGAAGACTAAGTATAAACCGTCGGGCAGCATGAGAAGATCAATCCCACAATGAAAGAAGTCGTGAGAAAGAAGTTCAAAATTGTTAGATGCGCAATTCAACTTATTTGCTGTACTCCATGGGTAAGTCTCTGCGGCAAGTAGTTCCAAAGTTATGGCAGATGATCAAGTATGTTAATCTAAAATGGTTGCTGTTTCTTCAAGAACAAGGATCGGATGGAGGATTCGATTGACTACGTATACAAATAAGGCCACCCGTAGCGACCATTTCCTTCCCTTCTTGGACCGATGTCGATATTAGATTAGCCGGACATGATTATTATTGTTTCCTGGGGAGCGGATACCGTGCTACAATCGTGATAGCCATCGCACCCGAGATCAAGATAAGACAACCTTCACTTGTCCCTTGCGGACATTTATTTCGCAGATGCCTTTCGGCCGCGCAATGCCCCGCAATTTTCGCCGTGTTTACGCAATATTCTCGTATATAGTGAGATTTAATATAAGTCTCAACATTTGATTTTCGTCGCGATCATCACTATTTATCGCTCTTGAAAACCAGATGTCGCGCTGGGCGAGACAGAAGATACCAACCGTTTATTGAGAAGGTTACTTGCGAGTAATGGCAATGTATCGTTTCGGCCACAAGATTTCAGTATGGGCTGAAGTGGATATGGAAGGGCGTGAGTGCGACGAAAGAAGTTGCCACCACCTACTTCGAAGAATCAGAGCCTTCTCTCGAGATATGGATTCGCAGATGTTCATAAAGATTTCTTCAAAACAGCTGAAGCCGCATATTCAACCTTCTTAAGTGTGGAGTGTGGTTCATTTTGATGAGCAAAGGCAAACAGTTTCTATGACTAGTGGGAAATTGATTTCAAGACCAATAAGAGTCACACCGTATCAGATCACCTTTGAAGATGGCATACGCAGTGACTTCTCGCAGCGATCGATTAATGCAAAGGCGGATACTGCTAACCGATTGCTTGCAGAGATTCAATGAGTAATGCAAACTATGCCACAACCGAGAAGAACTCGGCTGGCGTCTCTTTGCATTTTAATAAACCCAGACCACATTTAATAAAGAATAGTGCATACCGATCACTCACCATCAAACATCTCAGACAGAGTATGGTTAAGGTTAGTAATGATGTTTGAATGTTCCAAGAGTTGATCTAGACAAGTTGATGTATGCAGGAACAGAGAATCTAGTCATGATCATCTATCCGCACTTGAAGGCCCCATTAACATATGGATAATGACAAATTTCCTGCATTTGTGCCAACCCAAAGGTTCTTATGTAAGTCCTCAGGCCTGGTTTGTCGACTATGTCAACTATTTGCAGCTAAGGTACACTCTCTGCACTTATATGTCAATAATAAAGAAATCTTTCCAGTTGAAGCATTATTATTGGGAAGAACCAATCCTCTATAGACACTATGCAGACCAGGTAATAAGAAGATGTGTGCCAGAAGAAGAGATGGGTAGCATCTAGCTCATTGTCATTCTCTGGAGCGCTGAGGACACTCAAAAAGAGATGCCCAAAGGTTCTCCAATCGCTTTTTATTGGCCAACCCTTGCGATGCCCATTCTTACGATCATCCCCGTGATAGGTGTCAACGAATGGGCAGTATATCTAGAGAGATGAAGCACCCTTGAAAGGTATTCTTGAAGTCGAATTGTTTGATGTATGGGGATTGATTTACGGCCCATTCCCATCTTCCCATGAACAACAAGTACATTTTACTAGAAGCAAAGGATTATGTATCCAAGTGGGTGGAAGCAATTGCTACTCAAACAAATGATGCTAAGGTGGTGCTTAAGTTCAAAAAAGAATATCTTCACCGATTCTAACGCCTCGAGTCTTAATAAGTGATTTAGGGTGCAGCCACTTTTGTAATAAGTGGGTTGAAAAACTCCGTTGATGAATATATCTGCACCACTGTTCTAGCTTCATCATCCTGAAACCAATGGATGGCAAAGAGGTATCCAACAGAGATTATAAATCATCGAGAAGACAAGGAATTTTTCGAAAAGATTGTGCAAATAAAATTGATAATGCTTTATGGGCATACCGAACGGCTTTTATGACCCTAATAGGCATGTCCCCTTTATAGAGCCAGTTTTCGCAAGCTTGCCACCTTCCGCGGAAGCTGCTATATACTGACGCGACTCGACAGCTTGAATATGGAAAATGAAAAATGGAGAAAAGAGGTTACTTCAATTAAGTAACTAGATTGACCAATGAAGCTATGAGAATGCGGATTTATAAGGTAAAAACTGGTGCGATGGCATGATAAGCAATATAGTGGTGAAGCACTTTACACCGCCAATGTGTTTTGTTGTTAATCACAGTTTAGGTTATTCCCGAAAGCTAAAGTCACTGGCGGTCCCGGACCATTCATTGTAACTCGCACTTCGTGATGGTATACCACTGAAATCACACACCCGACAAGGGCACATTTAAGGTAAACGGGCAAAGGGTGAAACCATACTTTGGCGGGGAATTCAAGAGTGAGAACGTCTCTATCATATTAGATGAAGCAAACTCGTACAAGATCATTTTGTGGAGTGTGTGTAGAGTCTGGCAGATGCAGGAAAGTCGAAATGGGCAACGCAATAAAGCGCTCGGGAGGCAACCCATGCATAGTGAGTATTTCTTTTATTATTTATTTATTTATTTTATATTAGTATCATTATTATTATTTTTATTATTTCCTATTATTTTCAATTTCTAAATTAACTTCATTTTCATTGTTTTGTCTATGTTATGACTAAATTCCAGTTTGCTTTCTATTTTTACAAAAGCTTCATGCATCAGCAAGATTTCATCAACTAATTCATCTCATGTGTTTGCATACTCAAAGTATAGAATCAAAGTTCTTTGAGCTTTTTATAACTCGGTTTTTCACCTGATGTTTCCTACAAGGGTGCCCCACCCTCAAGTCCCGCCCCATGGCAGATCCTCATCCTCACTAGTGATTACCAGGGGAGTTTCCATACCCTATGCATTTACGCTTATATTTTTTCCACACACCGTCATGACACCGATGTCCTAAGTTCGGGGGGTATGGTTGTTATCCTAGTTAGTGCTTAATCGCTTGGTTATCATGCATGTTACGGCTTAGTCATGCTAATTTGCTGTCGTTATTTTCATGTTATTTTCTTCTTTCTTTTTATTTGTTTTGTGCTTCATATGAGTGAGGTTTGATGCTTTGTCAAGAAGGAAGGTCATTTTGTTACAAACATATATAAAAGAAAAAAAAAAAAAGGCAAGAAAGTGGATGGGACCTATTTTTAATGATCTTGAATTGTGAGTTGATTTATAGTGACTTAGCTTAGTCACCTCCCTTTGTGCTTCAAGAAACTATTTCAAGGAATCTATCACACAATACTATTGGTCTCCTTGTATACCTTGGTTTAAAACCCTTTTTGTCTTTAATTCAACTGTAGCCTTGAAGATTCAACCACCTAGGTGATGGGACACCTTTTTAAAAGAGGATTGCCATTTGAGTCCCAAACATTTTCTCAATTATAAAAATTTAAAAAAAGAAGAAGAGAAAACAAAAAAAAAAACAAAACAAAAACAAAAGAAAAGAAAATAGACAAAAAGTTGCTTAGAATAGAATAAGTGGGATCATTCAATCGAATCCCGAAGTCCAGGGGGCCTTTCTAAGTTTAATGCCCCGAGCCAACCGGCCGAGTCATTGATTCACCACACATGGGGACGTAAGATGGATCATTCCCACAACCTAGGCCCTGGAGTTTGAAGAGGTTTAAAGAGAAGTTTACAACTAATGCCCTAAGGCTCCCAACTAACCGGGGTGGGGAGTCACCAATGGATCCCGCTACGTGAACACTACTTCCAAAAACTTTTCGCACTCCTTCGGGGTTTTTTCCTTATTTTTAAAGTACTTAAGTAATCTTTAGATGCTTTAGGTCTATATAATAAGGGTGCGCCCTATCCTTTTCTTTGTTAGCTTTTTTCCAAACAGTGAGTTGAGCTTGGGTTTGGGGGTGCTATGACCTGCTATACACTCGAGATCATGATGTCACTCAGACTTAGACTCCTGGGAAAGGCCAATAGAACTTTCGGGGTTGACTTTCTTGTCTCACCATGCTTGTTTGGTCATGTTCTAGAAAATTTAAAATTTAAGGATCCTAAATTTGGTTGAAAGTGCTCATATTGATAAATTGTGTTCATAGCGATTCTTCTACTTAGCATCTTATTATCACACTTATCTCATTGTTAGTTATTTACAAGTTATTTTCAATTTTTGCTTTGTTTAGAGAATGTGGGTTTCCTGCTTGTGACAAGCAAGAATTTAAGTTTGCATGAGTGAGAGAAATACTCATTACAAACCTAATTTTTCTTTAGTTTTAGTAATGTTTTATGTCAATAAGTGCCCTAATGCTCTAAATGTTCACATTTACATTGTGATCCATCATGTGGCTGCAAGCAATTGTTTTAGACAACGTAGTGCCTGAAAATCAGCAAATGGAGCACAGCAGATTTTAATTTTTCGTTTTTCTGTATTAATGGGGACCAAATGGCTCCAAACTACCCAGAACTACATTCTAGACTTCTAATAAGCTTTCCAAGATTCAAGATTCACCAATTTTAATCCATTTAGTAGAGATACGCACTTCTGAAGTCGGAGCAAAACAAGGAAGGACCGCAGAACACAGCAAATCCAACCAGTTCTATTCTAGTGTATTTAAATTTATAAATGATATCTGATGGAGCTGTTCTTGTATGTATGATTTGACTTCAAGAGCTTTCCGTAGAGTCCAAGAACGTGTAATTCGGAGTTCTGGTGAGAGTTAGCATCATTCAAAGACAAGAAGTGATAAAGTAACACAGTCTGCCACTCCGTCTGTGGATCCTACGCCCTAGCGTGTGCCCGAGGAGTGATTTTCTGTGCTTTTCGCATCAGCACCAGCGTGGATTTCACGCACCAGTGTGCGACAGCTGTTATGAGCTCCCATTTGATTATTTATGCCCATCTGAAATGATTTGAGTTGGAAGATAAATTAGACCCCGTGAGACATAAATATGTAATTTTTATAAGAAGAGAGAAGAAGAGGCAATTGGAGTGCAAGGTTTTATGAAGATTGATTCACAACATCTCATCCGTTTTCTTACTTACCCCGCGATTTTGAATTCTGAATCGTATTTTCTTCATCTCATAAATGTCTGCTTCTAAGCTAGGGTTTATGATGTAACTTGACTACACATCATGGATGAACTTAATCTTTCACGAGAAGTAATTTTGCAATTGTTGGTTACCTTATTTCTATTTGATTACATGTTATATTTGGCCATTATTTACATAAATGTATTAGGTCAGGCTTTGAGGTTGAAAGATTGCAAACTGTGAACTGATTATGTGATCATACAATCAACCATAGGATAGAGATATCATGGTTTTGGTATGTGGTAAATAAGGACTGAGGTTAGATCATCTCTGGAAACATGATTAGAGGCAGAGATGCAATAAACCCGCTCTGAGATAGGAAACAACGCTCGAGAGGTTGATGCACAGAAAAGATAACCTTAACATCACTATCATAAATTATGAACACATCCTTTATTAGTTCACCATGGAATGCAGTCGTAAAATCATAAACTATGTCACCTGAGAGGAGGAGGAAACCGCTGCAGGCTCATTGCACTTAGTTCGATTTTTAGTTTGATTTAGAGTAGTGACACAACAACCATAGCCTAGATAATATTGGGGTAACCTAAGTCAAAAGATTCGCATTCAAACTCGTGGACGACCTTGACTCACCTCTACATCGCTTATTCAACACACCATACTTGCGCCAATCCGATTAATTCATTTAACTTTATAGGCGCTAGCTAATTTGGGTCAATTCCATATTCATTCTATAACTTATTTCTTTTCATATCATATCATTACTTTCGCATTATGTAATTTTACCACTTCGCTAAGACTTCCCTAGTATATTTTCTAAGAATATGTGTAAAGATGAAGAAGTTTATACTTTACTATCATTATCATATACTGTCATAGGTTTTCACATATACTTTCATGTGCTTTCATAGACTATAGTTTTCATATACCTTTCTTATATGATCTTGTATTGTCATATACTTTGCATTTGTGTTTTCACTGGACATAGAATTGGGTATCTACGAAGGAGAATGAGAGGAACTCTGTCCACATTGTTCAAGAGCAATGTGATTTTGTACACAGTATGATTCACTTTGACTATAGAATTGACATTCATGACAGATTCGAGAGGGAATCTCATCTTGTTTGTCATTCAGTAGCAATGTGTTTCACATTTAACGGTATGATTCACTTTGACTATAGAATTGGCATTCACGCATGCATTCTAGGCTGAACCTCTGGTCCTGCTTGCCAATATTCCAAAAGAGCAATGTGATTTCTCATTTAATAGTATGATTCACTTTGACTATAGAATTATCATTCATGACAAATTCAAGAGGGAATCTCATCCTCGTTTGTCATTCGCAGCAATGTGATTTCACATTTACGTGGTATGATTCATTTTGATTATAGAATTGCATTTCACTTACATATTCGAGAGGGAATTCGCCCTGTTTGTCATTCAAGAGCAGCGGATTTCATGTATTTGCATATTTTGTCATATACTTTCATCTATATTCTTGTACTTCTCTTATATTTTCATCTTGAAATTTTCATATACTATACTTCCTACGATTTTTCATATATCAGGACTTTCCCATATTCTTCACATACTTCTATCATCATATAAATCTCGCAAGTCACAGACACTCTCACTCTGTACCTAAAGGCCTGTCACCGTCATTGCAATGCCATGTCATATTATGTCACATATCTCACATTCTACTTCACATATACTTGTCATCTTCTCATGCTCTGAAGGTCCGAATACCCAGCTGAGCACAGAAACCATACAGTCCTACATGCCGTATCATCAGACTAAACAAGCTATTCATACGTATCCTAAGGCGCCACATCATTGTGCAAGAAAAATGACTATCTATAAGGGCTCGATGGTAAGAAAGATTACTGTACGAGACAATGACTAATTCATAAAGGCCCGAAGGCGCTCAGAATGACTCAAACAGTACTAACCTGACTGCGTATATGTCATAGACGAGCCCCTACCAGCATGCCCATCTATCCCCCTACCAAGTTCTAAGCAGACAATCCATGTGTATTTTAGTTCAAGATGATATCCCATTTCATCACCAGGTCATCCCGGGTAATCATATGCAATATGTACAATCATTTATTCGAATCTTTGCATTTTTTCTATATCTCATATCTCACTTACATTTACATATATATATATATAACATATCATATACTTATGTCATATTCTATACTTACATATAATCTATGCTTATGTTCCATATATATAATTTACATGTGCATATGCAATCTTATACTTTCTTATCATATATCAATGTCTCATTTCCAGGTCATTTACATTTTCTTTCTCTCTTGCTCATATCAACATGTACTTGTTATTATTTACATATCATCACATATACAAACTATATATATATCAGGTTATTAAAACTTATACCTGTCTTGCACTTCAGAGGAGTTAAGGTGAACTTATAATTTATAATGGAGGTACCTTACTACACCACTCGTACTTGTGTATTCATCTTGTATACTACATGAATAACTATGATCATTCATCTGGGCTTACTTTTTTTCTTATTTGAAACTGGCCATGAGTTCCACTTTATCATACTATGTATAGATGGATTCCTTGACTCAATGAGATTTAATATAGCCTAAGAACACCCGAAATGGAGCTCAGACAACAAATTCATGACCTTCCCAAAGTTGGAGGTCACATAATCAAACTCAAAACAGCCGACCCGCTTGGCCGAAATGACTGACCTATCTCGGGAGCTCATCTCGACGGTCTAAGCTCACCTATTGTCCTCCAGAATATCATGAATATTTCTTGACTTAATGGTCTTTCCATAGAGTCTAATAACACCCGAAATGCAGCGTTCGGACGGCAGTTATGACCTTCCGAAGTCGAGGTCACACATAGTCAAACCCAAACAGTAGCCGACCTCGCTGCCGAGTCGACCGACCTAGTTCCAACTCACCAACCCTCATTCTGAGCCAATTTAAGACCTCCACAGCATATGAATGGCTTCTTGACTCAATGGTATTTCCATAGAGTCCAAGACTACCCAAAACGGAGTTCTCGATCGTTGGCGACCTGTTGAGGGCTCGGCATAGTCAAACCCACTGAGTTTAACTTCATTTTCGCCGAGCCGACGACCTAGCCGAGCACATATGACCTGTCCTATCTCACCTATTGTCCTCCACAGGCATATGAATGCTTCTTGACTCACGTCATAGAAACCAACAACACCAAAATGTATTTCGTGACGGCTGAGTTATGACTCTTCAAGGAGGTCCAATGATCACACTCCAAATTTCTAGCTAACCCGACCGGGCCGATCGACCTTGACTCGCCGAGCTTCGTCTGATAGCACATCCTCCAAAGGCATATGAATGATCTTCGACTCAATGGGCTTTCCATAGAGTCCAAGAACATCGGGAACGAAGTTTGGACGAAGAAGCTATGACTTTCTCCAGTTACGAGGTCACATAGTCAAAACCCAAACAGTCACTTCCGCTTTGCCGAAATGACTCCTCAACTCCGATACTGAGCGACAGAACTTTTGATATATAATCATAACTTTGAGTCTAAATAGGTCCGAACTGAGAAAACTGCAAATCCCACGATCAAGTTCGTTCATCGATGTGGCCACAATTTACCAGGAAGGACTCATTTCCAAATTCTCATTTCACTAAACCCATTCTAAGGTCCAAATAAGGCATATGACCAAAATAGGAAAACTTTCTTGGTTCAAATTGCAACCAGATTCCTTCCCAAAATATATATAGGAGCCTTAGAGCTCTTCTCTCTAACTCAACCCTAACAGGTTGAAAGCTCTTGGGAAAGCTCAAACCCAAACCACACACAAAAATGTAGGGTTCCAAACCATGTATCTATACTTCATGCCCAAAACTAGGATAAATGTAATTGTTATCTGTCTGCATACCATAAATCCACACAAAAAACACTAGACTTCCATACGTAACTTAACAAGTTCCATACTTTTCATACAAATCATTCTATACTAATCTATGTTTCCATACAAATTATCCATAGTTCCATACTCAAATTCCCTACACACTGTAGAATATCCATACTTTTCTATACAAAATCATAGCATTCCATACACCCATAGTTTCCATACAAATATTCATAGTTCCATACTTTTCATACAAAATCATGTTTCCATACCTGATCTTCTTTCCTCTTCTTTCTCTTCTTTTCTTTCTCTCTTTCTTTCTTTCTTCTTCTTTCTCTTCTCTTCTCTCTTATTCGTTTTTGTTTCTTTCTCCAAGACCAAAATGAGATATTTATTTTGGTCTTATCCTTATTTGGTCTTATCCCCTTTTTATTTCACTTTTTCTCTCTTTTGGATCATCCTTGACCATCCAATCAAAGGAGGAAACTTCCTCACTCTTTCCTTCTACTCTTGTCTTTCCAATAATTTTTCTTCCTTATTTGGCTTTGTGAATATCTTTCTTTATTACTCTTTGGTCCTCAATTTCATTTTTATTCTCAATTCAATTCTATCAAAATCCTACTTCGCATACGAACTTATTGGGGGTCTATAACTCTTGTCCTAATTAGAAAATTATTAAATTACCCTTAACTTTTGTACATCCAAGTTCTTTGCTTTTTTCTTTTACTTTTATTTATCTTAAAAAAAAATATACTTTAGTTTTATTATACCCTAAACATGTTATAAACCGTTAGGGTATGACTCAGTGCTACATCACGCCATTAGAGTTCATCTCCACAATCAGCAATGATCGAATTATGCTTAATCAACACGCTTTAATTTTACTGAGTTGAGGCAAGTTTATCAATGACATGACAACACATGATATGAGGACAACATTCCAGATGTACACCAAACGAGTTGTGAACATTTCTACATGAAAGCTGGCAATCATCATGCATGAAATGAGTAGGGTGCGAGATGGAAACACATGGCCCGGTGATTGCCATGTCAAGTCAGATTAAGAGGCTATGTCCTACACCTAGACCAAAAGGAGTTCAGTGGGGGAAGAATGAGGAAAGGGAGAGAAAAGATAAAAAGAAGAGAAAGAAAAGAGAAAGAAAAAGGGAGAGGAAAGGAGGTCTAGCATCTACTGGTCTCTAGTGTTCAAATAAGTGTAAGATGCCCGACGCCCTGCAAGTTGTTATTTGTGCCCTTAGGGGTTCTTCCTTACTTGGTTAGAGTCCTGCCCAAGGCCATTCAACATGAGGTATAGCCTTAACGATGGGGTTGATTCAAGAACAGTTGTGATCAAACTATTGGTGAATTTTAGACTAGTTTCTGGTCCTTCTCGCTCTCATAATCCGCAAATGGAAGGTTGTTGTACTTACTAGAAAATAATGGGCTTCGGTATGGTGGTTTCGTGGTGTGTCGTAGCCGACATGGACCGACATGCTGAACCGTGTGTACTGTTCTAGGTCTGAACATAAGATCCACACGGTGTTGTTGCTTGATCGATTGACATAAAAAGTGTGAAAAATCATGGTATATGTTGGTATTTGGCATAGGTTGTATAATGGATGTAAATTATGTTGTAGATATGATTATCCATGAATCATAAATGTTGCATGTAGCTCTCATCATGCATGTAACATGAAAGAACATGGTAAATGGCTATCTGCCACGCACGCAACGCTAACGCAAGTGAAACTGCAAGATGCATTGGCACGTGAAAGAACACTATCTTGCGTTGTGGCTCTCAAAAAGGGACGACACCCCAGAGTCCCACAGCTTGGAAAATTGATGTCTAGTAGCAACAAAGAAGTGTAGATAAACACTTTCATGTAAAGGCTTGTATTCTTAATGACAGATGGCATTACGTGTGTTGAAAGTCCCAGCAGCCTAAGGTGGCAACGCCGCGGAAACCCTGTAAAGCCTGGCATGTTTCCAAAGACGGCTCTCAATAAAGCGATTTTCTGAGATCGCCCAAAGAGTTGGAAATATAAAACAAAAATCTTTGTTTTGAAATTAAGGCTTTTCATACATGACGGTGCATGTGAGAGCTCGCTGGAGGCTCTGACATTAGCATGGCATGAGAGCATCTACATATGTAAACGACATGTTTTGCCTAATGTCGATAAATGTTAAATTACATTGCATGCACCGAGGTGGGAGTTGCCTCTTGTAGGAGAATTCCCACTAGGGCACTGCTTCACCCCGTCGGGTACCATTTAAGGTGCTCCGAGGTCCACCTATATTTAAACCACGGAGGCCTTTACGGTAAAGAAGGCTGTGATGATGGTTTATTCTCAAGATTTTTAAAATTCTGGATGAAGATTCAGTTTTTTTATTATGTAAGAGGAAGAGTTGTAATAAACCTTATTTGAATTGTTTAATACGCTCACAGGTTTTTCCGATATTTTTGTGTTGCCTTTAATATGCTAAGGCCATCGCGATAACTTATGCGTCTCGTGGAGTTGAGGTGCAGAAATGCCGTAGCGTTAGGAAGGTCAAAAGTTTTAGGTCATCAGAGTTTCTTAGTCGCAATAGAGTTTCTGGTCCTGTGTCGCGATAGGGGATCCCTATGTCACGACATGGTTCTCGTTGGAGTGTGTTGCTTAGTCACTTCACATGTGCTTCCATGTCGCGATGTTGCTTTGCTTCGCCGTGACAGAGGTTTCATGGCCGCACCAGAATACAACAGAGGCAAGCGCTGCACCTTCTGTTGCAATAGGTTTGGCTCTTGGCAGAGTTTTGTCAGCGACGAGCATTTCAGTCGCGATGCAGTTTGGTCAAGGGCCAAGGGTTTCTATGTCTCGACAAAGTATTTTGTGTCTCCAACAGAGTTCGACCTTGACGGGGTTTTATGTCCTCGATGTGAGTCTGCCAAACTCTCTTATATACAAAAATGACAATACATGTAAAATCTAATTTTTTACAAAAAGGTTTCAATCACGCTGGTTTCTTCACACGGTCCGAATGAGGGTCGCCCACCCGCATAACCCCATAACTGAAAAGGGGTCCCATGACGAGGTGGGCAATGCCCAGTAAGGATAACTCTTACAAGGGCTACTCCCTACCTAAGTGCACATGTAATGCCATGTTCACATAATAATACACACATCAACATTCCAATGAAGAATATGCCAATTCTACATAGAATCTTATATGCCATGAAATGAGATGAGACTCATCATGCCCCATGTCCTGAGTCTTCACCCACTCTCACATGCTTATGCCAAGTGTGAAAACCGGTCATTCTGGATGACATCCAATGATCATTTTCAAAACAAATTTCATTTGTTTATAAACCAAAAGCTTTTTAGATGATACATCACAATGATCATTGTATATTCAAAATTCATGCGCCTTTCTATGGGTAGCATATTTTTGGTGTCTCACCGCGGGCTCCGCAAACCTAGGCACTTTTATGGCCTTTCACCCTTGAGGACTATGTCTAACCATAATTGGCTGGGTTTTTCACCCGAGGATCCATCCCTGAGTTGGTTTATCCGATACATTTTCTTCTGCTTCATGCACTTCATGACTCGTTAGACGTTGTCCCATTTACCGAGCCACCTAATCAAATACCAAACGAGGTCGATTTACCAATCATAATTCTACACCTAAGAAAAGATGTTTTTGGTATATGCAATGCACATCAGAGGAAGTTATCTCTATGTTATACTGTGTAATGAACACTACATTGAACAATTTATAACCCGTACTTTATGTCAAGTACCATAGATAATTATATCGAAAGCATATAATTTACATCCATTCATGCTAATATAAATTAAATAATCAATATATAAATAACATATTTATTAAAGATATTCATGATGTTATAAAATTTACAAAGAATAACATACAAAAATAGTCCACACAAAACTAGCCATTCCTCAAATTTGAAAATTGACCTCGCTTCAAAATTTCAACTTTTTGTTTTATTTATTATTTGCCAGCTCTCACACTATCATTAATCACTATACCCAATGCATACCTCTTCAAACTCGCCTAAATCATTCCGAAAAACAAGCCTAACATTCGAAACTCATCCCATGGTTGGGGCTTCAACCACACCGCCATTTACTTGCACTTTAGATTAAGAGGAACCAATGTGAGAAAACGCTATCTCTTTGTCTGCATCTACTGCGTTTCCTCGCCGAGTAGACCGACTTTAATTATTGGACTAACGACTTTCGACCGTCGGAACACCGGGAATATAAACCCTTTTCCTTTTATTTTTTCTTTCCCTCCACGCACCAGCTTTCCCCCCTTTTTTTTTTTTCCGATTTTCTTCCTTTCTTCATTTTCTTTCTTTCTCCTTTCATTTCTTTTTTCTCCTTCCTTTTTTTTCTCTTTCTTCTTTTTCTTTTCCTTTTTCATTTTTCTCCTTCTTTTCCTTTCTTTCTTCCACCGAATTGTTTTTCTTTCTCCATAATCTCTTCCTTGGTTTGATCCCACAAAGAGGAAACTTCCTCCTCACTCTCTCCTCACATTTTGGATTCTCTTATTTCATGTGCCATGTGTCAGCATGACATGATGCACTAGGTGGCACGTTGTGACAATCACACGGCCTTATGCTATGTGCTCCTCCTTCAAGCTTCTTCCAATGTTCGCATCCACATGGTCATGCCTCAGGGCACCACTCCTTGTTATTCGAGACACCTCTAAACATGAATTTGACTATCTGGAATCCAATCTTAGACCTGATTGGCAGCTAGATTTCATGAGACCGATTCAATAGTGAAGTCCGCTTATCCGAATCTATGAAATTTCAAGTTTTCAACTTGTACTACAGGGGAAAATTACCGTTTTACCATTTTTCTTAGGTTTTACAAGGACGATAGACGTGGGACAATCCATAAATCAATGCTCTACTGAACAATGAAGCTCTATCCCTTCCAATAAAGAAGATTTTGGGACAAATCACTATCCATAAAGAATCAAAATTAAAAGAGAAAGTTGAAGAGCAAAGGAACCTAAGAGGCAAAAGTTTATTTCAGTTGTGTCTTCACACGTCATCCAATTCTTCAAGTGACTTTACATCTCTTCATTGGGGAAATTTAAAATAGACGAGCCCTTTGATGTTTTATTGTTCTATAATAAACATCTAGTATCTGAGATGACAAGCAACGAAATGTAAGTAAAGGTTCGTAGCTCTAGTTTTGTAAGTCAATCACCGTATGAATTTAAATCCTTAAGACTAAAGTGATCATGAATGATTATTTCTACCCCAACTTCAACAATGGAAACGAATCTTATATGATTAATATCGTTTTATTTCCCAAAAGATCTTAAAGTTTTTTCTTCTTCCTTTAGCCAATCAAACAACACGGAAACATACCAACTTCATAAATATTTTCACAAACAAAATTTAACATGTTGTATTCAAATCTTGCAGCCAATAATGCAAGATCAATCATGTACAAGATCATGCACTTGAAGTCAAAGGAACCTTTATAATATCGCGAGAGACGCCTCAAACATCCGACAGAATAATATTTGCACAACTCACCTATATTGATTCCCAATATCTTCCAATTTTCCTTTTGTTCAACAAGTTGAATCCGTGCCTGATTTCATCCATTATATCGAACCAATTTGTATATATTAGTTCCTGAAAGATTTTGAAAAAGACAAATATGATATATAACAATGTTTTACATCAAATGACAAGTTATCATAACTTACCCCACCGCGTGCATAATATCATCTTTCTTCTACCTATCATAATTTATCTCACATCCCCTCATCCAATCATTTCGCCTCGTCTCAACAAAGCAGCCCCCAAAAGCTCTTGATGACAAAGGACGATTCTTAGGTCTGACAATTTCCTTCCCACCTAACAAGTCTTGGATATCGCGTTTATCTTCACCACCCTTTGAATGGAGATCTACGAACACGTACAAACACTCCCCATCAAAAGACATCTTTGATCATCCATTTGATTAGTACCACCAAACATTGAAAATCAACACATGGTAGACACATTTACTTCCTTGATAACTCATCTACTAAGGCTTTAATCGCCATTATCCGGGATTTGTATTCCATATGTCATCTAAGATAAGCAAGAATTTATTATCATTTAATCTACTTAAGGCGGTTGCAATCCCTTCCATAAACCACCAGATCATCATGGGGTAGAAATGATTATTTTTATTAACCTTGCAACATCAAACCTGGTCCAACACAAACTACACATTCTTTCTTCAAAATGTCTAACAACTTCTCAACGCTTTCTTGCCACTCAATTTAGCGTATGATAGTCTTGCTGCTTCCCCCAATTCCCACTAAGGGTAGAAACAAAACATTTTTCCCATTATGGCTTTATTGCATCAAAAGTTGTATTGTCTTTTTTTATCAACATCACTTAATGAAATTCCAAGCACAGTAGTACAAAGGAGAGGTCATTCTCCTCCTACACAAAACGCACATTCACACCAAGCACATACACACCTATGTTTTTGAAATTAAATTTATATGCATCAGCTACAATCTTATGGTTATTCACAAAGAATATATTTCAATCCAAAGAAAGAGATAACTAAATTTAGATTTATGTTATTATTAGATATATAATGCGATCAACACACAACGACTTATCCTATTTTTCTGATTTCTCAAAACACAAAGTCAGAAGTAAATATGGAAAATAAAAATGCTAGTTAAATCCAACATTTTCATTTCCAACATCTAAACTATTCTAAAATACAAGTTTCATGATTTTGTTTATCCTCTAAAATTCTATGTGTTATGGACGTGGCATTGTCCATGTTATTCACATGGCATGCCATGTTATAAATGAGAAGACATGGAGAGTGAGGGTGATGTCCACAGTGAAGACATGATTATAGAACTTAAGAGTAACTGACTTTTTCTCCGAAAAATGGCTTAAATGGTACTCGATCAACTATAATTTTTCTAGATCCGGATGATCTAAACGACTCAACCGTTGAATCTGCTCACAAATTCAGCCACCATATCTAATCTCCCGCTCTTGAGACTAAGACATCTGAACTTCATGTTTTTCGAGGCACGAGGAGGCGACACCCAAGTACTATCTCCTGGCGAGTGGCTCAAGAGGTGCTCTACGTCGGTCGCGGGAGCCAAACACTGAGCCTGCAACCACATGCGACATGGCATCGCGCCAATGAAAGCGGGAATCATGATGATGTTATGGATAGGGTAATCTAAGGTGTCTGACGGAGGATTGACACTTTGTACGAGAGGACAAGTCTTTCGACTAAGTCTCCTAAACTGTGGGCCTGGGAGAGGAAAAATGAGGAGAGAGAGGAACGGAATGGGAGAGAGATCTTTTTAGAGAAAGAAGCTCTCACTTTCAAAATTTTAATCGCACTGCCGATTTCAAGCAGGGGGTAAGAAGCAAAGTTTCTCCTCACTCAAGGGCTACGTGGGTAATTAGCTTTGGGGGAGTTTTAACAAACTAAAGCGTAGGCTTTTCCCAGTTATTTTACTTTGTCTAAGGGTCATTTTAATGGTAGATTATTATGGCCTGATATTGGTTTTGTTCGTGATTTGGACTGAGCGAAGAAATCCTTGTGGAGCTTGATAGCCCACGGACGTTGTGGTGGGAGCCACAGGATGTTATATTGTTTCATAGAATAACATCATGACTGCGGGTTTTGTGGGTCAGTTCGAAGATGAATGGCCGGATTGACCATTACCCATGTGAGCCAAATTTTTGTGTTAAGAAGGAAGTGAATGAATAAATACAAAAGCTCTAAACAATACATGCCAGCAATATTAACATGGATTGTATAGCATGTGTTGAATGTTTGGTGTGCCATTGCATAAGCATTAGGTGGGGAGTAACCCAAGTAGGAAAATTCCACGCCAATGCGTTACCGCTCACCCCGCCCAGGAAAACCATTCCGTAAAATCAAGACGCACTCCCGGGGATGCAATGATCTGACCTGATATGAGAGAAATATATTTGCATTCATTGCGTATTTTTGTAAAATCCGGGCAAAGATCATTTTTGAGATAATTTAGATCAAACAAATTATGTATCGAACCTGAGAAGAGGATTATGTTAGCGTGACGAGCGGGTTCTGTGACAATGCTTTCACTTACGGCGGGTCCCGTGACGTGGAGACACGTAGATTCGCAGTGTCGACGATGTATCAACGGACACCCCGATTTTGGGCACACAAATTGGTATCACTATAATGATTACCCATGGAGCCCATGGGGTAAGAGTTAGGCACGATACATAGGACTTTATGGGAACGGGTTAGACTCGCTGCATTCCAATGTATTTAATAATTGATCAGGACAAAGATTGAGTCGAGCATCAGAGTGTGTTTGTGCTTTTAGATAAGCCAGAGTAAGCACGTGATAAATTGTTGAACCCTAAGGTTGAGAAAATAAAACCTTAGCGTGTTGAGGAATTCGGGGCGCACAACCCGTAATAAAAAGAAAAATTTCGATAAATGTTCAATTTTTAACATGAACGCATCGGGTTTTATTGAATTTCAGAAATTTATTCTAGCTTTCGCACAAGGAAAAAGATTTCAGAATTAAAACCTTTGAAAAATTTCCAAAGCTGGTGAATTTCCAATATTTAGGCCACGCATCCTCGGGGAGGTACGAAAGTTACCGGGATGAAGTTGAAAAATTGGTGTGAAGGCGTGGCGCTGAATGGCTACCGCTAATTTAGTACTAAGTCACGACTCATTGCGGCGGTCGTGGATATTGCGACAACAGCCCTTGTCGTGAGACGAATTTCACGTCAGGATACTGGCCGGATAACTTCAAAGTCGCGACATTCGCATTTTAGGTCGCCACCATTTGGATGGTCTGGGTTGCGACTAAATTTTAAGGCTACGACTCGGGCTGGTCACGGGTAGACCCAGCCGGGCCGCACCGTAAGAAAAGTAAGCGATCTCGCGAGGTCTACAGCACCATCGGCGTCGCGGACTGGCCTGATTCGCCAGGTTGCGACTAAATTTCGGCGCCGCACCGCTTCTGGTCGGTAGGACCTAATATGCTACACAAAAAAGGGTCGTTGTGAGTTAGGACTGAACGAGGCAGACCGATTCAGAGGCTCCAACTGGTTGAGTTTGTAATGGGTCGCGACCTAGTCGAATACACCTTGTTTGGCTGAGAAGAGGTTGACACCGACGTGTTTAGCGACTCTGAAATTTGGAGGCCCATTGGGACACCAAGAGCAGTCGCTAATCATTTTGAGGTCGCGATGGTTTGCTTGCTGAGAGAGGCGAGGTCGCGACACGGGGGTCATGCCGCGACCCAGTCAATAGTCCAGAGGCCCGCAACCCGGAAACAGCCGCGACCGCCCGAGGCTCGCGGGGGAAACGGCCGTGGACCGCTTTCGAGGTCGCAACCCGGTCGCTCTTCTTGAGGTCGCCACCGACTTCAGGTCGCGACCGGGCCGACCTCTGTGCCATTTGGTGCACTGACCGTTTCGTTCAACTAGGCAAAGAAACGCGGCGCAGTAACGCACACGACTGCGCCAAGATGCGCGACAACTAGCCTGTTGCGCGTCACAACAGCCACCACTCGGCGCATGTTACCGCACGCCGCCAGTGCCGACCGCCCCCAGTGTGAAAAAGCATCCACAGCAACTAGTCAGATGCTGCACTGCTTTAGGTCACTGCTTGACACCGTTTTATGGACACTGCTCATATAATCGCCTGGCTAAAGGTTTGGCAAAAATGAGTGACCCGAAAGATGAAAACACACGAGTACGGTTATCACCCGCAATTTGTTGGGGTGGATATAGAATGGAATATTTAAGATGAAATAACGGTAGAGGTCATGGCTATCACGTAGACTTAGAGTTGAGTGATAGGAGTCGAGCGATCAGATCAGACACCACTGAAACTTTATCAGTACATGCCAAGAGTCAAGAAGGATGTCATTCACGACATGACAGTTACGAAAAACGCGGTTAATGCGAGGTGTAATTTCAAACACTAAATTCTTTATGAGACCAACCCAGAACCACTTTCTCAATGGCAATTTTGCAATTTTAACAAAACTAATTTTTCAGACTTCGATGACAAAATGACACCGCGAACGAATGACCGGTGACGTCGAACTTCTTATGAAAGATACACGAGGAGTGCTATGATACACTTATGAGTGGCCCAAGAGGCGCCACGTCGTCAGAGGCGCCCAAACATCGGTCGGCCGGCTCACATGCATACGGCACTACATTACCGAGCAAACTTGCGACGACAAGGATAGTAAATCTGGTAGTTCACGAGGAATGGACACTAATATGAGACAAGTCCTTTCAATTTATGCCTCAACTTGATCGAGAGAGTGCAGTGGAGAGAGATGGAAAACCAAAGGGCAGATCTTTTAGTACAGGGTCTCACTTTCTCTCAATTAGCACCCACTGACTGGCTTCCGCAGGCAGCAAAGCTCCACGCAGGCGACAGCACTAGTTTCGTGGAGTGTCGACAAACCCTAAGGTGATACTTTTTCTCCACTGATTTACCTTCACACGTCGTTTAATAGTGGGATCACAGTCGATAACAATATCTCAGCCTCTCTCAAAAGATTTGGATCGAGGAAAAACTCTGCGGTTTTGGGACAATCCACTATCACTGGTGGTTTCAGGTGATGCCTGAAGGTTTCAAGAATAACATGTCACTCAGGTTTAAAAATGCTCCAAGAGAATTTCACGATCGACCATTACCCATAGAGCCAAATTTGTATATACATGAAATCAACAATATGGTTTTTGATATACACAGATATTAACACTGACACGCCATTGAATCGCCACAGTACAACGTGACGAAGATTGTACGCAGTGAACCAAAGAAGAAATCCAACACACGTACATCGTCACCCATCTAGGAAAACTATTTCAAAAATCGTAACACTATCTCGATTGAAGCATCCCAGACCCAGAGGCGGTTAATATCATTGTATCTATTATGGTTTGTGCATATGGTGTTATTCGCTGCAGACGATTCTAAAATTAACAGAATTGAACTCAGTAAAACACATCGTGTCAGTAAGTGACGGTCCATTAATGCTTACAGAGGAGACTTATGATCTAGATATCACGAAGATTCATAGTTGACGGTCACTGCACACCTCCTGCCAAGGCCAAGGCGCAAATCTGATCCAAAATAACTGGCTTGGGATTGGTTTTTCCAAGAACAAATGAATACATCTTCATGACTCATATATGAATCGAAGAATATTATAATCTCTTTGTTCTGTGTGAAATATTATCGTATTAAATCAAATGCCTACGTAAGATTAGCTCTCAGCAATCATACAACCTCTTCACAAAAGCTACATCTCGCAATATATATATATATATATGATATATATATAGACACACACAAACAAAAATATATAATGCGAAATGAGATAATGGGTATTAAGCTTTTAAATACTGATATTTGTTCATCAATTTTAATATTATTCCAACCCTAATACTAAATGAGTCATGTAGAACAGTAATCTCAATCACTACAATTTTATTCCTTGATCTAAAATATAAAACACAAACAATCATAAATATCAGATTTTCCTTTCCAAAAAACTTCTTAATCGACATGCTTTCTGTATAGTAATTGCAGATTTATAAAGATATTATTGATAAACAATTTTTTGAATTTTTTTGCGCAAATTATAAAATCATAACATATTATTTCATAAAGATTTTATGCCTTTTCCAAATAAAAATAAATAAATTTTACAGATTTTAATTTTAAATATCTAATTGATGTTTTGTTAATAAAATATTTTGAAATATTATTTCATTTATAAAGTTCGAGATATTAATTCCAAAAAATAAATAAAATTCATGTTATCATTATATAATAAAAATGGAAAAGTGGGTATTCATTTTTTAATTCGATTTTTTTTTAAATCCAATGCATTTTTTAAATTATTACTTTATTTAAATATTTAAATGCATGTTCTTTAATTATTTATATAATTTTCTAAAAAGATCCATTATAATATTTATTATCCCAATTCGTTTTCCTTGTTTTACACATTTTCTTTTGTTTATCAAGTTATTTTTTATCCAAAATATTTAAAATTTCTTTACTATAATTATATTTATTAATTAAAAATTAAAGATAAGAAATAAATTTTTATGTATAAAGACATTTAAATTTTATTTAAAAGTTAATTTCAAATTGATAATTGTGATGAAAATATTTTGATAAAAGCAAGAGCAAATATTTTTTGTATAAATAATATCCTGGACAACTGAAGAGGGCCTGGTATCGTGTAATTCAATATTAATTAGGCAAGGAAAGGAAATATGATAGAAGAATAAAGTCACAATATAAATAATAAGGAATTCAAAATACATATTATATGATTTTAATCCATGAAGAATGAGGCAAATACTTCATGTCATAGAAATTATTTCTGAAAAGTCACACCTATTGAATGGTATCTCCTGGTGTTATACAGAATACAAGAGCTTTGTCACTATAGAGCAAGGAAAATAAATTTCATTCTTCAAATTATTTTTTCCACCTATGATGAATATTGCTCAAGCATATCACTTCAACAAGATCTTCACCTGTATCCAATCAAACTCAACTTATCTAGTTTGTAAAACATAAACTCTTCCATCATTGCAAGAACATAGCCAATAACGCTTCATCATCAAATCACAGCCTCAGAATCACGAGACCATCGTAGCCAGAGGTCTTCCGATAATTTTCCAATCACATAATGATCATTTTTTAAACATTCTACTTTCCCGCTGCATCCAAATAATACCAAGCAACATCCATCCACGAAACCTGATCAAGATACACGATAATCTCAAAGGTTGCTTCAAGGAAATTTCATCAACCTGCCAATTATCCATTCCAAATTTAAAGACACCACACCCAAATGTCTTTGAAATTCTTACCACTACATGAGTTCAAGTTGTAGGCTTGGGAGAAACTCACTTTAAAACTACAACAATAAAGTCAACCGTGAAGGTCAATTCAGATTTTAGTGATAGACAGAAAAGAAAAGATTTATTGCTCAAAATTCGCCTCCACTTAATCAAAGAACCAACGCACCCTTAGAATGGTTACCATTTTTCCTGATAATTTTGAATGTATATAATATGTGGTGGATGAAGAGGATGAAAGAAATTATATCTACTACTGGGAAATATTACTCCAAAGTGTGGAGATCTATAATCCAAAACTATCAATTGGGGAATGAGATTGTTCATGAAGAAACTAATATGCAATTCCGACTTACATATGAATTAAGAATGCTGAGAATCCCTTTCTCTTATATAAGGCTGTATTAAACTCTAAGATTTCCACAAAGATCTCCCACAAATCATACAACTCTTTCTAGCCAAAAGCCCAATACAGATCCAGAAAAATAAAATAAGAGTGTTTATCAGATGAGATGGGGTGCTAAAACACAAATTAATGCAGCAATAGGTGGTCATAAAAACCTCCAGACTGCTTTAGCGGTTGATTTCCTCGATCTTTAAATATTACTAGACATGCAAAGAGCATAATAATGCAGATGCTTTTAAATACTGTTATTTATCTCGACGATGATTTTCTTAATCAAAAAAGTAAAAACATTGACAATCCTCCAAGATTATGATTTTCCTTTTCAAAATCACGACCAGATATTTTTTACACAAATGCACTATCTTATCAAAACAGACTATTATCGATGAATAAATTTTTAACTACAATTTATAATGTCTGATGAAATTACTATTGAATCATATTTCTATTTGAATATATACTATTGTAAACTTATAATCTAGAGAGAAAACTATGCTATCTTTATTATGAAAGGATTCAAAATATCATCTCTGATAAACTGAGTTAACAAATAAATATTTTTAGTAAAAAACATTATTAATTTTTAAGATTATTACCCTGTTTGTCAACTCAACCTATTATTTTAAACTTATTTTAAAGTTCTTGAGATATTAATCCCAAAGAGTTGTTAAAATAGTGATAAAGACTGCCACATATATAACAAGAAAAAGTGTATTTATTTGAATTCGAATTTTTTTAGACAATCGTTTTTTTAAATTATTGCTTATTGGAAATATTTCAAAATACACTTTCTTAATATGACTATATTTACTCTATGTTACGCCTTTAATTCTACAAAGGATATCTATCATATTATCTTTCATTTACAGATGGACCTATAGATGTTTCCTGGTTAATTTTTCAATTATTTTGATGTGATTTAATCTAGATTTTAGTCATGAGATTATTGAGTTTTTACCGCACTACTTGTTTTTACAATATTTTCTACTTTCCAAAATCGTTGTTACTTTTTTAATTTTTCAGAAATCAACATAATATTTATTTTGTATTATAATTCGCTTTCATGTTTCACGTGTTCATTTCCCGCCATCGATTACTTTCGCTTTTAATTCTCGATATATTATTTATTTTTATCCTAATTCACTTTACTTGTTTTACACCTTTTCATTTCCAAAACCGTCATTACTTTCACTTTTAATTTTCAAAAAGAAATTTGATATCAAGTTTAACAGTTATTATATTTTTATCTCAATTATTGAATGCTTGGTGCAAATTAGAAAATTTTCAAGTATTTCTTTTTACTGTTTTATGATTACGTTGGATTTTGTATTTTAATGAAGGAAGGCTAATAATCATGATCATGAAAGACAGACAAAGTTAAATATTTTCTTTACATTTTCTTTTCGCGAATCATGTATTGAACTGTGATTTATAGTAGGAAAAGGATGGGCCAATGACGTTCTTATACATCAGCGTTATTATCATACAAGAATAATTCGAATTTACGTAATAAGATCGTGTTGAGTTATTATGGATGGTTGAGTGATACAGATCGTAAACTCCTTATGCACATTTTCTTCTAAATCTTGTTTTGATAGAATGATTCGGTTCCTTATGTGGGAAGGAAATTAGGCGAGAGCCTTGGAAAGTGTTTGGAGGAGGGATCCTAAGGGTAGCCAGTTGGAATGAAAGATTTAAAGAATGTTTAGTTAAAATACCTTAAATGCATCAAAAATTTATAAAACTAGCTCTACCTATTTTTTCATTTTATTTATAAAGTATTATTTTACAAAAATAATAAGAGTCTTTTATTGTAGAAAATTGATGAAGGTTAAATTTTTGAAATTTAATTTTCAAAGTTGTTTTATTCTAATCGTGATTTGGTTAAATGGCGCTTTTGGCCAAATTTTGAAATTTAATCCTTTTTCAATTTAACTTGATTTTAATAAATAAAAAAAATCTCTTTCTCATTTTCTTATAAAAGTAACCCTTTTTTAGAGGTAGTATAATAGGTTGGATTGGGTGCGCTGGCCCACTTTGACCATTATTTTATGTGGGCCGGATTAAGAAAATGTGGGCTATAATATAATTAAAGCCTATTGACATGCCCGAATAGCCTATTAGAGTTTGGATCAAGTTGGCATACTTGGCCGATTTTGACATGTTTTTATTTTAAATTTTTTAATGACTACATAATATTTTATAATTATTAAAAAAAAATAAATTCTTAATCTATTAAGAAAAATATAAAATAGTTGTTTAAATAAAAAATAGTTATTAAATAACTGCCCAATAAAATAAAATAATAAAAAATATATAAATATAACTAAAATAATTTATTTTATATAATATTTTAAGAATAAACTATAACCATTGCACATAAACTTTATTTTACAAAATATAAAATTTATAAAATTATTATTTTTATTTTTTTTAATAACCGAATCATTATGGTTCGTAGGGTGGAATTGGATTAAATGGGTTGAATTGATCAGGCACATTTGGCTCGCGACCTAATGGGTTGGATGGGTACAATTGATATTTCGTATTGGATGGCGTGTATCGTCGAATATTAGTAAGATTTGAGAGAGGTGTTATTTAGGGCATTCATGTGGCGAGCAATCACGGTCAGAGACTTAGATAGGGTTAGGTGTTGTCATGTCGTAAATCCCGCGTAGTTCAATTACCGACCACAACATCCTTACCAGATTGATATCGTATTTTGTTTATTGGGTTAGGATTATTATGAGTACGGCCCAGTCTGGCGAATGTTTCGCATCGGGTGATTAGTTTCTTTCAGTGGAAGGTCCCACGGTGATGAACCTGCTGAAATCTAATGGAGAATTTTGAATGATAATGCAAAGTAGAGCTTGATGGAATGCATAGGTGAATAACCTACCATTTTGTTGGATCAAACTCTCACCCTCTGATAACTTTAAATGACGTTAAGTAGCTTTTTGTTATTAATGGAAAGATTGATCTGAATTTGAGGCACTCTTTTAGTCAGTGGATATAATTTTCTTTTACCATCTTCTTTATTATGTAGAAAATTAATGCCTGCCATGCAAATCTAGTTTATGTTGATAATTGATAATGGGATAATGAGTGAGTTACTTAATACGGTGGATTAGACGTTTTGTGAAGTTAGAAAAAAAATTGAAGAATGCTTTGTAGGTGGATTTGAAGTGTGTAAATTAACCTAAATTAGATGTGTGAGTGGTGGAGGGCAATTTTGTTATGGATATTAGTTTGAAAATGAATATCTTCAATTCGAGGTTAAAGGTGAATGCCCATTCTTAGTGTAAAACAAAGGACACTAAGCATACTTGTAAGAAACAGACTTCTAGGATTCAACAAAACTAATCCCATCCCATTTTTGTCTTCTTTTTTTTTCTAAAATGACACGTTTTTTATTATTATTATTCTGTCATATTCTAATCCTTCAAATCTCAAAACTGTCGGCATATTATTCTGTTCATAAGTCATACTTTATACACTGAGACATAAAAATATTCTTATGACACAAAAAAAATAAAAAAAATAAAAAGACAAAAAACAGTAGTCACTGTCATGTTAGTTAATTCGACATCTCCATGTAAGACATAATATTTATAGATTTCCATTACACCTACTTTTATTTGCATCCACAGGTTTTTAAAAAAGAAGAGGAAGATAACCATCACTACAAGAAAAAGGGGATTGTTGACATATATTATCTTGACTTATGATAATATATGTTAATATTATCCATTTAAATGAATAATTATGACATATTCAAATTATGTAGACCAATAATGACATATATAAAAAAATTTCATCACTTATATAATCGAACATTGATAGATAATTTATAGAAGTCAATAAATAGTCAATATTTATTTAATAATTTTAATTAAACTCCTCATAATTTTTAATCAAATTGATTCAATAAAAATTTTTTTTGAATTGAACTGATTCAATCTTTTATTTATATCAATAATAAAGGAAATTTATTTTGATAAACTATATTTTAACTCACTAATTAATCAATACCAAGAGTAAAAATTAATTTTTTGAAAGAAGAGCAAAAATTATTTATTAAATTGATTTTATTTATATCTAACTAGCAAAAAATAATTTAATAATTTTTAAAACTAATTTATATGTTTTAAAAAAAATTATTTCATTAAACTCTTATAAAATATTAATTGTTGCTTGTAAGGCCAGAAAATTCGATTTTAGAAAAGGGTAAAATCGTAATTTCGGTAAAAATCCCAGAATTTTTTTAGATATCGGATGGCGAAACGGATTTTCTGAATTGGAAAATGAATCATAATTTACCAAAACAACATTAAAAAAATAAAAATTAGTTAATAAGATTAGAAAATCAAAAAATTAAAGTGTCTGATATTAGAAAATTAAAGTACAAGATTAATTGGTTAATAAGATTAGAAAAATAAAAAAAATAAAAATTAGTTTTCATTTTCCTATTGACTAAACAAACATTAAAAAATTGAAGTACAAGGCATATATATAATAAATAATAAGATTATTGATATCGTTTGTACACTTTTGTTTTTCTCAGTACCCAAGTGCGAGAGGAAGGGTAAGGAGTAGTTTAATAATTTCAAGGGAATTAAAATACGTCATCGTCAATTTCTTTTCTTTGATTTTCCCATTTCAGCAAGCAGGAGCGAAAGTTAGAGTGAGAATGTTTGTCGTTTAAGTCTGCTCTCTCTTTTAAGCATTTCTCTAAAACGAAACAACTTGTCAGTATTCTCAGTGTTCACATGGGATTTTCTGTGACTTTATCTGAATTCTGTTTATGTATTCGCTTACGATGATCGGTTAGTTCTCTCTTTTTAACACTCTTAGTTCATTTATAAGTTTGGGTTGGAAAAAACAAAGAAAAGTAGTAAGAAAACGACGTTGCGGTCGTCTCTGGCGTGGTGGTAGGAGGCTACTACTTGTATTCGATGTGAAAGAATTTAAGATTCGATACTTTGTTTATGTCTCTGCTGATGTTTTTTTGTTGATCGATTGTGAAGTGTAGTTGGGTCGTCGATGGTGGTTAGTTTTTTCGTTGGTTTTTAAACACGCTAACAATAGCCTTAAAATGATGGTACAAAGGTTAGAAAAAGAAATTGGTTTTTAAGATTATAGAGTCGATAGAGTTTTCTTTATAATAAAATGGTTATTTTAACATTGATTTGGATTTCACGCTATTTTTAAGTATTTTTATCGTTCATATATTATAGTCGTATTTTGACTTTGATAGTTCAGATGATGATAAAGTTTGATTCGATAAAATCATCAAATCAAAATCTATTTGTCAATATGCCGTAGATCTAAAATATTATGTATTTTAAATATTTTTGGATTATCGGAAATATATGCAGCGAGGCGATTTTTTATCATTATTTGTTAAATTTTTTAACATTTTTGCTTATGAGTTTTCATTAATTATATTACTAACATGAATCAATAAATTGAATTTTTTTAAAGACAATAAATCGATAAATAATGTGTTTATAATTTAAAAAAAACGCTTTTAGTAACAACACAAATTAATCAAAAGTAAACCATATAATGGGTATGGGTTTACTGATGGTCAATTTTGGGACTATAATAAGATGATGGGATGATGATAATGATGAAAGATCATGCTTGTGGTCGTGATCATGGTCCTGCCAAGTCATTTGTGAAGTGTATATTTGAGGGCGGAATGGTTATTACATTTTTGTTACACTTTGTTTTTAGTGCATTTAATACAGTGGAATTATAACTTTGAGTAAGAAAGCTCAAGATTTGAAAATCGACGATTTTTAACCACCCACGATTAACTTTATTTTTTTAAATTTGAAGAATTGAATTTTTAAATAATATATATAATAGAATGGGATCATAGGAATGGTGGATTATATATATATATCACAAAGCATAATTTTATTTTTAAGACTTAAATTCAAGGTTAATGGTTAAAATAGAAAAGACTCCAATCATTTTATATATGCGCTTCGATTACCGATTATCGATTTAACCCGTAAACTGTGGATCGATAAATTTTTAATTAAATCAAAGATGTAATTTTGAAAACATCATTCCCATTTGATTCTTAGTTTTATTACTAATATTATATTATAATTTTGTGATTTTTTTTTTTTTTTAAATAGAAATTAAAAATAAAGAGGGAGAGTTGGTGATGGTAGCGGCGCCAAAAATGTGCTCAGGCTTGACTTTCGACGAGAGAGAGAGAGAGAGAGAGAGAGAGAGAAGGGAGTTTGTACTGGAGTTTTGGAAGGAAACCAAACCCTAACCATGGTGAACTGACGCCTGTACTGAGGGAGCTCTCTATGGCGGATAACGAAACCTCTTCCTTTTCATCCAAAGTCGTGGCGCCCTCCCGTCCCACCATTGCTCTTCCCCCTCGCTCCTCCCGCCACCAGTCCCGGCCCTATGACCCTCGTCTCCGCCTTCTTCTCCGGCAATTACCCCGACTCCGACTGCCGCTCCTTCTCCCAGCTCCTCGCCGGCGCCATGGCTTCCCCGGCCAGGCCACTGCTCCTAATTCCGTAACCCGACCCTTCTGAAAGATGCGGCCGACAACAGCAGTTTAGGGTTCAGGCCAGAACCGCCCCATGACTTTGGCCGTTGCTCACTCCCCGATGTTTTCCATCCCCCCTGGATTGAGCCTTCCAGAGTTGCTCAATTCCCCAGACTCTTTTCGCCCCTTCAGGTAATCAGATTGAATTTCACAACATTAACGGTTTGGTTTGCTCTATTTTTGCTTCTATTTTGGTGAAAATTCTTCAAATTCTATCTTAATTTCCACGATTGGTGTGGATTTGAGAGGGGTTTCTTTCCATTTATTTAACTATTGATTTGATGGTTAAGCGGTTGAGCGACAAAGAGACCAACTATGAAACCATAAACCCAAATGTTTACCTTAAACACTCTTTGTAAGGCATAATCTGGAGTCTGAAGCAAAACCATGATTTCTCTTTTGGGTCGCAAACATTTGTTTTTAGGCCTGTTTAAAATTAGGGATCATTTCAGCTTAAAAGTGATAATTGATTGTATAATTCTGTATATTGGATACTAGGCACATGAAATTGATCCAAGGAACTGACTATTTCACATAATCCATAGTCCAAGTGTGCTTGAATTGGGGTTTGTTGTTGCTTTTTTTCTTCACAACCCTCCTGTCCAGTAGGGAAGTCTTCAGGAATACATGGCCTTGGACAGATAATCAGTTACCTTCTTGGCTGAAACGATCAAGGAAATCCTGCCTAGATGCTTAGAACTACCAGATCTGTATGATCAGGGAGCAACTGTTGCCTCAGTGCTGGTGCATCTTGTGTCTGTTCTAAGTACCAGATTATTTTTGTTACTTAGTTTTGATATATTTGCTCCTATATCTATGCAGAGCCCATTTGGAATGTCCCATCAGCAAGCTTTGGCACAAGTTACGGCTCAGGCTACATTTTCCCAACCTCATATGTTCATGCATGCAGAGTATCAACCTTCTTCATTGGAAGCTTCAATGGAATCAGTGGCACAAGATCCGTCTTTTATTGCTGATGCAACTACAGGCCAGCAGGTGCCACCATTTCCATCAAGGCCAGTTCCATGAACGAGTCATCAAGTCTCCATTCTGACAGGAAATCCCAACCTCCCTCTCTTGCTCTTGATAAACCAGGTGATGATGGCTACAATTGGCGGAAATATGGACAGAAGCAGGTCAAAGGGAGTGAGTATCCGTGAGATTACTACAAATGTACACATCTCAATTGACCTGTCAAGAAGAAGGTTGAGCGCTCATGATAGTCAAATAACGAGATTATACTATAAGGGCAGCACAACCATGAAGTGCCAAAGCCTAATAAGCGTGTGAGATATCAATGATATAAATGGACATGCAAACTCTCAGTCCAAGGCTGAACTTGGTTCTCAAGGTCAGATGGGAAGTTTAAACAGGCAAAACGATACTGTACTTACCAATTCAGTGCCTAAGAGCTCTGGTGCTTCATCATCTGACTCTGAACTGGATTACCGGTTAACTAATTAATTAATTAATATATTTTTTTATAAAAGATACTAATAGGTACTTCTGTTTCACTTTCATCGTTTGTTATTCATTATGCTTTCTTAAATGATCTAGAAAGGGGGCCTTCAATTTTGTTAAGATCATGATACTATGGTTTCCCAAAAAATGCATTGCTCATCCTTTACCCACTGGATCATCATCTGTGTATATGCACTGTGCCTTCATTTCCTTTTAAAGTTTATTTCCCAGTATCTTTACTGTTTCATTGATAGCGTGTCTTCCATCTGCTGCATGTTCAGGCAGTCCTGTTCTTGGTTACTTGTCTGCTGGGTATCTTGATTGGGCCTTCACGGTCTCTCTATTCATCATGTACATGGGACCAGCAATTGCAGAATTTGGAGTTGTTTTCTTGCTATTTAATATTGGTCTTGAGGTGGACTCCATAAAATTTTTACTTTATTTTATTTTTTAATCTAAGACAATAATGTTCTTTATAGATTAATAAAATTGAAATTAACTCTTCTGCATTGTAGCTCTCTGTTGAAAGGCTGAGTTCCATGAAGAAATATGTTTTGGATTGGGCTTTCTGCTCAGGTGATCAGAAACTTCATTTTCATAATGTTGTTGACTGTGCTTTGCTTGCTAGCTAGCCTTTTCATATGAGTTTATTACTGTATATGCTTAAGGTGCATGAAAATGTAGAGTTTTAGTGACGGTGGTGGTTGGCTTGGTTGCTCATTTTATATCTAGGCAGGCTGGTCCTGCTGCAATTGTTATTAGAGATGGCTTGGGCGTTATCTGTGCTGCTGTAGATCCTCAGGTTATGATTAGGGTTCTTTTTACTTTAAGTGAAATAGTACTGTAGTTATTCATTACAGCAACCTTTTGTGCATTGTGGAAAATGTGGTCATTGCATCAGTAAGTATTCATTTAGGAAAACATACTGCACCAAAGATGGGATGCTCTGAATTCTTTTAATTTCAATTGCTTGTAACAATAAATTGCCTTAACACACCACTTGTCCAAAAAACTTTTCCTAAACTGAAGGCAATGTATAGCCTAATTCAGTTACAATAAATTTATTTACTATTTCTAATAGATACTAGAAATTGATTAGCCCTTTTAACATTTAAACCCTGCTTCTTCCAAAGCTAGTGCCAATTGAAGGCTGCAAAACAGACTGAATCAGATTGTATTCTTGGCTTCTTATGGGTGTAATCATGGTGTGCAACAATTCAATGTCCTTTTTATTTTCCTCCTTTGCTTATCTAGAAAACAATTAAATGTCTAACACACCTCTTGATCTTGCTGACATGAACTGATTTAAGCTAATCATAGGGTCCTGCGTTTATCAGTTCATTCGACCTTTCCTACATTTTAGTGTGTTGGCTGTATTTAAGGGTGCTTAAGTGGCCAAAGACGAGGAAGGAGAATCTGAGCTCTATGAGGAGGTTCTCCCGGGTCATCGAGCCCAGATTGAAGGACCTTCCTCTACAAGGGGGTCCATAACTTGGAAAGTAGGTCTGAACAGCCAAAGGATGGCTAGATTGGACAGATTTCTGGTTACAGAGGCTTGGGAAGTGCTCTTTAGGGGAGCAAGACAAAGCACACTTTGCAAAACCCCTCTCGAACTCCACCCAATCCTTCTTGAAGGAGGGGTTGCCCCTGTTAGGGTCCACTACCTTTGGGTTTGAGAACATGTGTATCCTTTGGGGTGGAAGTTAGAAAGGCCATTAAAGAAAGTAAAGGAGTGGGATGATCTAGATGTTCAAAGACCTCTATGCGCGACGGAGAGGGAGCAAAATTGGAGACCACTGAAGAGTTAAAAAAAAATTGCTCTTTTGCTCACTAAACCACAGCCTTTTCCCCCAGCTGGTCAGCCTGATCCGATTCGTATGTTGTTCATGATTTGGATGACATAAATGATGATCTGTCCAAATTAGAGGGCAAATACTTATGTTCTTTTGCAATGAAAATGCTGCATAAAAGTTATAGAAAGTATACAAGGGGAAAAGGAGAGAAAATTCACCGAGTGATTTTGTTTTTGAAATTAAAACTTAAGATATTCTTGCCTTGTGATAATGTGGCTTAATATCTGGAACATAGAACCTAAACCTGTGCCTTCCCTCAGAACACTTATTGTTTTGAGATTGGGTAGGCTTCAATGCAACACTCTTCTTGGTTATTCTTTTGATGGAAAAATGAGCTAAGCTTTCCTGGTTTTCTCCTTCAGGTGCTGCAGGAGAGGGGAGAGCACCTCGTATGGACGTGCTACATTTTTCATCTTGCTTTTCAGGTATCTCTAAGGTTTCATAAATGGCAAATCTAGGAGCATAATGTTATGAAATGAATATTTATGTAGTTACATAGGTGGTCCGTATGCTTGCCAAAACATTCTGTACATATGAGAAAAATTTGTATCCTTGCTTTTGCCATACTAGCACCCCTACTTTCACATTAAGCAGTGATGAAGGTCCCTAGAGCTGCTGGAATATGGCATCCATCTATGTTTGTATCATACACACCTTTCAAGTTCCAAGCATAATGCATCCTATTACTTCTTCTTCTCTCATTTTTCTTATTATTTAATTAAAAAAATTTAAGGTGATGTGTGATTGGTCCATGTATGGTGGGTCTTTAAGCTTTATATTTCGTTACATACATGCTGCTCCTTTAATAATACATGAGATTCTGTTTCTTGTCATTATTTGGGCTTCTTCTTTGCAGTTTACTTGTTTAGTGAAATCCTTTTTTTATCTTGAAAATTTGTAGTTCCTTCTTTTCGTCTCTATTTTTCTCTTTTTCAAGTTTGTGTTGTGGTTCTACTGATACTCATTACCTCTTATTTCACCAAGTTCATCTAAAGGAGGGAGTAACCTTTTTCAACAATTTACTCTTCTTGTTAGAGTATTGAGGTGCTTGGATACTTATTCTTTTCAATAGTATCCAATACTCACTCTTTTTAGTGTCCTGTACACCTCAGTGTGTAGTGTGTGTGTGTTTTGCTGTTATCTACTAGTTTTTTTTCTAATTAAAAGAAAAAAACTTGTTCATCATTTCGTCATCACAAAATTTTCACAACCTTCCCAAGTTTCAGTTGGTAGAAATCTGAGGACCAAGCCCATATAGAACTTCATTTTTATCGGAAAGAATTGGATAAATGTCATGAGAGAAGTACAATCGATTTACTGAGCTTCTTGATTTAGATATCTTGATCTTCAAATGGATCCTGTTTATTATTTGAAGAAATATTTGCTTCATTTGGGAATCAATTTAATATTTATATTTCAGAGGTAAAAATGGAAGGAGTCAGGTACTTCTGTTCCCTATTCCTCTATGAGGCATGCCATGATTGTGGACTAGATCATATGATCTGAATTAAATATTTTGTCCTTTGAAAAGTATAAATTATGAATTATGGAGTTCCTCCATGCATTAATCATGCTTCTTTGTTTGTCAGTTGTCACTACTATTACTGCTCCTTCTGTTCTTAAGTTGTTATCATGGCAACAATTCTGTTTTCAGATTGGTTTTCAAGCTATTGTTGAAGCTCTTGGACTTGCTGCTGTTAAGGCGGCGGTTGCCATTTCTGCCATAATTGCTGGTGGACGGCAGTGAAAGCCATGCTACTTTAATTCAACCATATTATCTATAGCTCCTGTTTGTAGAATTTTCTTGAGGTTCTCCAACTCTTTTATCTTTAGAAATCGAGAGGAAGCAACAATTCTGTACTTAGAACAATCACACCTATTATGCGGATAGCGTTAAAAATTTATGCTGACAATAACAATCATGTTGGAATAATAGATTATCAATTATGGGCTTTCACATTTTTAGAAATTCCTAGATTGTAAGATCATTAATACTGCTCCATTTGATCATGTTGATCATATTATAACCTAAAACCTGCCATACCCTCTATGTTTTTTTTTTTATCGGTAAAGATACGTATATAAAAGAGAGACGCTAAAGCAGCGGCCGAAAAGGTACAAAGAAAACAAACCTTACTCCCTTACAAAAAACATCCGCAAAAAAATGTTAGATACTTAGATTATTTGGGTGTGGCTAATATCATCACTCTATGATTTATTGCTTGAGCTTGCCCTTGAGGCCTGGCTCAAGTGGTAAGAAGGATTGGGATGGGGTTATGAGAGGTTCAGGTTCGAGGAATCTCAATGTGGACAAAAAAAACTACAAAGAAAAAAATTTGCTTTGAGCTTATGCTTTCTTCACTTTTTCAGACCAAATTGGCATTGAAATTTGCAGGCTGGTAAAACATGACTTAGACTAAGTTAAATACTTAGATGCACATTTTAGTTAGAATTTTTGGTGTTAAAACATTTGTTTCCTTGGGAAGAAAATAATAGCTTAATATCAATTTGAAATCTCTTGAAGAGGACAATTTTGAAAGATTATTCTTCTCCTTCAGTTATTATATGGTGAAGTGCAGCTTGCACCTTGTACTTATTTTTGCATCTGCTTTTGCACAGCTACTTAGACAATTTATAAGCAGATTGCAGAAAATCAGAATGCAGAGATCTTTCTGTAATACGCTTCTCTTGTTATCTTGAGGACTAGTCTCCTTACATCCAGGGTATTTGAGGCTTTTTCATTATTTTTATTATTATTAATTTTTTTCTCTCTTACCAATTAAGTTGTGTCCTTTTTCTTAAGGAAGAAAAACCATTTTTCTTGATCATGCAGGCCTTTCCATGGCATTGGGAGCATTTTTGGCTGGTTTGCTTCTTGCAGAAACTGAATTTTCCTTACAGGTTGAATCAGATATTGCTCCATATCGTGGCCTTTTATTGGGTCTCTTCTTCATGACGGTAAGTTCCATGCAACCTGAGACATTTATTTATCCATTCTTTGTTTTCTTGATAAGTACAAAAAAAGGGAATGGATAAATAAACCTAACATATAAACCTCTTTTCTATCTCTCAAAGTTACACCACTGGCCAGGTGGTGTATCCATTGTAAATGTGCACCCACTCTTTGAGCTGTTTTTGGTTTCCCACCTTTTGGCCACTTGTATGGAATTGCATTCTTTCTGTTTTTAATTTGTATTTTCATCAAATAAAATTTATGGCACCAGACTACTGCAACATGAGAGGAATATCACTTGTTTATTTATTTGGAATATTGGTTTTCACTTTGGCTGGCTAATTATAACCACTGCATCATTGAATAATGATGCTTGATATTTCTACTCATGAAACTTTTTTGTGGGTTTCCAGGTGAAGAATGTCTATTGATCAAAGCTTCTTATTTCAAACTTTCCAGTTATAATGGGGACATTAGGACTCTTAATTGGCGGCAAGACTATATTGGTTGCTTTAGTTGGCAAACTTTTTGGCATTTCAATCATATCTGCAATAAGAGTTGTCTTCTTCTTGCTCGGGAGAATTTGCTGGCTTTGGTGAAGCTGTTAACCAGGTTTTCCTTTCTATGAACTTGACACTTTGTGCATGATATTTACTGGTTAACATTCAATAGTTTATATAACCTTGTCAACTTTTTGGGAGTCACTCGTGTAGATGTAATTGACAATTATAGATCCAATTTTTTACTTTAATGCTTCATAGCTGACAGCTTTTAATTTTTCTCTGAAGGCCTATCTCTATTTTGATTATAAGATGAGATTTGATTCACTTACACATCAAGTCATCATGTTTGATGGAGTCAACTGTCAAGAGGGGAGATGGTTTTCTTGGATCAAATGTAAACTGTTATCATTGTCATTGTTAGGACTTTGCTTATAAGTCTTGTTTGCAGGGCATAATGTCTCCTCAGCTATCATCTTTTTGCTGTTTCTTGTGGGTGCAGGAATTTCTATGGCCCTGACCCCATGTGGTTGCTGCTGGACAGTTAATTGCGTCTAAGCTTTGAGCTGCATGATGTGCGGTTTGTTACCTGGTAGAGGTGAGGGTAAAGTTCATGATATAAATGTCCTGCTATTGATTACAGAAGCATGTATTGACATGGTGAGTTGTTGATGCATAAACACATCCATGAGCTTAGTTGTGCATTTTGATATATCACGCTGGGAGACAAAAAAGATAAGGGAGTGAAAAATGTTGAGTTATGTGATATGTTGTGATACTCTTTTCTAGTGACTTGATGATAGGGAGGCCGTGATACTGATGATGGTAAGGGAAAGGAAGAAATCTTTAAGAGAAATGAGCTTTCTCATGTTTGATTTTCATATGAGAAGTACAAAGAAAGTCAAATATAATTAAAATGAGTTGTTATTTAATCTTTATATTGTTAAGCTAAAATAAATAAGATGAGTTTGAAGTAGCAAATAAAAATAATTTATTGACTTCAAGTCTTTTTTTGTAGTAGGTATATATATAAATTTCAAAGAAAGTCAACTATAATTAAAATGAGTTGTCATCGATCAAAAAATAATTAAAATGAGTTGTTTTTAATCTTTATATTGATAAGCTAAAATAAATAATTTATTCAGCATGTTAGAAATTTTACTGATTTTTGTTTTTTAGAAATGAAAATAGGAAGTGTATCCAAAATGACACTAAGTTTATTAGTTCCTTTTTGATCATTTGTAGTTTTGAATTCCATGCTAGGAGTAAAAATGTCTTTTCAATAGTATTTTGTGTCTTCATTTATGTTCAATTTTCAAAGGAAGTTCTATACATTTTTTATCAATCAGTTTTAATTTTTAAATAATATTGTTTGACTTGGAAGTTTGTACAATTTTAGGAATTGGTTTTATTTTTATTTTTCTTTTAAGGTTAACTCAATTTTCTTGGAAGCCCAAAATTTTGTATTAAGCTTGTGGCTAGAAGTTGCTTGTTATGTCTACGCCATTACTTGTAAGTTTTCCATATTTTCATTTTTCCAATTCTTTTAGAAACTTAAAAGGAATATGTTTTTATAGTTATTTGGGTTCTTAATATAAAAACACTAACTGTACTTATAAGTGATTCTTAGAAATATTTTCGCTTGTAGTTAATATCTAATTTGTCTATTTGATTTTTCCTTTTTGTTAACATGATTTGTTTTTCTACCATATGTTTAATATAGAGGTCTGGAACTTTGGGGTTTTTCTGGAGGACATTGCTTTAAGATTAGTGTTAGAGATGGAAGTTTGCAATCCCCATCTATGTGACGTGTATTACAATAGTGAAAGTATCTTATAATTTGAAAATTATTATTTTGATACTAGTTGTTTGTTATGCTTATCCTATTAAGGTATGCGAAATATGTAGCAAGATGAAGAAAGTGTGAAAATTTGAGGCCACTTTTCTGAAGATCGTATTGTATTTTATTATTTAAGTTTTGTATATTATCTTAGCTGATAGTTCTAAATTATGTTCATTTTTGTATCAAGAAAATATTATTGAAAAGACATATTCATATTGAAATGTATAATATTTTGTCTTCATTAAAGTTTATTTCAGTTATATGAATTTATCGGGATTTTAATTCAACAAAAACAAGGGTTCTGTTTTTTTTTTATTTTTATGATATCAATTTGATTATTATTATTTTTTGAAAATATCAATATTCTGATTTTAGTGACTAAATTGACGTTAGTAATAAACAATATAGAACAAGAGCTATTGTGGTGGCAATGAATGCTGATGTAGAAAGAACCCGAATTTGATGTCACTTCTCAATTATAATTAGTGAAAGGAATGTCTCTTGCATAAAATGAGTTTCAAATATTAAATGAGTGAAATTATTTGTTCATTACCTTACTAACAAATTATTAGCATATAAAAATAAATACACTTAGTATAAATAAATTGACCCTTAACACTAATTAAGCATATATAAAAAAAGACAACTTAAACAGTAATACGCCTGGGTATGGTATGGCTCAAACAAGCCTGCTGCTCAAAACACATCTGATTAGAAAAAATAAAAAGGATGGGAATGTTGACTCCAACAAGCCAAAATGGGTTTTTTTAGTGTCTTTTCTTGAGCATAAAGCAACACCAGCATGAATGAACATGCAGTTATGCACAAACTTTAATTCCTTGCCTACCCCAATTCATTATTACCCCAATCTTTAATTCCAGTCTTTTCTTGATTTTTTCTTTTTGTTAACATGATTTGTTTTTCTACCATATGTTTAATATAGAGGTCTGGAACTTTAAGAGGTTTCTGGAAGGCATTGCTAAGATAGTATTAGAGATGAGAGTTTTAATCTACATCTATGTTTGATGTATTACAATAATTGAAAGTATCTTATATTTGAAATTATTATTTTGATACTTGTTGTTTGTTATGCTTATCCTGTGGGTATGCAGAGAGAAATATGTAGCAAGATGAAAATTGTAGAATTTGAGGCCACTTTTCTGAAAGATCGTATTGTGTTTTATAATTTAGTTTGTATATTATCTTAGCTAAAAGTTCTAAATTATGTTCATTTTGTATCAAGAAAATGTGTTAATTTTTATTCATATTAAAATGTATAATATTTTGTCTTCATTAAAGTTTATTTACATTATTTATGAACAGTATTATTGTATCAAGATGAAATGGATACCAAACGTAATTTGGAAATATGTTTCATGTGCAATAGAATAGATTCATGTTCCACTTACTTTTTTTTAAGAAATTTAATATTATAATAAAATAATAAAATAATATTAAATTTTCATAAACAATCTTGAAAGATGACCAATGTCCAACATTGACATTTGCAATTGTTAGAAACCTTCTTATATAACTTAACCTTGACATATGTTATATCAACCTTGATTACAGAGAAAGTAAACCTTGACATAAATTTAAACAATCTTAACTTATGTTAAATCCAACCTTGACAAATCCAAATAAACATTGACATTTATCATATTAACAAATATTCATCATTGGTAGAAGGAGAAACAACCTTGACATGTACAAATGTCAATATAGTTTTAAACATTTCTTGACACAGACATAGATAACATAGATAACATATATGAATAGTAACCTACATTGACATATATACCTTACATTGACAGTGAAAAACTAATAATAATAATAATAATAATAATAATAATAATTCACTACCCTACCCCAAAGGAGTTAAGGCTTGCCTCCAGCCTTACAGCGTTCTCCTTCCGCTGCTTTTCTTTCATCTTCCTTTTCCTTTTCTCATCCATAACCTGAGTTTAAAGATTTGAAAGTAAGTATTTTATATTAAAGGCTTATTGTACAAAAGATGTACAAATATTTTTACCTTGCAATGTGGAACATGAGCATCCAAATCTTCTTTCTTCGAAAACTTCTGGTTACAGTATTCACACGTAGGCGCCATCCTGTTTTAAACAAAAAATGATTATGGATTAGCCAAATTTTTTTTACAGATAAAAGCTAGGGATAACAACATGATGGGTTTGGGATTGGGACGGGGCGGCCCTGTCCCATTCCCGTCCTGAAACATAAAAATGCTTTCCAACAGAAAATAAGAGGAGCATCGCATCTTTTTACAGAAGCCCTTATGGAGCTACCTCTCCTTTCCACTTCAATGTATTCAAATAAATTACCATCATCTTACAACATACATATAATTTTCTGCTACAATGTTACCTGCTGGCTGCTGCAATGCTCTCTGCTGGCTGCTGCAATGCTCTCGAGGCACTCGACCCAAGGAAAGAACAAAATAAAATGGGGGAAGAACTCCTATGAGTTTCTTTTATATTTGAGTAGTATGTTCATCCATCCCATGCATTTCTCATTGAACAAGGTTTTAACGCGTGATATGATTGATTTTTTGTAGAGTTATGAAGTGTAACCAATTTTCCTTCCTTTTTAAACAGTTTCCTTTTTTTTTCAAAAGTCTAATAGGTTAGTTTGATATCAGATCATCCAAACAGCATTTTATGTGCTCCTTTGGATGTTTGTTTTAGATTGTTTTATTACATACATACATATAGAAGAAGGCTAATTGTTTTAGCTTTCTGAATTCTTAAGGCAATTACCAACTTTTTACTTTAAGGATGAGCCTACCAAAAATACAAGTTCTACGTTGTGTAAAAGCTATTGTTACAAAGAAAGCTAAGGTCATACCTTAGCTTGCATGATAATTAGGAAATATGTTTTCTCCACTTACCCCTTTTTCCCCAACCCATGTGTATAATTATCATATTGATATTTCATTGATAATAATTAACTACCCATGTTACCATATAAAATATTTGTCATCATTACATGATGTCAGATCTTGATTAATGGGAAGTGTCAACCTAATGCGGTATTAATCTTGATTGTTAAGATGCATTCATTCATCAACGGTTTAATTTAATAAATCCTAGATTTACAGTTTTGTATATAACTTGTCATTCCAAAATGAGTTTTTATAGTAAAATCATAGGGTATAACTTGTCTAACAGCTTTAGTTTTTAATAGGCAATGTATAGGGAAGAACCAGGTTTCGAATTCCCTTGGGAACAGATTACTACAGGGTTGGGCAATGCATAAGGAAGAATCAAGCTCGAATCTCTTTGGGAACAGATTACTACTGAATACAAAATGAATAAATATATATATAAAAAAAAGGACATGTTTGTTGCTCTTGAAGCCCAGCTCAAGTGGTAAATGGGTGATTTCTCTTTTGTTTACGCTTTCTTTGCACCCAATGTTTTCAATTTTTCTTTATCTTAACATTTATAGGAATATAGGGGAAAATGAAAATTATTTGAATATAATAGTATAGGCTTATTTGTAGGAAACCAAAAGTCTTAGGAAAGAAAAAAATTGAAAACCTCTTTTTCATAGTTAATCTCACCATGAAAAATAAAAAAGAAAATTAAACATAATCAAAATTCCTTAAAAGTTTAGATATTTTAAAGTTTTTTATTCCTTATATAAAACACCGTAATTACTGATTAACCCACCGTCACAAAACACTCTCAGGAACACAACATGATTGAACCATTTCACATGGATGCTTGGCTTCAACAAGTCTTCATTGGGTTTGATTATGAGCATAATTATTATAGTGTTTTTGTTTGGTTATCAAATCGGGGTATACAATGCAAAAAATATTTTGCATGTATCGTCATTTTCATTGTCCCTAAGACTTAACCTCTTCACTCTTTTTAGACTCCTCATCACATGCAAAATGGTCAAACCACTGCTCTCATACAGAAAAAGGAAATTGGTTGAGTGTTGACACTGAAAACTTTTTCATAAATGGAGAACTTAGGCTAAAATCCTCTACTACCCTTTATTTTCCTTAAGAGTATGCAGGTAGGAAAGCTCATTAATAGACAGAAGATCATCCGAAAACACTACCAAAGGGCAAATAAATCCATTCCTACATACATAAGTGTGAAATGTCCGGTCTTAGGATAGAGTAGACCCTGTTTTTGGAAGGTTGGTTATGGGGAGCTTCTCAAAACTCTTCTTATCCCATCCATTTGTATCCACATTTGAACTAGATCTTGGCAATAGATGCATTGTTTTTTTTTTTTTTTTTGCATGTTTTGAATTACCCAATGTGAGTTACAAATCATTTCTTTCTCCATCCCACTCTCTTTCCACTTATCTCTCTTCCTTGTCATTCTTATACTTCTAGAATATTCCTTTTAACAATTTCATCCACTTTACCTAATTTTAAAAGTCTATGAATAGGTTTTTTTCAAAGGTCTCTTATAGATTAGTTATCTATTAATTTCTTTTAATTTCGTGTGTTGCTAATTCATTAAAATAAATTAGTTTTAGTTTTATAATAAAAAATGCTATACACTTTTGCTGCAAACACTTAGCTTGAATTTGGAAGTGGGTGTCAATCAAAGAAATTGTTGTTTAGGTTGGATAATCTAAAATATAGCAGTATAAAGGAATATAATATCATTTTAAACAAAATTAATACAATTTGATTTCAATTTGAAATATTATCCATCCTCGGGCGAAATACTAAAATTTATCAAACGTAATTAATATTTTATAATAATCAAAGAGACATTTTAGTTTCCTACTAAAATCATCATATCATGTTTTAAGGGTAGATGAACCTTAAAATTGACAAAGAGACTACAAAACTATTGAATATAAATTTATTAGAGACAAATATATCCTTAAAAGCTATCATCTGATATCGTCTTTTTTACCCTTACTTCCACCAAATAACGTGTTATTATATCATCAAAATCAGCATGCTAGGTAATTTTAGAAACCCTAACAACAAGTACCTAATTTTTTCCTTTTTTCCCCTTTTTTATGTCCATCAAACTTTCCCAAATGCTTGGTGGGAAAAGCCAATTAATGAAATGGCATGTGTTCGTTACTCCAAATGATTATGTTCCTGTGGAGCACACATTAATCCTTTAAATGATAATAATTTTGAAAGGTGTTAGGAATGGGTAATAATGAATGGAATTGTAGTAAGGAATTAAGTTTGTGCATAACTTTGCATGTTCATTCATGCTGGTGTTGCTTATGCTCAAGAAAGACACTAAAAATTGTTTCTGGCTTGTTGAGTCCAACATTCCCATCCTTTTATTTTCTAATCAGATGTGTTTTGAGCATGGGCTTGTTTGAACCATACCATACCCAGAGCGTATTACTGTTAAGGTGTCTTTTATATATGCTAGAGTAGTGTTAAGGGTCAATTTATTTATACTAAGTGTATTTGTTTTATATGCTAGCCAACATAGTAAAAAGGTGAACAAATAATTTCACTCATTTAATATTTGAAACTCATTTATGCAAGAGACATTCCTTTCACTAATTATAATTGAGAAGTGACATCAAATTGGTCTTTTTCTACATCATATCTATTGCTAATTAATAGCTCTTGTTCTATATATTGTTTATTACTAACGTCAGTGAATACTAAATCAATATTGATATCTTTCAAAAAATAATAATAATCAAATTGATATCATAAAAATAAAAAAAAACAGAACCCTTGTTTTTGTTGAATTAAAATCCCGATAAATTCATATAACTGAAATAAACTTTAATGAAGACAAAATATTATACATTTCAATATAGATATGTCTTCCAATAATATTTTCTTGATACAAAATGAACATAATTTAGAACTTTCAGCTAAGATAATATACAAGAAACTTAAATAATAAAGCACAATACTATCTTCAGAAAGGTGACCTCAAATTCTTAATTTTTCTTATCTTGCTACCTTCCTAATAGGATAAGCATAACAAAAACAACTAGTATCAAAATAGCAATTTTCAAATTACTGAATACTTTCAATTATTATATTACATGTGAAACATAGTGTAGATTGCAAACTTCCATCTCTAACACTAATCTTAAAAATATAATGTCCTCAGAAAACCCACAAAAGTTCAGACCCTCTATATTAAACATATGGTAGAAAAACAAATCATGTTAACAAAGAAAAAAATCAAATGAACAAAATTAGATAGTAACCTGGCCAAATTGTTTTATATGAACCTAAATAACTATAAAAACATATTCCTTTTAAGTTTCTAAAAAGAATTGGAAAAATGAAAAATATGGAAAAAAAAACTTTACAAGTAATGGCGTAAGACATAACAAGCAACTTCTAGCCACAAGCTTAATACAAAATTTTGGGGCTTCCAAGAAAATTGGAGTTAACCTTAAAGAAAAATAAAAATAAAACCAATTCCTAAAATTGTACAAAACTTCCAAGTCAAACAATATTATTTAAAAAAATTAAAACTGATTGATAAAAATGTATAGAACTTCCTTTGAAAATTGAACATAAATGAAGACACAAAATACTATTGAAAAGACATTTTTACTCCTAGCATGGAATTCAAAACTACAAATGATCAAAAAGGAACTAATAAACTTAGTGTCATTTTGGATACACTTCCTATTTTCATTTCTAAAAAGTAAATCAATGGAAATTTCTAACATGCTGAATAAATTATTTATTTTAGCTTATCAATATACTTTTCATACCCTTTCACTAATTATTTTTTTGATGGTAAACAACTCATTTTAATTATAGTTGACTTTCTTTGAAATTTATATATATACCTACAAAAAAGACTTAAAGTCAATAAATTATTTTTATTTGCTACTTCAAACTCACTCTTATTTATTTTAGCATAACAATATAAAGATTAAATAACAACTCATTTTAATTATATTTGATTTTTCTTTTGAAATTTAAGCTATAGAAAATCAAACATGAAAAGTCATTTCTCTTGGCATTTCTTTTCCTTTCCTTAGTTCATCAGGGCTTGGTCATGGCTCCTAATCAAATCTATAAGGAAAGAGTATCACAACATATCACATAACTCAACAATTTTTTCCACTCCCTTATCTTTTTGTCTCCCATATGATATATCAAAAATGAATAACGAAACAATTTTGGATTGTTTATGCATCAACAACTCACCATGTCAATACATACTATCAATAGCAGTGGACATTTATATCAAAATTTTACCTCCTCTCAACAGGTAACAAACTTAGCACATCATGCAGCTCAAAGCGAGGCAGCAATTAACTGTCCTCGCAGCTAACCATGGGGTCAGGGCCATAAATTCCACCACAAGAAACAGCAAGATGATAGCTGAGGGAGACATTCCTGCCCTGCAAACAAGACTTATAAGCAAAGTCTAACAATGGCTTAATGATAACAGTTTACATTTGTCAACCATCTCCCCTCTTGACAGTTGACTCCGTAAACATGATGACTTGATGTGTAAAGTGAATCAAATCTCATCATAATCCAAAGTAGAATGAGCCTTCAGAGAAAAAAATTAAAAGCTGTCAGCTATGAAGCATTAAAGTAAAATTGGATCTATAATTGTCAATTACATCTACACGAGTGACTCCCAAAGTTGACAAGGTTATATAAACTATTGAATGTTAACCAGTAGCTAAAATATCCTTGCACAAGTGTCAGAGATTCATAGAAAGGAAAACCTGGTTAGCAGCTTCACCAAAAGCCACAAAAGCAAATTCTCCCCGGAGCAAGAAAGAAGACCTGCTCTTGCAGATGTAGTTGAAATGCCAAAAGTTTGCCAACTAAAGCAACCAATATAGTCTTGCCGCCAATTAAGAGTCTATTATCCCCATTATAACTGGAAAGTTTGAAATAAGAAGCTTTGGATCAATAGACATTCCCACCTGGAAACCCACAAAAAAGTTTCCATGAGTAGAAATATCAAGTATCATTATTCAATGATGCAGTGGTTATATCAGCCAGCCAAAGTGAAAACCAATATCCCTGTCAAATAAACAAGTGATATTCCTCTCATGTTGCAGTAAGTCCGGTGCCATAAATTTTATTTGATGAAAATACAAATTAAAAACAGAAAGAATGCAATTCCATACAAGTGGCCAAAAGGTGGGAAACCAAAACAGCTCAAAGAGTGGGTGTAATATTATTTACAATGGATATACTCCTCACAATAAAAATAACTTTGAGAGATAGAAAAGAGGTTTATATGTTGAGTTTATTTATCCATTCCCTTTTTTGTACTTATCAAGAAAACAAAGAATGGATAAATAAATATCTCAGGTACATGGAACTTACCGTCATGAAGAAGGACCCAATAAAGGCCACGATATGGAGCAATATCTGATTCAACCTGTAAGGAAAATTCAGTTTATTTTAAACAAACTAATAAAATGCTCCCAATGCCATGGAAAGGCCTGCATGATCAAGAAAAATGGTTTCTTCTTAAGAAAAAAGGGACACAACTTGATTGGTAAGAGAAAAAAAAATAATAATAATAAAAATAATGAAAAGCCTCAAATACCCTGGCTGTAAGGAGACTAGTCCCCAAGATAACAAAAGCATTATATTTAAAAAAAATTCTGCAGTCTAGTTTTCTTACCCAATCTGCTTATAAAATTGGTCCTAAGTAGCTGCAAAAGCAGATGCAAAAATAAGTACAAGGTGCAAGATGCACTTCACCATATAATAACTGAAGAAAAGCAATCTTGAATTGTCCTCTTCAAGAGATTTCAAATTCGCTCATCACCTGTCTCACTACTTTTCCAAAGCTAAATGTTTTAACACAAAATTCTAACTAAAATGTGCATCTAAGTAGCTTAACTTAGTCTAAGTCATGTTTACCACTTGCAAATTTCAATGCCAATTTGGTCTGAAAAAGTGAAGAGAAAAGCATAAACTCAAGCAAATTTTTTTCTTTGTAGTTTTTTTGTACGTGAGACTGGAACTGGAACATCTCATAACCCCATCCCAACCTCTTACTTGAGCCAGGCCTCAAGAGACGAAGCTCAACAATAAATCATAGAGTGACATATGAAGCCAAATAAAATAATCTAAGTATCTAACATTTTTTTTGCGGATGTTTTTTGGAAGGAGTAAGGTTTGTTTTCTTTGTATACCTTTTCGGCCCATTGCTTTAAGCGTCTCTGCTATATCACATTATCACGATAAAAAAAAAAAAAACATAGAGGGTATGGCAGGTTTTAGGTTATAATATGATCAACATGATCAAATGGAGCAGTATTAATGATCTTACAATCTAGGAATTTCTAAAAATGTGAAAATACAATTGATAACCCATATACGCAACATGATTGTTATCCAGGCATACCAACGCTATCCGGATAATAGTGTGATTGTCTCTAAGTACAAATTAAAGAAGCTTCCTCTCGTTCTAAAAATTCTTTAAAAGAAGTTGGAGAACTCCAAGAAAATTCTACAAACAAGGAGCTATAGATAATGGTTGGATAAAGTAGCATGGCTTACCAATGATCCACCAACAATTATGGCAGAAATGGCAACCAATGCCTTAGCTGTAGCAAGTCAAGAGCTTCAACAATAGCTTGAAAACCAATCTGAAAACAGAATTGTTGCCATGATAACAACAAGAACAGGAGCAATGTAGTAGTGACAACTGACAAACAAAGAAGCATGATTAATGCATGGAGGAACTCCATAATTCATAATTTATACTTTTCAAGGACAAATATTTAATTCAGATCATATGATCTAGTCCCACAAACATAGCATACCTCATAGAGGAATAGGGAACAGAAGTACTGACTCCTTCATTTTACCTGAAATATAAATTTTATTGATTCCCAAATGAAGCAAATATTTCTTCAAATAATAAACAGGATCCATTTAGAGTTTCAAATCTAAATCAAGAAGCTCAGTAAATCGATTGTACTTCTCTCATGACATTTATCCACTTCTTTTCCCGATAAAAATACGAGTTTTAAGGGCTTGGTCCCCCAGATTTCTACCAACTGAAACTTGGGGAAGGTTGTGAAAATTTTGGTGATGGATTGGAAACATGAACAAGTTTTTTTCTTTTAATTGGAAATAAAACTAGTAGATAACAGCAAAACACACACACTACACACTGAGGTGTACAGGACACTAAAGAGCGGTATTGTGATTCCTAACAAAAAAATAAGTATCCAAAGCACCTCAATCTGAACAAGAAGAGTAAATTGTTGAAAAAGGTTACCCCTCCTTTAGATTAGACACGTGAAATAAAATTGTAGTATCAGTAGAACCCTGACAGCCAAATCCTGAAAAAGAGAAAAAAATAGAGACGAAAAGAGAAACTGTCAAATTTTCAAGATAAAAAAGGATTCACTAAACAAGTAAACTGCAAAGAAGAAGCCCAAATAATGACAAGAAACAGAATCATGTATTATTAAGAAGACAAAATATGTATGTAACGAAATATAAAGCTTAAGACCCTACCATACATGGACCAATCACACATCACCTTAAATTTTTAATTAAATAATAAGAAAATGAAAGAAGAAAGTAATAGGATGCATTATGCTTGGAACTTGAAGGTGTGTATGATACAAACTGGTGGATGCCATATTCCAGCAGCTCAGGGACCTTCATCACTGCTTAATGTGAAAGTAGAGTGCTAGTATGATTACAAAAGCAGGATACAAATTTTCATATGTATCAGAATGTTTGTAGCTTATACGGACCACCTAACTCATAACTATAACATTCATTTCATAACATTATGCCTCCTAAGATTTGCCATTTATAAGAAACCTTAGAGATACCTGGAAAAGCAAGACAGAAAATGCTTAGCACGTCCATGGCGCAGTGCTCTCCTCTCTCCTGCAGCACCTGAAGGAGAGAGAAAACCAGAAAGCAACCATTTTCCATCAAAAGAATAACCAGTAGAGGTTGCATTGAAGCCTACCCAATCTCAAAACAATAAAGTGTTCCTGGAGGGAAGGCACAGGTTTAGGTTCTATGTTCGGGTATTAAGCCCACACTATCTGAGCAAGAATATCTTAAGTTTTAATTTCAAAACAAATCCTCGGTGAATTTTCTCCTCCTTTTCCTTTGTATCTCTGCCTGCTTTGTACAGCAATTTCATTTACCGAAGAACATAAGTATTTGCCCTCTAATTTGGACAGATGTATTTATGTCATCCAAATCCATGAACAACATACGAATCGGGTCATTTGACCAGCTGGGGGAAAAGGCTGTGGTTTAGTGAGCAAAAGAGCAATTTTTTTTTTAACTCTTTCAGGGTCTCAATTTCTGCTCCCTCTCCCTCACAAATAGAGGTCTTTGAACATCTAGATCATCCCACTCTTTTACTTTCTTTAATAGCTCCTTCTTAACCACCCTCCCAAAGGATCCCATGTTCTCAAACCTAAGGGTAGTGGACTAACGAGGCAACCCCCCTCCTTCAAAAGGATTGGGTGGGTTACGAGAGGGTTTTGGTATCTTTGTCTTGCTCCCCCGAACACTTCCCCAGCATCTTTGGCAAATTTGTCAACCTAGCATCCTTTGGCTGTTCAGACCTCCTTTCCAAGTGTATGGACCCCCTTGCAGAGGAAGGTCCTTCCAATTCCAAGCTCGATGACCTGGGAACCTCCTCTCATAGAGCTCAGGATTCTCCTTCCCTGTTCCTTTTTGTACTTAAGAAGTACCCTAAATGGCCAGCCAACACTGCCTAAAATGTAGGAAAGGTCGAATGAACTGATAGCGAGGACCTATGATTAGCTTAAGTCAGTTCATGTCAGCAAGATCAAGAGGTAAAAAGGACATTTAATTGTTTTCTTGATAAGCAGAAAAAGAGGAAAATAAAAAGGACATTGAATTGTTGCACACCATGATTACACCCATAAGAAGCCAAGAATACAATCTGATTTAGTCTGTTTTGCGGCCTTCAATTGGCACTAGCTTTGGAAACGGGTTTAAATATTAAAGGGGCTAATCAATTTCTAGTATCTAGCTAGTAAATAAATTTGTTGTAATAACTACAATTAGGCTATACATTGCCTTCCAGTTTAGGAAAGTTTTTGGACAGAGTGGTGCATGTTAAGGCAATTTATTGTTAAGCAAGCAGAATTGGAAATTAAAAAGAATTCAGAGCATCCCATCTTTGGTGCAGTATGTTTCGTAATGAATGCCCGATACAATGACCACATTTCCACAGTGCTAAGGTTGCTGTAATGAATAACTACAATTTTCCTTTTCACTTAAAGTAAAAGAACCTAATCATAACCTGGAGACTGACAAGCGGTAGAGAAATGATACATTTCCCAATAACAATTGCAGCAGGACCAGCCTGCTTGGAATTATAAAATGAGCAAACTAACCACCACATACGTGACCAAAGCCTACATTTTCATGCACCTTAAGCATATACAGTAATGACTCATATGAAAGGCTAGCTAACAAAGCACAGTCCAACAACATTATGAAAATGAAGTTTCCTGATCACCTGAGCAGAGCCCAATCCAAAAACATATTTCTTCATGGAACTCAGCCTTTCAACAGAGAGCTACAATGCAGACAAAAGAGTTAATTTCAATTTTATTAATCTATAAAGAACATTATTGTCTTGATTAAAAAATAAAATAAAGTAAAAATTTTATAGGTCCACCTCAAGACAATATTAAATATGAAAACAACTAACTGTTGCTTTGATTATTGCCTTTGACTAATAGAGACCAGTAATTAATCAAGACCTGCTGGCCAAGTAACCAAGAACAGGACTGCCTGAACATGCAGCAGATAGGAACACGCTATCAATGAAACATTAAGATACTGGAAATAACACAAAGGAAATGAAGGCACAGTGCATATACTCAGATGATGATCAGTGGGTAAAGGATGAGCAATGCATTTTTGGGAAACCATAGTATCATGATCTTAACAAGGTGAAGGCCCCCTTTCTAGATCATTTAAAGCATAATGAATAACAAACGTGAAAGTGAAACGAAGTACGTGTTATCTTTGTAAAAAATATATTAATTAATTAATTAGTTAACGTTAATCAGTTCCAGAATCAGATGATGAAGCACCAGAGCACTTAGGCACTGAAATGGTAAGTACAGTTCGTTTTGCCTGTTTAAACTTCCCATCTGACCGTGAGGCAAGTTCAATGGACTGAGAGTTTGCATGTCGGCATTTATATCATTGCTATCCTTTGCGCTTATTATTTTGGCACTTCATGGTTGTGCTGCCCTTTATAGATAATCTCGGTTATTTGACCATCATGAGCGCGCTCAACCTTCTTCTTGACAGGTCAATTGAGATGTGTACATTTGTAGTAACTTCGCGGATACTCACTCCCTTTGACCTGCTTCTGTCCATATTTCCATGAGTGTAGCCATCATCACCTGGTTTATCAAGAGCAAAGAGAGGGAGGTTGGGATTTCCTGTCAGAATGGGAGCTTCTGATGACTCGTTCATGGAACTCTTGGCCTCTGATGGAAATGGTGGCACCTGCTGGCGATGTGATTGCATCAGCAATAAAGACGGACCTTGTGCCACTGTTCTGTAGCTTCCAATGAAGAAGGTTGATAGTCTGCATGCATGAACATGAGGTTGGGAAAATGTGGCCTGAGCCGTAACTTGTGCCCAAAAGCTTGCTGATGGGACATTCAAATGGGCTCTGCATAGATAGAAATATATCAAAACTAAGTAACAAAATAATCTGGTACTTAGAACAGACACAAGATGCACCAGCACTGAGGCAACAGTTGCTCCTTGATCATACAGATTCGGTAGTTCTAGGCATCTAGGCAGGGATTTCTTGATCGTTTCAGCCAAGAAGGTAACTTGATTATCTGTCCAAGGCCATGTATTCCTGAAGACTTCCTACTGGGCAGGGGTTGTGGAAGAAAAAAAAGAGCAACAACAAACCCCAATTCAAGCACACTGAATGCATGGATTACAGAAATAGTCAGTTCCTTGGGTCAATTTCATGTGCCTAGTATCCAATATGATTATACAATCAATTATCACTTTTAAGCTGGAAATGATCCTAATTTTAAACAGGCCTAAAAACAAATATTTACTCCCCAAAGAAAATCTGTTTGCTTCAGACTCCAGATTATGCCTTACAAAGAGTGTTTAAGGCAACATTGGGCTTATAACAGTTTCAGCCCATAGTTTGGCCCTTGTCACTTGGCTAACCATAACCATCAAATCCAATAGTTAAATAAATGGAAAGAAACCCCTCTCAAATCCACCAATCATTGATAAGATAGAATTTGAAGAATTTTCACCAAAAAAGAAGCAAAAATAGAGCAAACCAAACCGTTAATGTTGTGAAATTCAATCGATTACCTGAAGGGGCGAAAAGAAGCCCGGGGAATTGAGCAATCCTGAAGGGCTCAATCCAGGGGGGATGGAAAACATCGGGGAGTGAGCAACGGCCAAAGTCATGGGGCGGTTCTGCCTGAACCCTAAACTGCTGTTGTCGGCTGCATCTTCAGAAGGGTCGTGGTTGATGGAATTAGGGGAGAGCAAAGTGGGCCTGGCGCCGGGGAAGCGCAATGGCGCGCCGGCGAGAGCTGGGAAGGAGCTGGCAGTCGGAGTCGGGGTAGTGCCGGAGAAGAAGGCGGAGACAGTCATAGGGCCAGGACTGGTGTGGAGGGGGGCTTGGCTGATGTAAGAAAGAGACTGTCTTTCCCCCTGAGAGCTCCCTCAGTACAGACGTCAGTTCCTACCATGGTTAGGGTTTGGTTTCCTTCCAAAACTCAGTACAAACTCCTTCTCTCTCTCTCTCTCTCTCGTCGAAAATTCAAGCCTCAGCTGCTGGCAGCCTCTTTACTCACGGGTTGTCCTTTTGGCTCATACCATCACCTAACTCTCCCTCTTCACCCAATTTCTATTTTAAAAAAAAAAAAACTGCCAATGATCCCATTCCCATTATATATAATATTTAAAATGGAATTCTTCAAATTTAAAAAAATAAAAAAAAGAATTGAAAGAAAATTGAGTGATTTTTGATGGGTTTAACTGCTTCCGAAAGGCCGTGACTTAGGCGATAATGAGAAAAAGCAAGTGTAAGCAAAATGGGCCAACCACGTCGCCGAATATCTGGCACTTCAGCGATAACGGCCAGACGATGTGTCGTGGCCTGATCTTCAGTCGTGCTCGTCTTGTGTCTTATTAGTTAAAAATTGACCGTGGTAAACCCATACCCATTCTATGGTTTTACTTTTGATTAATTTGTGTTGTTACTAAGCGTTTTTAAATTATAAACACATTATTTATCGATTTGTGTCTTTAAAAATTCAATTTGTTGATTCATGTTAGTAATACTAATTAATGAAAACTCGCAAGCAAAATGTTAAAAAATTTAACGGGTTAATGATAAAAAAATAAATACCGAGGTTCACGTATTTGATAATCAAAAATATTTAAAATACAGTAATATTTTAGATGCCTGGCGTAATGAATAGATTTTGGTTGATGATTTTCATAAGATCGAAGCTTATCGTCATCTGGTATCAAAGTCAAATCATTGTGTTAGCAATTATGTCTTTCTTGGAATTAAAACGTGATACCAGATATATGTATAGATTTATAAATTTATAATAAATATAATTTATTATATGAGCGGTTATTTATAATAAATACTTAATTTATTATGAGCGGTTTATAATAATATAATTTATTTATGACAACTTTTATAATAAACTATAATTTATTATATGAATAGTTATTAAGCGATGTAATGGGTTTTAAGGTTTTATAACTTTGAGTTTTTATACATTTTTGAGAATCTGAGCGAGAAAGAAGAATTTTGTGCTTTGGTTTTTTATACAGGGTGTTAAGATTCGATTCGCGTCCCGATTGTTCTCCTGTGTGCATCCATGCGCTGCGAGGATAGATCTGGAAGGCCGGATGATTGCGGTGCGTCTGTAGATTGGGCCGGTGTAGATCGTTGGTTCGCGTCTTTATTCTTTGTAGATCGGTGTAGATTCTTTGGTTGGTGGTGTCTAGAAGTCGAGTTGTGGATCTGCGAATCTGCATCGGCCAGCTGTATATGATTTTAGATACAGTTGCATGTTTAATCTACTAGCTGATCATGCCATTGTGTGTTTTCGCTGATTGGTATCGGGCGTCGCCATGATTAGATATGTGTATAGTTCGATAATGCATGTAATTTTGATGTTGATTTGATGCTTTGAGTTACATTTGTTGTAGATCGCGCTGATTAGATCTGTTATTTTATGATTTTTGTTCATGAATGGATGTATTATTTTAATGGTTATGCACAATTATGGTAGATTTTGATTCTTATTAATTTTTGGGTTTGTAACGGAGGCTGATTAATAAGATCGGAGTTTCTTCTGGTTTTATTTATTATTTACATTTTTTTAATTAAAAAATAAGTTTACAATTTTAAATTTCAAATCACTGTAAATGCATCTGTGCCATTTATTTGGAAGCCAGGAGAGATCGGCCATCTTCGGCGTGACCAGGTGAAGCGTTAGGAGAAGGCGGCGGACGGGATCGTGATTCGCCAGAAGCGTCGTCAGCGCTGCTTGGCCAGGTGTGGAAGTTTAACGTGGTCCTCGCTCGATAGTCTTTGGGCGTAGAGCGTCGCGGTCGTTGACTCTTCCGGCCCGGTGGCTCGTCGTCTTGAATTAATTGGTTCTTCCACGGGCCGGTTTTGATTTGGTGGGCTGAGTGCCTACTACCTTCAAATTAGAGCATGTTAGGGTTTTAGGGTTTTAATTTATTTTAGTTTTGGGCGCTTATGCCTTTGTAGTAAAATAATTAGACTGAACATAGGATATTTGTAATAGGCCCAATTTAATTTTTAGAAAACCATGGATTAGGGTTATTTAGTGTGCTTTTGTGAATAGTTTAAATTATATGCTTATAACATGTTTTATGTGATAACATGCCATATAGAATAGGTGGTGCCATATAAATTTGCATCAATGATAATTACATGTGCATAATAATTATTATGATTCTATTATCTAGTTTAATAATTATTATGGAAAAGTGACCTATTTTTTTGAAGTAATTTTAGAAAATCCCTATTATTTAAAATATTATTAGATGGTGAAAGTTTTAATTAATTTAATTAATTTTAAACCTAAGGGCTTATTAATGGGTCTAATAATAAAATGATCATGTGATGCACGACGGATAAGCATGGTTGGATTTTATTGGATTGGGCTGGATTAAGTTTCAAAATTTTAATAAGATTGATCATTAACGTCGGCAATCTTGGATATTAAAATCAAACTGAAATTAAAAGCGATGATTAAAAACATTGACTTAATTTTAATTATTCTTATCTGACGAAATTTATGATATTTTATTAAGTGCCCAAAGTTTGAAACAAAATTAGAGTGAAATGATTATGTATTATCTAGGAAAGTTCTTGTCTAAGAAGGTGGGATTTCGTAATTAAAACGTGACTCCTAGCATCTTTCGCAGAGCGACTTTAGTAGGATACTAATCGTTTTAAAGTAGTCAGGCTAAGTTTGTTATAAATATCTTCTTGGCGTAAGTGTTTATAATGGAAACCAAATAATTATTTACAATAAACGAGAAAATAGTTTTGGATTAACTAAATTTTAAGATTATGTTTATTATAAGATATTACGTTTTAATACTAGGTATGTGTTTTGAGAAGAAAATGGCATCATTGCTTTACTTACGATGATTTTGATCAGCTTTATTGATGGAAATAATTGTAGTGAATGGAAAACCAGCATAATACATTGTTACGGATTTGAAAAAGCGAAGTTTGTCCTAACCACACAATAATGATGACCATGACAAATGCATCGACCCGAGTCGAGAAAAGACTATAGAGGCTGAATGAGCAAATGTCAGTTCATTGCTATATTCTTGCGGTGTTGCTAGTCATTTTGAAAGGACGAGATATCTCATCGAGAGTGGAGGCGAAATGATCGGACTCTCGATAAGATATTTGCCTGATCAACGAGTTCTTTAAAGGCGGGAAATTTGCGATTAGAGTATAATGAGCAATTAGAATGGCCAGGGAAGTATGAGGGATCATTATACGAAAATGATGTCATCTCGATCAAAGTACAAAGTGTTGGGGATGAAGATGGAGCAAAGGTCAGTGATTTCACTGTTTGAATGTCCACCACCCCATTATTCTTCGGTTAAGATTAATTATAATATGAGCGAAGATGGATCTAACTCCCTATAAGTTGATGCATGAACTTGAAAGTCTTAGGGCTTTTCGGAAAGTCAGAGCGGTATTCATACTGGCAGGACCTACGACGAGGGAAACCCCTGGGGTGGGAAAAGAATAAGAACAAGCGAAGAATTCGAGGTACAGTTACCAAAACCACACTATGAAATGAAGGCAAGTGCTTTAGTGCGGACGGAAGAAGTCCTTTAGGCGAAATTGCCTCAGATTGCCAAAAGCAAGAGTATGGGTAATTTAAATGTGGTTGACTTGTTTAGTGGAGAATTATAATGATAAGTGGATCATTGATTCGAGAGCCACTAATCATGTCTGTTACTCTTTGCGAGTGGTTGGACAAACTAGCTTGGTTGGAATGAACGAGAGTTTTGAGGCTTGGAAATGGAGGGAACATGTCTCAGTTAAAGCATTAGGACAGAGTAAGGGTATTTTTCAATAATGATAGGACTTTATGTTGTGCTAACTTTATATAGGATTTTAAAAGGGAATTTAATTTACGTTAGTTGTTTATTTGAACAAGGTTTAACGATGGAATTTAATTCTTTGACCTATAAAGTTTAAACTTGAGTTATTTATGCATTGATTTGATGGTGATCTTTATTATTTAAGTCCTATGTCCTATGATGTTTTATTCTTGAAATTGTTGATAAAAGCATGATCACTAGCGAAAAGGAAAGTTTCCAAATGAAAGCATTACCTTTGGCATTGCGATTAGGTCATATTAATCTAATAGGATTCATGGTTTGAGGTAAAGTGGGATCTTAACTACTAGACTTTGAGCCTATGCCGGTATGTGAGGAATCTTGTTTGGAAGGTAAAATGACAAAAAGGCCCTTTAAAGCGAAAGGATATCGTATGACAACCCAGGAATTGGGTGCGTCTTTGGTGTAATCGCAGGACGATAAATGTCCAAACCGGAGGAGGGTATGAGTATTTTGTCTTTACGGATGAAACACTCAAGATATGGATATTTACCTAATGCCAAAAGTAAAACTTTCATAGATTTCGAGAGTATAAAGATTTGAAGCGAAAAGCAATTAGGACTCAAATGTCGAAAACTTAGTGCAATAGAGGTGGTGAATGTCTCTATGCGGAGAGTTTAAAGTCTTACTTGACTCGAGAGGGGATAGTTTCACAACTATCGGCACACAGAACACCGAAGCCAAAATGGAGTTGAAAGAAGAAATAGAACTCTTCGGGATATGGTGAGATTGATGCTTAGTTATTCATCTCTACCACTCTCGTTTTTGGGGATATCTGCATAAAGCGCAATGCCAATTGGACTGTCTAAAAACGGTTCATAGACACTACAGGGGTGTGGAAAGTATGACTAGTTTAAAGCCATATGAGATATGGGGTGCTCTTGCATGTCTTAAGAAAGGATCGAAATAAGTTTGGAATCAGCGTCACAGGAGGTTTGCATGTTTAATTTGGCTACCACAAAGGGCGAGAGGTGGACTATTTTATAGTCCTTCGGATAAAGGTTATTGTGGTCTCCGCGACTTTTTGGAGGAGAGTATATAAAGCAATTTCAAACCCCAGTAAAATAATTCTTGAGGAGCTTGACTCGGCTCAGAAACAGCCCCAATTTCCTGGTGTCTTGGCCTCTAATACCCTTTGATTCTATGCATGTTGAGGAAAATGTGAAGGTGAGCAAACGCAGTGGAACAGTGGAACAAGATCAATACATGTGGAACCCGGAATTGAAGAGCCCGATGCGAAGGAGACTAGGTACCTTCACGGGCTGAGACAATGAACATAACGGTGGGCTTCGTCGTAGTGATAGAGTAAGGCGAGCACAACGAGATATGTCTTTGCTAGGCGAGTCTTACCAAGTTATTGCTATTGCGGTGAAGTGATCCATCAATTCTGAAACCTTTGGAAGATGTGGATGTACGGGAGTGGCAAAAAGCCGTAGATAGTGAAATGGAATCTATGTATTCGGTCGATTACAGTCTCTTTGTAGAGCACCCCAAAGGGAGTAAAACCAATAGGGTGTAAGTGGATTTACAAGAGAAAAAGAGGATCGGATGGGAAGGTGGAAACCTTGAAAGCTAGATTGGTGGCAAAGATATACCCGAGGGGATAGATTATGAAGAAACCTTTTAAGCCCATTGTAGCCATGCTTAAATCTATCGATTCTTTTAGGCTGTGGCTGCTAGTCTCGATTACGAGATTTGGCGGATGGATCTTAAAACGACCTTTTTAAATGGCAATTTAAATGAGGACATCTAATCGCTTGAAAGGTTCAAAGCTAAAAGCGAAAGAACATGGTACTCCCATTAAGGTCATTTATGGACTTAAGCAAGCATCGAGATCATGGAACATCGGGTTTGATCGAGCCATTACTTCTTTTGGTTTTGAGAAAAGCCGATGAACCTTGTGTTACAAAAGAATCAAGCTACGAAGGTGGTTTACCAGTCACTTTACGTGATTAGCATATTGTCGGAGCGACAAACCAGTGTTGTCAGGTGTAAAAGATTGGTTGCATAAACAGTTTGATATGAAAGACTTGGGAGAAACTGACTATATTCTTGGGAATCAAAACTTATAGGGAAAATAGGAAGGAGCAGAAGGATTGTTGGCACTATCTCAAGCCTCTTATATTTGATAAAATTCTATGAGACACTTATGAAAATTCGAGGATCTTACCCTTTAGACATGGATTCATCTTTCTAAGGCAATCACCAAAACTCTGACGAAAGAGCGTACAGTAGGATACCTTATGCCTCGCAGGTGATCTCATGTATGCATATTATGTACCGGGCCGGATATCTGTTATACGATTAAGGAGTTATAAGCCGGTATCAATCGATCCGGTGAAGACCTTAGTTCTTGATAAACATATACTTAAGTATCTAGGAAACGAGATTATATGCTAGTATATTCCAGGTGGGAGTTTAGAAACCATTGGTTCCTGGAGACTGAACTTCGAGATATTGACTCAAGGAAATCTACCTCTGGTTATGTGAACACACATATGGTGGGTATCTGTTGGAGGGTATACTGAGGCGATTATTAGCGAATTCCTGAAGGGTTGAATAGCTATTTCTTTAACCACGAGGCGGTAAAAGCCCATCAATGCGTTTGAAAAAGTTCATTATGGATCTTGAGGGCATTTGATGTAAGGTGACCCATTACCCTTTGCTGTGACAACGATTGGGGCGTAGCACGATCCGAGAACCAAGGTATCCGCGAAGCGAAACACATTGGAGGAAGTACCACTTGATCAGAGGACATGTTGAGCGAGGAGGCAACGGTGTGGTTTACGAAATAAGCGTCGAGAGGAAAACCTAGCGGACCCATTCCTTGAGGCTCTACTGTTCAAGTTTTGAAAGACGTAGATTCTATGGGTGTTAGGAGATTACAGGACTTATTTAGGACTAGTGGAGTTTTTATTTGAAACTTTTTGCTGCTGAATAAACTCAAATTATTGTATTTTTAAATGTTAATAAAGTTTCAATGGTATTAATTTCACCTTGTGCACTAGTATTTTTCGTATTAAGGTCGAATTAATTATACGGTATATGGTCATATGGATAAGTCCATGGAAGACATGATCATAGTTCATAATTAATAGATAAGATCCACAGTTATTGAATAAAGTTGGGCCTTTATTGGTATAATATTTTTATGAAATGTCTGTCTTGGTTATTATAAAATATTGGTGCGGATTATGTTTGCATTGATAGGATCAAAGAAAGGTGATTAAAGTTAGAATTATGAAGGAATTAATCAGCGTGTATTTGATTATTATTTTTCTCGATCCACAGGTTTATTTTAAATAGGTAATTGGAATAATTATGGTCTTTGAATTGTCAATGAGGCCTATTTTGGCCAATACCTAGATGATTTGGGAGCCTTGATTGTTTAATTACCGGTGTTATGAAATAAACAAAAATTAATATGAAATATCCTCTTGATATGTTTGATTTTGGATGTAATGAAGTCAACTTCAATGAAGTCACGTTTGATGAGTAGAGATTATTTAAATCAAAATTAAAATAATTAGTGTTAATGATATAATCAATTAATTATCGATATTTTACAATGGAGGAAATTAATATCTCCAGTATTAATTTTGGGTTCAACTCTGGGCCTTTGAGTGGAGTAATATAGGATTAGATAGTTTAACTGGATACAAGGCTTAATTAATAATAATAGATTGGATCTGTAGAGAGTGGCGCTTCGGGGAAAGTAACGATCTATAGGTAATGGGTATAGAAACCTTGAGTTAAGGTTACATGGTTTAGAACATGCTGAAGTTTGTACCAAGGCAAGTGGGGAGATTGTTAGCAATTGTGCTCTTGGGTCCATAGTTTTCTCAAATATATGTATAGGTATAAATTATAATAAATATATTTATTATATAGACGGTTATTTATAATAAAATATAATTTATTATATGAACGGTTTTTTATAATAAATACCAATTTTATTATATGAACGGTTTTATAATAAATATAATTTTATTATATGACAGTTATTCGCGAAGTGTAATGGGTTTAAGGTTTTATATTTGAGACTTTTTATACATTTTTTGAGAATACGAGCAAAGAGAAAAGAATTTTACAGTCTTGGTTTTTAAGTGTTCACAGATTGATTCTACGTCGATTCATTTGTCTTGCACACATCCATACCACCACGAGGATCGATCTGGAAGATCGGACGGTCTGAATTAACTGATCGTAGATTGGACGGTGTGGTCGTTGGTTCGTCTTTATTCTTTGTAGATCGGCGGTGTAGATTCTTCGGTTGGTGGGCGTCTAGAAGTCTGTTGGCGGATCTGCAAATCTACATAGGTAATTTTATTTAATATTGAATTTTGAATGGTTGCATGTTTAATCATATTGCTAGATCATGGCCATTTGTGTGTTTTTCCTTCAACATAATATACAGACAGATAAAAATCGATAAAATAAAGGTAAATCCAAATCAATGTTAAAATAACCATTTTATTACAAAAAACCTCTCGTATAATCTTAAAAACCGATTTCTTTTTCTAACCTTTGTACCATCATTTTAAGGCTATTGTTAGGCGTGTTTAAAAACCAACGAAAAAACTAACCACCATCGGCTGACCAGCTACACTTCACGTGGATCAACCAAAAAAAGCGGCTGAGAGGATAGAAAACAAAGTATTGAATGCAGAAATTCTTTACCATCATCAGCAGGTAGAGCTCTCAGGCTCCATGACAATGAAGACGAGTCATAGCGACACTACTTTTCTTTGTTTTTTATAGCAAGCGGAAAATGAGCGAAAGAAAGAAAGAAGAACTAACTTGATGTGAGAAGCGAATTCGGAAGTATAAATGAGAAATTCAAATAAAGTTCCATAGGGAAAGTGCATGTATTTCGAGAGTTGGTCAAGCGATCTTGTGAAGCGCTAAAGAAACACGAAAATGATGATTCTCACTCTAACTTTCTCGCTCAAGTCTTGTTTGGAGAGTGGGAAAATCAAAAAGGTAGTGATTGAGGTGGACGTGTTTTAATTCTACAGAAATTATTCATACCCTTACCCTCTTTCCTCTTGAGTTTAGATGCGAGAAAGCAAAGGGGTACAAATGATATTGAATAATCTTTATTATTCATTATGTATATGCCTTGTACTTCAATTTTTTAATGTTTGTTTTAGTCAATAGGAAAATGAAAACTATTTTTATTTTTATTTTTTCTAATCTTATTAACTAATTAATCTTGTGCTAATTTTCTAATCTTGTACTTTAATTTTTCATTTTCTAATCTTATTAACTAATTTTTATTTTTTAATGTTGTTTTGGTAAATTATGATTCATTTGTGTTGAAATCCGTTTCGTCATCTAGAGATCTAAAAAATTTCGGTTACCAAAATTAGATTTTGGCTTTGAGAAAATTGGAATTTTACGGGTCTTACAACATTGAATTAATATTTTATTAGTTTAATGAAATAATTTTTTAAAAACATATAAATTAGTTTTTAATTTTATTAAATTATTTTTGCTAGTTAGACATAAATAAAATCATTCTAATAAAATAATTTTTGCTCTTCTTTCAAAAAAATTAATTTTTTACTCTTTGGTATTGATTAATTAGTGAATTAAAATATAGTTTATCAAAATAAATTTCTTTATTATTGATATAAATAAAAAGATTGAATCAGTTCAATTAAAAAAAAATTTATTGAATCAATTTGATTAAAAATTATGAGAGCAATTAAAAATTATTAAATAAATATTGACTATTTATTGACTTATAAATTATCTATCAATGTTCTATTATATAAGTGATGAAATTTTTTTATATATGTCATTATTGGTCTACACAATTTGAATATGTCATAATTATTCATTTAAATGGGTAATATTAACATATATTATCATAAGTCAAGATAATATATGTCAACAATCACCCTTTTTCTTGTAGTGAAGTCATATATATCCATTGGAATGGGTATCTTAACCTGGGCCACAGTAAAGCTTTGCGTCATCGAGCAAGGAAATATTTTATTCTTTGGTATTCTTTTTCTTGTGATGAAACATTATGTAAAACGGGAAAAAAAATGCAATTTTAAAAAAAAAAAAAAAAAGCAAAATGAACATTTCTACATGTCTGAGGATTAAAAACACGAAATTTTCTAAATCTGGATGACAAAGCAGTTCATTGTTGGAATCATGTACTTGAATGGCCTCTAAAGTCGAATTTCGTTGAATTTAGAGTGAAGTGAGAATTTACCGTGTATTTTGATCTGCGGTATGGATGTACCGCATTGGGTGGTGTCGCGTGGCGTGCAATGATATGAATGTCGCGTAGTGAGCAGAGAGTGCGCGTGACGAGGCCATGTGGTTGTGGCATTGCCACTGGTGCGTAATATTACACATTGCAACTATCAGAATGGATCATGGAAGTGGAAATAGGAAAGTGAGAGGAATTTTCCTCTCGCTTGGATCAAACTCAAAGGAATGGCTTAGGAGAGAGAAGAATTCAATGGAGGAGAAAGGAGAAAGAGAAAAGAAAGGAGGAAAAGAAAAGTAGGATAAAAAAAAAAAAAAAAGGAAAACAAAGAGAGGAGGAAAAAAATGTATGCATGGAAAGAGGAAAGGAAATAAATGAGAAAGACAGTTCCCGGTGTTTAACAATTGGAAGTTAGATAAATTTGAGAATTAAAGTTGGTCTCTTTATCTGAGAGCTACAGTGAGTCTTTAAAAAGCAGAAGAGGTGGGTTTTCTCTGCATTTGGGGTTCTCTTGTCAGAAAGGTGTAAATGGCATGTGGTTTAGCTGACCCATGGAATTTGAGTTTTTCGGACGATTGGGATTTGTTTCGGGTAGAGTTTGAGAAGCCTTCATCATTTGGAATTTATAGTAGATTCAATGACAGTCTTAACCTAAAATAAAATAAACCAAACAAAGTGGAAATTCTGGTAGGTCATATTGTTAAGTAGAGTATGGTTGGTTATGGTGCAGAAGCTGCCTGGATTTGTGTGTGGACTCTTTTTGTGGGTTATTCTTTGGAAATTTTATAACATCTTGAATATGGTAATAAATATGTTGATATATTGGTGTTATATATATTAGCATGAATGAATTATAAATTATATGCTTTCGACATAATTATCCATAGTACTTAGCATAAACTACAGTTTATAAATTGTTCTATGTAGTGTTCATTATACATGTAACAATGCAGTGACATTTTGCATGGTATATGCAAGGAGGCATCGCATTGAGTTGGGTGTGTGTGCATGGTTATAATCATTCATCATTCTTGGTGAATGGGTGGTGAGCTTTCGGGTATCTTAGACTCAGTCAGCGAGTCTCACGGTTTCTGTTGCATGAAATAAATATACATGTGTTGGGCACATCAAGTGAGGATAGATACTCCTATGGTGAAAAACCCGGTATTCTTAGGTTATAAGCGATCCCAGTCGGTGAAAGCCCAGTAAGTATTTAAAGAGCTGATGTAGATCGGTGAGAAAGCAGAATCAGTATTACAATGCATAAACACATGAGATTTGATTTAAATCAAATGGACATTGGAGGTATATCCGATGGTTTTGTTTCTATAAAAACAAAGTTTTTGTTTTGGAAAAATGAGTCGTTGGATGAAACACCAATGACGAGTTTCACACTTGGAAGATAAGTATGTGTGAGAATTCGGTGAGGACTGGGACATGAGACAATGATGAGTGCAAAATGCCGTTTCTACCATAGCACAGATTCCATTTAGATTAACCTCTTCTTCATTGGAATCTCTTGATGTATGTATTATTACGTGAACATGGCATTGCATGTGCATTTAGGTGGGGAGTAGTCTTGTGGAGTTATCAGCTGCTTGGGCATTTCGCCTTGTCGTGGAGACCCAGTCGGTCATGTGCGGGCGGGCGGCCCTCGGTCGGGATACGAGGTGTGAATAAAGCGAGCTATTGGCTTTGAGAAACCTTTGTAAAAACTAGATTTTACATGTAAGATTTTGTATATAAGAAAGTTGTAACTCGAACTCTTATGAGCCCCATTTGATAATTTGTATATTTCTAAAATATATATGCATAGATGGTCCAGATGGATAAATGCGCATCTGGTCTTTCCGAGGGTATCACGATACCCGCCGGTATTCCATACGTTGACGGGTTGTCGAGGACCCCGGGAATGGGGCATCACGGCTTGCAGGCCCGATATACAAATACCTAGGGGCTTGGTGGGCATGGGTTTAGGAAATACGGTTATAGTACAAAGCTTAGGTTATGAATGCAGGAGCCTGATATGCGATACTCGGCGTCATAAGCTTGAGAGCCATCAAAGTGTTCATTTGTGCATTCTGAGTGTCGTTGTGTGATGATTGTGTTACATAATGTGTGTTTCATATTGTGTGGATTATATGCATGATAGGTTGTATATAGAAAACGAAGAACACTAGGGGATGAGAACACTGCTAGGGGTTAGGAAAATAAATAGCATGATAGTCTGAGACGTATTTACTATGTATCACTAAGGAAATAAGGAAAAAAAAAATCTCAAGTGTACTTCGGTGGCATGCAAAGCAGCAGATGTGGAAATTGGGACGGCGTGGGGTCGTTAAGCAGGCGATAGCCAACCACCACATGTTTTTCCCCAGAGCTTTATGGAGGCTATAGACACTTGCAGTCCACAACCTTGTTGCATTTAGATGGGTTGGAAGTCCTTACATGGAACAATTTATAAATAGTACTTTTATGCCCAGTAAAGTGGATAATTACCTCTCCGAAAATATATAATTTACATCCCATTCATGCTAATATATATAACACCAATATATCAACATATTTTATAACATATTCGACATGTTATAAAATTTCAATGATAACCCACAAAATAGTCAACAAAACTAGTCATTCCAGCCATACTTGGCCTGGAAATAATATGGACTTAGTTTAGAACTGCTTGTTTATTTTTATTTTATTTTATTTTGTTGTTTTACAACTTTCAAAACATATTGCGACTATAAATTAGCCATGAAGCAGTCCTCAAACTCGGCTCCAAAACTATCCCAACTTGATTCTGCATCATACGCATTTTCCAGCTTCACGGAACCAAAAGCTAGGCCGGATACCAACCTTTAAAAACCAGGTCTGAATTGTTCGAAAAACAGTCCCAATTTCCGAAAACTTAGTCCCATGGTTGGGGTTGAACCACAAGTCCATTTACGTCCCTTAGATTAAGAGGAACCAGTGTAGGAGAAAACCCTACCTCTTCTTGTTTTTGGCACCTACTCGTGCTCGTGATAGACCAACTTTTAATTCTTGCTTTATCGACTTCCAACCATTAGAACACGCGAGGAATCAGTTTTTCCTTTCTTTTCCTTTTCCTTCTTTCCCATGACGTATTTTTTCATCTCTTTTGTCCCCACTGCACTTCTTTCTTCAGTTCTTCAGCTTCTTTTTTTCTCCCTTTCTTTTCTTTCCTTTCCTCCCTCCGCCAATTCTTTCTTCTCTCCTAAGCTATTCATTGGTTTGATCAGTGAGAGAAACTTCCTCTCGCTTTCATGACTCCATGTTCCATGTGCCTGTGTCTTTGTGGACATCATCTAAGGTGTAATGCCCACACCACATGGCCTCTACGTGCCGTATTAACTCTCTCAGCTTGTCATGGCATCCATGGTCATGCCATGTGGCCTCCGCCATGTCATCGGCCTTGGGTGTCTGCAGTGAAATTTAGGCTATCCTGGCAATCACAGTGAAACTGGATTGGATGTTTAAATTTAACTTGTTAATGTGAAAAGTGGTTTATGCGTCAGAGATCTAAAATCTTAGGTTTCCAACTGTCTTACAACGACAAATGGTTTTGCCATGTTTGAAGAATTGCATTTCCCGTTTTGCCATGTTTGAGAAGTGCATTTTTCTCGGGTTTATTCTCACTTTGGCTAAAATTTCGTCCCTGAAATTACACACATACTCCTACGATCTCATGCAAATGCAATAGTCATTTAAGTACCAAATGACTAAACAATGTACCTTCATCCTTAAATAAGAAAGGATAAGCGGTACGCATCATGTCCTCACGTTTTCATGTTGCCTTTTCCACTCCTCGATACTGTCATAACACCTTCACTAGCCTCATAGTCTTGCGTCGCAAAACCTGATCCCTGCTATCCATGATACACACCGGTTCTTCGTCGAAGGTCCCATTTGTAACACCCCGAAATATACCCTAGTCGTTTTCAGCATCTTTAGGGTATTTTGCATGAATAATTTCAAATTTTCGTAATTTAAATGCAAAACATGAAATCAGAGAAACCCGGAAATAAGCAAGGGTAAATTTGTAATTTATCAAAATGGGACACAAAAGTCATAAGATAAAAAGATGTGAGGCTATTATAGAAATAACATAACTTGTGGAAAAAATATAAAAGAGTTGAAAGACCAAAGTGCAATAAAAGGAAACTTAAGTCAAAAGAATGCATTTTTGGTGGCCAAACAAGACATATAGAATTAGACCAAATAAGACCAATTTTGGTCTCTCATTTAGGCAATTTGGGGCAAAGCGTGAAGGAGAGAGGAGAGAGAGAAGAAGAAGAAAGGTATGGAAACTAGGGATTTGTATGGAGATGTATGGATTCTATGACGATTTTGTATGGAAACTATTTGAGTATGAAATCTATGTATGGAACTAGGATTTTATATGGACACCATGTTTTTGTATGGATTCATGACTTTGAGTATGGAAGTGTTTGTATGGATATTAGTGGTTCCATTTCTAGGGTTTAGTTAGGAATCCATCCTAACCCTAGATTTGTTGAAAGTTGGGTTTGGTAAAACCACATTTGTATAAGATGAGTATGGATTGTATGAATTCTTGGTTTATGGTGTTTGGAGAAATGTTTGGGTGTTAGGAAGTTAACTTACAAGTATTTGAGTTTGGGTTTGGAAAAACCCTAATTAATATCTATGTTTGGTTTTGGTTGGGTTTAGAACCCACTTGAGGATTGTTCTTGGTGATGTTTGATTATTTTTAGGTTTTGGGTTGGATTTCCACAAATGCCTGGACCCGAATGAGCGAGCGAAATTTAGGCAAACTATCGAGTCTACGTACGGCGTAGAGACCACGTCTGTGTGAGCCAGCACCTCGAGCGTGGCGAATGGGAGGTTGGTCGGAAGCCTCGGGTTTCCGCTGCGCTGCGTGAGGGCCCACGTCGCGTGTGGTCTTCGCCACGACAAAGCTATTGTTTCACACATGGAAGTTTTTGTGTTTGTGTTTATATTAGTTGCTCCAGGACTCGTCTATTATTGGATTAATGAGGATCTTATAAGTGTATGAAAGGGGTCCATTCATGTTTGTAATGTAAGAAAGTATAAGTACCTTGCCAGGCGGGTTCACAAGCACGTATAATTGTAGGAAGGCCTAAGACCAGATATTGAATGACACGGCATACATTGCGTAGGCGAGGCACGTTGATAAGTGCCCGGCACTCACGCTGGTGCTACGACACTTACGTGCGTGGGCGGGCTGCGTTTTGATCAGTGCCGGCACTCCTGCTAGTCTTCTGACACTTGTTACATGAAGCAGGGCATGTCTCGATTGGTCTTCGATCTGCTGTCTTTATGACACCTCGATGCATGTCGTACCCTCGGGTACTTATCGTGTTGTGTCCTACTCATTTCTTATTATTGGTCTAGGTAATCCAATAATTATATGATAAGAATCTAAATGACGAATAAGAGTAAAATAATGTACATCGTTCTGCTCTGAATGTACCTACGGGTATCTCTGTATAAGTGTAAACTCTATAGTACCTACGGGTATTTCTGTAGAAGTATAAGTCGGCTAAAAGTATAAGTATAAGTATAAGCTCTGTAACTCCTACGGGAGATCTGAACAAGCATAATTTTGCTATAAACTGATATATAATCTACGGAGACACAGACAAGTATAAGTATGTTAAAAGTACAAATAGGCATATAAGTTTATTATACTAATTCATGATAAATTCTAATATCTGTTACTGTTATATGCTTACTGTACTGGAATATTAATGCATATGTATATGTATAAGTCATATGTTTCCCACTAAGCGTAAAGCTTTGCACGGGTTTTCAATCAGGTGGAAGTACGAAGAAGGACGTCCATGATCTTATGCAATTTGGGCGACACACTAGTAGGGGTTCATCCCTGTAGGTTCCGCGCTCTGATTATGTAAATGTAAAAGTACAATTTTTGTATATGTAAATGGGACTCAGGACTGTTTGTATATGACACTGTAAACACCACTATGGTGGTAGTTTTATTTTTTATTTTTGTATACGATATTTTGATACAGTTATAAGACTTGGGCCCACCAATGTCTAAAAAAGCATGTAAAGAGTCCTAGTACAGTCTCGCACCCCTTTGTCAGCCTGGCGAGGGGTCGAGGCGACACCATGCAGTATCGATAATACGCTCGCCTGATCCACTCGTGAGTCGGATCACAGAGTGTATTTTCGAGACATGGAGCCGGCGTGGGATACCTCATGGACACTCATTAAACTCAGCGGTAAAATAACCCAGTTTATGAAACTGTACCCACCCTCTCGAGTATCTCGAAATATACCTCGGTGATAGTTTCCCTCGCTTTCCGAACCTGATCACTCCTCTCTTAGGCATCACTTTCAATAAGACATGATCAACCCGCCTTAAGCTTTGAAGTGAGTCGCCGTCTGTCGGTGTAACTCTTACAGGCTCGGCTAGTGAGAAGGCGTTCAGTATCAAATCCACCTTCTCAGAGGTGTCTCTAATCAAATTCAGACTCGTGGTGGATCTTCTCACGCTGGTCATTCCACTCAAAATTGACCTCTTTCTAGGTTAATCTCGTCATAGGTGCTAGTCGGGAGAAATCCTTAATAAATCTTTCAATAATACCACTGCCGTCCCAGAAGCTGGCATTATCTCGAGATTGACTTGACCTCTCCCAAATCATAGCTGCCTCTGCCTTCTCAGGGTCCATTGATACACACAGGCTAACCTTCACGTATCCCGAATGTCTACCTCGGTAAGCGAAACATACCAAACTTGGCATATAACTTATGTTCTCTAAGGGCCTAGAGAACAGTCCTCAAATGATCCTCATGTTCCTTCTTTGTCTTTGAGTAGATCAAGATGTCGTCAAAGAAGACTACCTGGCTTGATCTAAATAGAATTTGGTGCACCACATGCATGGAATCCATGAATCTTTTCAGCGCATTTGTCAATCCATAGGCATCAACGTAACTCGAAATGCGATGCCGCGCGTCAGTGTAGGGATATTAGCCTCCTAATTCTCAGGCGATGATAATCGGGTATGAGATCTATCTTGAGGTAGACCACCCCTCTCGATTGATCAGATCATCGTGATCGCCGGAAAATGATACCAATTCTTGATTTGTAACCTGATTTATTTGTCGATAGCCTACACACAATCAAAGGGTCTTATCCTTCTTCTTAGTAAACAAAACCAAAGCGCCCTAAGGTGAAGTGCTCGGTCTAATGAAACCCCCCTTGTCGATAATTCTGTATCTGTGGACCTTGAGGTTCCTGCCAGCTCAACTAGTGCCATCTATGCGGAGTCATAGAAATGGGCGACATGAGTGTAATTTGATGTCCTAAAGTCTACATCCCCTCTGTGAGGTAATCAGTACCTCATCGGAAAGACATCCCCGGGTCGCAAACTACCCGGGTGAGACTCGAATCTGTCTCACTTCGTCCTCGGGGTAAGACTATTTAACCAAACCCGTCGATTATTCACACACGGGTCATGCGTGGTCTAGGGTGAAAACCGCCGTGCTTATCTCTCAGCGAGCAAAATCTGAGCTGCTTGTTTTTATGTGTATGCGATGAAATTCTCCTACAAGCGGTAATCGTAGCATTTGACTCTTTGTCTTGATCGACAAGTACATCATGAGGATGATATCAAACTCCAACATGTCCGTGACCCTTAGGTCCACGGTGAGTAGGATCTCGATCTCTGCTCGATCCATCTGACACTCACCTTAACTTCCTAGGGAGAGCTTACATCTGCTTGACTTTCCAAGGTCTTAACCTCTAAGCCCAATTCTTTCACACATGATGCAACGATGAATGAATGTGATGCACCATAATCAAATAGTATCCTTTCCTAAAGGTGAGATAGCATAACCATACCACAATGTAATCAGGCGATGAGGGCTTGGTTTGTGGTGTAGCAGCGTAGATATACCAGTAGGTCCTTGAAGTCTTGGCTGTAGGCCACACGTCCCAGCCTCAGCTGCTTTGTCTAGTGAGTATTAGGTGCTTATACGACACCTTGAGACAGTCTTTGTTCCCAGCCCGATCTTGGGTGGGAGAAGCTATGTTGTGTGCGGCCCTCAGCCATTGGCTGGGGACTGGTCAAATCCCGTAACTATAGGATCCCTGACTTTGTAGGTTATCCCGCTTCATGTGTCTAGGCTGATTGTAGTAGTAACATGTCCTCGGTCCTGTCTGGCCAGTAGCCTTGACCTGGCCTTAGCCTTGATAGCTGCGGCCCTGTCCTGGAGATCCTCGTGGAACAAAAGTACTCTGCTTCTTTCCCGAGCCAAAAGAAAATTGGTTCTCCTTTCTCTTTCACTAACATCCGCGTCGGGATTAACTCTTTGTATCTCGATCTCTCCTCTGCTCTGATGTGCATAGCTATCGACCATAGAGTCCCATAACTTGTAGGAGAGTCCACAATCTTACTCGGATGTGGACCAATTGGGGACCATCCTCGAACTTCCTCACTTTGGCCATATCTATGGCAACATGTCATCGCAAGCATTTAACTTAGTGAATTGTACGTATTGCGGTCTTACAATCGACCAATTCCCTGTCTCAACTAAAAACTCCCGACCTTGACATGTCTAGCGGATCTTTGGAAAAAACTTGCCATGAAAGGCTCTCGGAGATTCTCCCGTGTCATTGCCTCTAGATTCACGGAGGTCTTGATCGGTACATCTCACCATGCCCAGGATTCCCCCCTTCCAGTGCAGGCGCGCTACTCTTTACCACATCCAAGGTGATCTCGATGGCCTCAGCCTTCTGATCACAGCCGGAACCAATGGTCGATCACCATCGGGATCCCCTGTTCCATGAATGTTGGGGATGATGTGCTTTAAACCTCTGGGGTTGCACTCGACCCTCCACGACCCCCAATGCACTAGGCGTTCAATAGTAGCAACTATAGGGCCATAGCTCTAAAGGCTTTGTTGGTAAAAAATAGAGTGAGCGGTTGACTATTGACCCGTGGGCAGCCTCGTCCCCGTCTTGACTGCCATCACACATGTCAGTGCAGTGAGATTTTTTTTTCCTTATTTCCTTAATGATACATAATGTCGAACCTTTGGCCAATAAGTTTCCTAGACTATCATGCTCATTTATTTCGAACCCTTGAGTTATGTTCTATCCCTAGTGTTCTTCACTTTCTATATACAACCTATCATGCATATAATCCACACGATATGTAACACATTATGTAACAGCTCATTGCACAACGATTCTGAGTACCTGATGATTCCACGAGTCTTACAATGAACACTTTGATGTCTGGATTGGCTAATATCGGACATCGGAGCCCTAGGCATTCATAGCGTATCTCGTACTATAACCGCGTATTTACTAAACCCATGCCCGGCCTAAGCCATTATACCTAAGCTCATTTTCTAGCTATGGCGGCAGATTCTCGGGGTCCAGTGACAACTTAGTCAACATGCGAAATACCTGTGGGTATCGCATATCTCAATACCACCATATCGCGTCCCATTCACCGGGATCCATTCATGCATATATATTTTAGAAAATATACAAATTTATCAAAGCTTGAGTTTATAAGAGTTCGAGTTCAACTCTCTTATATACAAATCTTACATGTAAAAATCTAGTTTTTTTAACAAAAGGTTTCTGAAGCTCTGATCGAGCTTTCTTCACACACCTATAGTCAGGATGAGGAATGTCGCTTGCACATGACACGTAGCTGAAAGGGGTCCCTAGCGGGGTGAGCAATGCCTATTAAGGATAACTCTTACAGAACTTCCGCTAAGTGTACATGCAATGCCATATTCACCTGATAATACATACATCAACATTCGATGAAGAAAATCTTGAATTAAATTAAATCCACCATGCCATGAAATGAGATGGAACTCATGTGCCTATGTCCCAGTGTACGACTCGCCAGCGCGTCTTTATCTTTATGCATGCAGAGAAAATTACAATTTTTTGAAAAAAGTACAAATAGTAATTTCGGTCAAATTCCAAAAATTTTTAGATCTCGGATGGCAATGGACTTCACCATTGGAATCGTATTGAAATCTGCTTCTAGCGTTGAATTTCATTAAATTCAGAGACATTTAAATTCCCGCGTTTTTTCGGCGTTGGGTGTTGAGTGTTGGCGGCTTGTGAGAGGCGTGATGCTGACCGAAAGTCGCTCTTACGTGTACTATGTGGCAGCGCACATGTTGCGTGATTAGTGAGAGGATAGAGATAAATAGGCAGATTGGCGTATGTCGAAAAGCATTTAAGTCAAACTAAAGAGAGACAAAAAGGAATTAAGTGAAAGAATAAAGAATAAAATAAAGGCAAGGCACCATCTTCTCCACTTTTCTTTGAAGCGTGCGGTGAGGGGAGAATGGGTTTAGTGAGAGAAAGTCTGTGTCTACAGGTTAAGGTTGGACCGATGCGTTCACATCGGACCAAAAACCTGGGATGATCTACTTATTTCTGAGAATTGCGATGTGGACAGGTTTTGTGGAGTTTCGACGCTCGAGAGGTAGGAGTCTTTTCTTCTACCATTGAATATATCTCAAATGTCCATTTGATTTAATCAAATCGTATGTGTTTATGCATTTGTGGGCCCACGGTTCCGGTTTCTCCTTCAGCAGAATGCCATACGCGCTTTCGACATTTTACGAACTTTGATGGGGATCATGTATAAGCTACTATTCTCGGGTTTTCACCCAGGGAGGTATCTATCTACTTGCTATGCTTTCGACACCGCGTATATTTTTATTTCGCTGTCTGATAAGCCGTGAGACTCCGTTGGACGTGGTCAGTGCTGAGCTCACCACTCATTCACGGAAGAATGATGAATGATTATAACTATGTACACACTGACTGTCCGTTCTTAGTGCATATACCATGCGAAATGTCATTGCATGTTATCACCATGTGCGTGTATAATGAACACTTCATGAGCAAATTTTATAAAAGCGGAGTACTTTATGCGAGTATGATGGATAATTATATCGAAGCATATAATTTACATTCATTCATACTAATATATATACTTGTGCTCGACATATTTCTGACACATTCGACATATTATAAAATTTCCAACAATAACCCTTAAAAATAGTCGACCTGAACTAGTCATTCCGTATAAATCCGCGTCATACTCGGCCTTGGAAATAATCTGGACTGGTCGGAACTTCGACTTTTGTTTTATTTTTATTTTATTTTATTTTATTTTTACAACTTTCATTGTCATTAAAGGCTATAAATCAGCCATGAAGCGGTCCTCAGGCTTATTGCTTGTCTCGAAAAATAGTTCACAAAATTCGGTATCACGTTTTCAAGCGATCTCGGAGCAAGCCTTAGGCGGATCTGAGCCTTGAGCCTAGTCTTGAGCTTGTCAACGGTCAATTTTTGAAAACTTCGGTCCCGTGATTAGAAATTTGAACCACCTGACCATTCTGGCCCTTAGATTAAGAGGAACCAGTGTAAGAGAAAACCCTACGTCTTCTTGTTTTTGGCACCTACTCGCAGCTCTTGTCGAGTAGACCAAATTTAATTCTCGGTCTATTGACTTCCGACCGTCAGAACATCGGGAATCGAAGCAATTTTCCTTTCTTTCCCACGCACGTATTTTTTTCTACTCTTTTGTTTTCCTCCCCTTTATTTTATTTTATTTTTTTTTCTCCTTTCCTTTTTTTTTTTTTTCTCGTTCATTTACTACACTCTCACTGCGGTCTTTCTTCTGATTTATTAACTGGTTTGATCAAGTGAGGAGAACTTCTGCACTATTCCTTTGATTTCATGATCAGTGTTCGTATCTTAATGTGTGTGGACACATGCACTAAGTGGAAAATGCCACACCACATGTCCTCTAAGCTTGTCATATGACACGCTCCGCGTAGTTATCTTAAATGACACCGCTCTATGTGTCGTAGACGCTGTCAATACAAATACGTGAAATTCGCATCTTTGAAATCCTAACGAAATTCGATTAGGTATTTAGAGATTTTACGAGGCGATTCGACGGTGAAGTCCTATTGATAAGTAAAGATATAGAAAATTTCGGGTTCCAGCTTTGTACTCTGTGACTAATTACCGTTTTGCCATTTTTTAGAAAAATTACATTTTTCCCAGTTTTTACAATTTGTCCATCAATCAATATTCTACGATCTTAAAAGTAAAAACATTAAGGTTGCGTTTGTTTCACTTAATCTTGAATAGAACTTTTTTGAGGCTTTAATACTTTGAATGATGCTTAATAAGCGTTCAACGTGAGATGTTTGTTTTTAACGTTAGGTAGTGAGTAGGGATGACAGCGGAGCAGTTATTTTAGGTTCTGTCCCGCCTCATTTCTTAATGACAATGTTTAATTTAATTTTAATCGGGTTTTTAATGGGTTTGGGTTTATTTTCTCAAATCCAAAACGGGTTCAGAATATTAATTACTCTACGCAAACCAAGAAAATTAGAATTTTCAAAAATAGCAAAATGTTAATAAAAATAATAAATTATCATAAGGGCAAAGGCCAAGCTACAGATCTCAAATAACGAAAGCGGACTGCAGATTAAGTCGTCTTGATCTAGTGGCCAAAAAGTTTTGTCGAATGCGAGACAATGGAAATTTTTAATTTTAAGGTGATAAGTTCTTGTGAAGCTGGGACGAGATTTTTTCGATTTTCGGAATGGACCGAATGAAGCAATATAGTATATATCAAAATAATAATAATAGCCCTTTTGATTATATTTTAAAAATATTTTTATTATTTTATTTTATACTTTAATATAAATAATTATTATTATTATAGTGTTTTTTAATAAATAATTTATAAAAATTCCTAATATTTTTATTTTTATGAAAAATATTAATTTTAATATAATAAAAATAAAAAAGCAATTATAAAAAAAATTAAAATTTAAAAATACAAATAAAAATAAAATGTAAATGGAAATGAGGATTTAGGAATTTTCCCATCTCCGTACCGCGCATTTAATTTTTATATGAGATAAGTTTGGGAGAATTTAAAAAATAAAGGAGTAGAATTCGGAATCGGGTGAGTGCTCCAGTCTCCGTTAGTAAGTCGCAGTAGTGTATATTCGTAGCTTTTCTTTTATTGGACGATAATTGAATTTTTAGCATTTTTGTGGAGAATGACTTTTACGAATGAAAAGCCAAATATTTCACTTTCTATTGAGAACTTTTAAAATTTCGTAATAAGTCGTGAAAATTTTAAAAAACAAACGACTAGATCCTCAGTATCACTGATCTTCCTTCCTGTTGATATCATGATTTTCCTTTTCAAAAAACTTCTTAATTAGGATATTTTTCATTGCATGTAATTTGCATTCCTTATTGAAACATGTTTTTTTGATAATAAATTTTAAAATTTTTTTTTAAAAGTAAAATTATAAACATCATAAAGATTTTATGCCTTTTTCTCCAAAGAAAAAAAAAATTTACACGGATTTTTAATTTTAGGAAGATTTTGTATTTTAAGTAGAAAAGGATTAAAAAATATCTAACTTGATGTCTATGTTAACAAATAATATTTTTAGTAAAACATTATTAATTTTATGATCTACTTATCCTGCTTACATCCTTTGTATTTTAAATCATTTTAAAAAGTTCCTGAGATATTAATTCCTTAAAAGAAAGAAAGAAAGAAAATATCATAAATACTCATTATATAATAAAAAGGGAAAAGTGGGTATTTATTTTTTAATTCAAAAACTTTTTAAAGACAACTTGTTTTTTAAATTATTACTTTATTTAAAAAATTTTAAAATACATGTTCTTTTTATGATTTATCTATACTACTCTACAAGTTACACCTTTTAATTTACAAAAACATCCTTACTTTCATTTTACAGAGTTTAACTTATATATTATTATTATTACCTCTACAATCATTTTTGATTGAGATTTAATTGAGTTTGCTTCGATATATTATTTATTTTTATCATAATTCACTTTCCTTGTTTTTACACATTTTATTTCCAAAAACGTCATCACTTTCTCTTTTTAATTTTCAGAAAACCAATATACTATTTATTTTATCATGATTCACTTTCCTTGTGTTACCCACCTTTTCATTTCAAAATTATTTATTTTTATCCTAATCCACTTACGTTGTTTTATACCTTTAATTTTCAAAACCTTCGTTACTTTCACTTTTAATTTTCAGAAAGAGATTTTATATCGAGTTTAACCACTATATTATTTTTATCCCAATTATTGATTCAAATTATAAAAATTAAGAAAAGTTTTAAATTGCAAACAAATTTTTTATTCAATCAAATTACCTTGAAACTTTTCTATGACTAATTTTAAACAAAACTTAATATTTCTAGAAGATTATTGTAAAATATCACCTAAGATTTGTTTATTCTTTTATTTTTCAATTTATATTTTAAAATTTTAATAATAGAATAAATATAAGTAACAGTGTAATGAAAAAATATTTAATTAAATTTTTAACTCAATTGATGTTATTTGGATATTTTCAAATATTTACTATCCTTTATGTTAATTTTTCTAATAAGTTATGATTGTTGACAAAATTTTGAAGATAATGTGGCCCGTTTCTGTTTGCCCCACTTCAACTAACCTCCAATACTTAAGGTATCTTTTCTTTTTCATTTCAGGAATCAAACCATTTTGGAGTATGAAATAGTCCCCATCTATTCTAAATATTCTAAAATAATTTTTAAGGGATTATATAATTAAAAACTACATAATTTTTAAATTATTTTTAAATAAATAAAGATAATGATGATTTAAAATTTTTGTTTTTATTTTTTCATATTAGGATTCAAAATCTACTTTTTCTTATTAAAATCCTGCCAAAATAACAATTAGTAATAAAGAAGTATTAGGTCTTCACAATCAATTCAAATTAACATGCATGTATATATCTTAAAGAGGAATAATACTTAAAAAAAGAAAATTGAAGATTGCATAAGATCCAGATGCCACAAAAATATGTATTTTGAAAGGGAATAACCCCAAAAAATAAACTTTTTTTTTTAGAAAAAGTAGAAGTCTAAGTTTAAATTAAAAAGGAAAAAAATTGAACATATATAGTCATGCTTGCTTTTTTTAAATTGGAGGGAGGAGAACTCTTTTACATTTGAGAATCCTATTTCATATAACTTCACTCTCAGGTATGACGCTATTTTACTTTTTTTTTTTTTCTGAGTTTTGGTTTATTTTATTTTCATTCTCATGTTAGTTCTTCATGCCACCAATGTTATTTTTGGGTTTGAATCTATTAGAAGCATTTTTCTTTTCAGTTGAAAAGGAAAAATATATGGATCATCTTATTTTTTGTTATTGAAATCTTTTAGTAATTATTATTATTATTATTATTTTAAGTTCTTTTATTTATTTTTCATTAGAGGAGGTAGATAGAAATTGTTTATCATATTTTGTAAGAAAAAATAAGCTAGAAAAGTTATTCCTATTGAGTTTCGGTAATTTTATAAATCAATTAAGAAATAGTTAGTAATTTTTTTATTAAAATAAAAATTAATAATGAGTTTAATTTAAAATATCGTAAACTCAATAGAATTTTTAACTTTATTTCAGCCTAAAAAGCCTTATAAAGAAAATTTGTTATAAATTAACACCTTTTATCTTTAATTGTTAACTAGATTATTATCTTTTATTTTAGATTGGTAATGTATGATTAAGAAATTTCACTTAATTATATTACAGTTATTTGCTTTTATTTTGCAGTTTCTTGATTCCATTTGGTTTTTGTATTATTGTAGGGCTAATAATAATCATAATTATGAAGAGACGAGTTAAATATTCTCTTCCTCACTATATGCCGTGAATCGTGTCGTTTAGACATGATTTAAGTGGAAAGATAAAATGAAAACCAACGTTTTCGATGCATCAGCGTTATTATTTCTATCGAAGTCATTAAGGCTACGTAAAATCGTGTTGAGTTCTTATGGATGGTTGGTATTAAAAGTAACTCACAGACATGTTCTCTTCTAAATCTCGTTTCGATGGAGATGATTTGGGCCCCGCCAATAAACTTGAACAATTATAAATTCTGCATCTTATGGTTACCTCCTAGCAATCCCAATTGTCAGGTATTCTTCATTTTTAAAGATTTCCTCATGTCATGGAAACCAGGTGATATGAAATTCATTAAAAAGGAGTTTCGACTTGAAGTTGAAGAATACATGTCTTTTTATATTACTGTTCACAAAGAGATTATTTATGCCTCATGGAACCTAACGTGGGCTATGTATTCAGCAAATTTTGAGAGACAGGAAATTATTAGTTTCAAAGAAATTGATAAAGAGGAATTGCTTCTCTATAGGGTGCAGAAAGGAAATCAAATTTTGACATGTATTTGATTGAATCTTGTGGTGAGATTTTATTGGTTAATAAAATCTACTCGGATTGCTTTGGAAACCAACAAGTGGTTTATAACTTCAAAATTTATAGAATTGATTATTCACAGGATGGATGGGTAGCAGTGGAAAATATTGGTAAACAAGTCATCTTTCTTTCCAATTCTCAAGGAAAGTTTTGCAATGTTTCATGTTCCGGACTTCAAACAAATTCTGTCTACTTTACTCAAGGTAGAAATCTATATATTTTTTCATTGGATGATCAAAGCATTAAATATAATTTTACCTTGTCCAATTGTAAACAAACACAATTCAACTCTTAAGATTTGGATTTTATGATATCCCTTGTATCAAATCAAATAATAAGATATGTCTTTGATTTTTTATTTTATTTTCATTCTATATTATATTATTATAAGCTTTTAAATTTGTGTAGTCCTGTTTTGCTTTATCGCATAGTCCATATAATTAATAACTAGAGTACTGAACTTTTCACAGGGTTCTTGTTCAACTATACCAAAAGTATTTAGAAAAGATTATAGTATTAAAAATATATATAAAAATGCGTTATTAAAAAAATTTGATTTGTTCCCTTATTATAACTATATTTTTTGAATTTTTTTCTTCTCATTTTTTTCTATACTAGCACAATATGGTGGTCCCTACTATATTTTTTATTCACAAGCTCAAAAGTATACAATACCATCAAGTGGTATTTTATTTTATTTTTTAGACACCACCAATTAATATTTTATTTTATTTTCAAAAGAAGATTGGCAAATCTTGCCTTTTTATTTTTGTGTGATTACTTGTATAAATGACAATAAGTTTCATCTTCACAAATTTTGGGCTTCATTTACAATCTTTTTATGTTATGCTTTATCTTAGATTGTTGTTTTTTTATTCTCTTAATATTTAGGTTATAGGTCCTGAAAAATGTTAGAAGCAAATATTGCTTAGAAATCATTTTCCCTAAAACTATATTATATGGAAATATGGGAAAATAAAAAATAAAAAAATACTAAAGATATATTATTATATTTTCCACTCTACTTGAAAAGAAATATAAACTATTTGAAACCAAAAGGTTAGAAAATTTTATACTTTTTATATTAAATAATTGTATGATATATACAATTTTGTATATCTTAATAAAGTACAAAATAAGAAAAATTTTAATAAGTGGAGGCTTATTTATTGGAAACCAGAAAATATGAGAGAAAATTGTATTTTCTTTATCTTAACACTAAGGCTTTTTGGAAACTTAGAAAGTAATATGAAAAGAAAAAAACAAATTTTCTCATATTTGATTTCACAATGAAAAATATAAAAGATAATTAAATATAATCAAAATTCCCTCAAAGTTTATATATTTTAAGTTTTAGTCCTTATATAAAAGAGATAAACAAATAAAATGAATTTAAAGTTATTTTTTATCATCCCCACTCCAAAATTTATTTCCCTTGCACTCTTTTAAAATCAGGAAAAATACAATTTTTCTGAAAAATGGTAAGCAGTAATTTCAATTGGCAGAAAATTTTACAGATCTCGAATGATAAACGGACTTAGTTGGTCGTCTCGTGAATCTAGTTACCTAGATAATTTCATCGATTCGAAGATGATGAAATTTTACGTTTTTCGATGTCGGGTGTTGAGTAACATGACATGATCCTGCGGATCATAGCGCTAGCCCGCTTGAGAAGAGTACATGGCATGACATGTGGTGCATTTGTGTGAATGACTCACATTGACAAGAAAATAAGAAATAAAACAAGAAAGTCATGAAGGAAGTTGGCCTGAAACGGCGAGTGAGCGTGAGGGAGGAGAAGAGAGAGATAAAGGGAAAAATGGGTTTTTCGCTTCTCTCTAAGATCTACGAAAATCGAGTCGTCGGTTTTCGTCGGAGCGGAAAGAAGTTGAGTATAGCGTCGCGATTCTGTGTGGTACGAAATCTTAGAGTTTCGTGGCTCGCGAGATGAAATTTTATACTTGGAATATTTTGCTTTAAAAGTCATATAATGGCATAGGTTGTCTTGGGGTCGTGATAAGTAGGCGTGATTTAGTCAGATTTTAGGTACCAGATATTAAAATTTTGGGGCCCGGTTCAGGACAGGTCTCGGCGGGTTGAGCTTTGGTTTTAATCTCGGGACTGATGTCTTCGGGTTTTGTTGAGTTTTTGGTATCATAGTAATTTGTTGATAAGATAGAGCAAAAATGGATTTAATGGTTGTGAATGGATCGAGATATTGCCTATTTTATATAGATTAGAGATTTAGGCTATTTGTGTGTTATTGTTGGAAAAATAAATAATATGTTGTTATGTGTAAAGATCATGTTAATATGTGTGTGTGTGATATATTGTATGGAGAATAATGAATGAAATTATATGTAGGAAATATAATTCCTCCAGGGGGTATAAATGTTTCATGTAAATTTTCTTTGTGTGTGCATGTAGCAGGAAATGGCATTATAGCATTTCATATGCACGGTCACATCGCGTCGAGTCGGGTGTGTGTGCATGGTATTGGTCATTCACCATTCTTGGCGAATGTGTGGTGAGCTCGGAAATGGGGACACGTCAAAATCGAGGCTCACGATTGTGTAAAATAATAATAATAATAAATCGCGTGTGCCTGTTTGAGTAAAGCGAGATGGGGCGAGATCCTCCCCTCCCCTAGGGTGAAGACCAATTTTATTCTTGGTCGGACATATGTATCTAGCGATGGTTCGAAAGTGTGGGAGAGCCTGCGAGGCTGCGGTGAGATCGGAGACCTAAATAAACACAGGGTGGATAAAATTCAAATGAATATTGAGAGTTGTCGATGGGTTAAGTCATTGGATGAAACACCGATAATTTAGTTTTCACGCGGCGTTGCAGGTGTGGGGAGTCGATCCGAGACTAGAACGTGATAAATGAGAATGCCGTCTAAATGTGACGTGTAATATTAGTATAGGGTTGCATTTATGGAATGTGATTGGGCCCGATTTCATGGTTGTCATTGTATGCATTTTAGGGTGGGGGTAGCTTCCCTTATGGAGAATTTTTACATTGGGCATTGCTCGTACAGTTGTGAATTCCTTTTAGGTGCGCTAGGGTTAATACGGGAGGCAGCGCTCGACAAGGTCGTGATTATGAAGAAGGCCGACGTGTGGCCTTGATATTACATTTGAGTAACATTTTTGTAAAAAAGAATTGTAATTAAATTATTTTAGGACTATTGTCTAAATAGTCAAGTATGTAACTATGGTAAGAGGGTCATGATCGGACTCTTACGGACTGTAATTAAGCTTTTTATTTTCATATTTTAGATTTAAATGTGAATGAATGAGTCCTGGTAAAGGGATATATATTGGGGATATGGACAGATGTTCATGGAGATTAAATCACTAACTATGTTGAGATTTTGGATAGGTTATGATTATCTTTGTTATACGGGTTGTATGTTGGGTAGAGCTCCCGTAAAGAGACTACGCCCAGATTTTGGGGAAAATATGGATCTCGATCGTGGGACACAACGATTGTGGTATCGGGTTACTCGGGGAAATCAGCATGAATTACGAGTTATTGGTTGTCGGCGGGACCCTGGATTTGTGTCACGCTTTTTCCCTATTATCCTTTCCATTTATATCTTTTAGTACTTTCAGGTTCAAATGAAGCCTAAGCCTTTGTTTGAAACCGGAGAGAGTCTGAGAAAAAGTAGTGATGAAGAAGTTGAAGGAAATTTTGGAAGAAAATATAAAATAAATTTGAACTTAATAAATTAATTGTATACCTTTTATTTAAACTCGTGTTATTTGTTTTGTCTATTATTATCTGGTTAAAAAAATTAAAATATAGCAAAGGAACCATGTAAAAATCATTTTCCTTGGGTTCCCAGACCCTAACGCTTAATTAGACCCTTAATATATCTTTTTCTGGACGAATTGACATTTTTATTAATTCAAGCAATCCGAATATTTGATTGTTTTACGATTTAGATTAGGAAAGAAAAAAATAGTGAGGAAAATAGACACTTTAGTGTAATTTCAAACTATGAAGGTGTCTCTTCAAAATACATTTTAAATATAATATTTCAACAATTTAGAAATGTCTTTAAGTAGAGATTTTAGTTTTCGAACACTGGAAGGAAGTGTTCTTTCAAGAATTTGACTTAAATTCAAAATTTGTAAAATTAGAGAAAGCGTCTTTCAAAAAGACACTTTGGAGTGAATCAAAATTTTCAAAAGTTTTGAAATTACGTTTAGAAAATACACTTTTAAGTGTCTCTCCACGGGTAAAAATACACTAGATTTAGGATTATTTCTAAACATTTTGTATTTGAGGAATTTTATTATTTTTTTCAAACTAGATGTCTAAAAAGCCCCTTCTCCACCTTTGCTTCACTTTTTTTTCTTTTTTCTTTTTTGAAATGACTCATTGTTATAACTAACAAAAATAAACAACTTTATATATAATATTATTAAGTACCACAATTTTTAACATTAAGTTGAAAAAAAGGAGACATATTTAACAAGTAAAAAAAAAACGCAACCACGAACTACGATAGGGATCAAGCTTCAATTGGCCACTTCGAGCAAAAACAACTTATGAAATAGCTTAATCCTAATGTAACTCCTCGAATTAGAACCCCTCTTGGAAAAAAAAACGCACAAAAGATTGTGTGACCCTAAGTAGAGTGCGACCGAATAGCAGATTCGACCCAGAGAAACCCCGAGACGCTCAGATCAGCTCCACTTTGTTACCTTTTATATTAAATTTTCTTTTTCAAAATGTCACGACCCAGCCCGACTTAGACCCCCAACTGATTGACTGGCTTGGTTTACTCAGGCCGTTTTTGTTTATCTTATCAAAACGTTTATTCGATCATTTTATTTTAGAATTCTCATTTATGCGGAAGCATTTAAAATCGTGACTATAAACATTTACTCTTATAATTTGGTTACAAAATGGCGTGTCATGCCTTTGAAGCGATATACAAAACACATTTTGAGTTTAACCCTTTGGTTCACAAATAACATGTGTTATTCAAAAGAGATGACATGCATATGGCGGGGCTCTGCCTCTGTAGTAACTTTCTTTATGACTTTGCGCTTCTTGCTCTTGGCCTTTTTTCCGTTTACTCGAAACCTACGCATAGATAAAAACTACACGCTAAACATTTTCATGCTTAGTGGTTCTATACAGTTCTATTCCAATTTTCCAATTTAACTTGACATGCATTTATCATAAAATCATGCCTTTTATATCAAACTATACTCAACTTTATTTCATTTGAATCACTTTCACTTTACAAATCATTGATCATATAAATATATGCATTTTCACATGCAACAAATCATACTACAATTCAATTCATGAGATTCGAACGTACACTCATAAAGATGTGTTTAGTTTATAAATCCCATTTACACTTATCAAGTTTGTTATTTCACTTTGTCTATGCAATTCACATTCATGACAGATTCCATTGGGTGAATCCCGCCCTTTTTATCATTCGGTAATGTGCTTACACATTTCACAAATTTCGATCTCCCATCATACCGGATGTCGATTGGTGCACCCGACATGTGGTATTTAAATGTCATACGTCATCAAGACGGATGCCGATTGGTGCATTCCGCCAAGTGGGACATTTCTTCAATGTCATACGCCATCATGACGAATGCCGATTAGTGCATCCTGCCAAGTAGGACATTGGAAATTTTCGGGATGCCTTCATGGATGCCGATTGGGGCATCACGCTAGGCTGTTCATTCGGTATATCGATTCAATTCAAGATTTCCAGAATTGACCAGATCGTTCTGATTCGATTAATCTCACATACGGTTAATCGTCGATCATTTCAATTATCACATTTCAAATCCATAGGCACTTTCGTAATATTATTTGAATATTAAATTCAGCCTGTCATTTGATTTATTTGGTATACTACCAAACACTTGAAATCGGGATAGAGTCGATGAACAAACCGAAATTTATCACTCTAGTTTCCTTCCTTCGATCGATCCTAGGTTAGGTGATCCTCTTCGTCCACTGATCGATAACAATCAGCATGCCACTCTTAGTGGATAAACAATTATTATACATTTTATTGAATGTACTGCACTTTTGAAATACAGGACGTCATTACATACTAACAACCATTTACCATGAGCACTAATAAAATCCATAAATGGCCAAGGGTCCTTAATTTAACAAAATTAGGCGAATCTCCTTTGTTGAAGCTCACCCGAAGCATTTGTCTGATTATAATGCATCCTTTTTCCAGCAGGCCCGTTATCATAAAATATTTACAATATTATCCCAGATTTCCATTCAAGTAGCAAATACCCGTAATAACCTTAAACAACCAAGCGAAACCGTAGCCTGATAACAAAAAATATGCCCGACGATGGCATTTACATTTTTAAAGAATTAAACTATGATAACGCGTGGAATAACAAAATACTAGACTTTACATGATTTCAAAATAATTTCTCTAATTAACACAAGATCTTACGATAGCTCATGTTCACCTCGGGATTTAGATTCCCCTCGGGTGGGTCCTCCCAATGTGCGGGTTCCTCAGCTTCTACCACCTCCTCAAAGGTAAAATCTGAAGGGATGTAAGTAGGGGGATGACGAAGCTTTAACGAGAAAAATCCTCCCGAACTCGACAAAGGTTTAGAAAGTATGAAAAACAATCGGTCTCATTTTTCTTATAACATATCGTAGATGTATTTTAGAAAACAATGACATTTGCAAAATAGATCTCTCAAGTTTATGTAAACACTTAAGTAAATGTACATAAACAGCGTAAACAAAATTAAACATTTTAACCAAATACCATTTCACTTAGTTACTTTTGTTTCTCAAACATCCCTTCTGATAAACTTCTCATTCACATCTTATAATAGTGTTTCTCAAGCATCCTTGACAACTTCTCGTCATCATAGTAATTTCCTGAGCATCCTTATAAGGAACCTCTTGAGTGGTTGAGCATCCTTATAAGGAACCTCTCATTTACAATAGTAGAGCTTCTCGAGCATCCTTATAAGGAACCTCGTGAGTAATAGGTTGAGCATCCTTACCAAGGCTTCTCATCTTCTAGTAGGGTTTCTGAAGCATCCTTATAAGGAACCTCTTGAGTAATAGGTTGAACATCCTTATAAGGAACCTCTCGCCTTATCATAGTAGGGTTTCTCGAGCATCCTTATAAGGAACCTCTTGGGTATAGGTTGAGCATCCTTATAAGAGACTCTCATATATCCATAATCAGTTTTATAATCTATAGGAACCTCTTGGAGTATAGGTTGAGCATCCTTATAAGATTTCTACATTCATTATATATATAATCCCAGTATTTGTAAAATCCCCCGTAATATATAATAATCCCCGTGTTATGTAAAAATCCCCCATCTTATATAATAATCCTCTGGGTTATATAAATCCCTATAAAAGAAAATCGTCCCGAGTGAGTTGGAATCGGGAAGTGGGAAATAAGTCAAAGTGGGGCCGAGGAATCAGGCGGTGATCACCATAGTAGAATCCCCATGCTATATAAATCCCATTACGTAAAAATCTCCCATACTATATAATAACCCCACTCCCAAATGCTATATTAAATCCCATGCTATATAAGAATCACATGTTATATAAAAATCTATAAAATCATTCCTATTGATCGAAATCGAAGAAATTTCTTTTCTTTTGAAAGCAAAAGCTTATGTCAGTGAATGTCGGACTGCGCGGTGATCACTATAGTAGAATCCCCCATATTATATAAAAATCCCCCATGTTACGTAAAAATCTCCCATACTATATTATAATCCCCCCGTACTATATTAAAATTCCCCATACTATATAAGAATCCATCACCATATATTTCGATCCCCTGATATGTGACTCCCCCACAGTATGGTTAGATCCCCAGCACCAGTTCCTCGATCACCATGCCGGAAGATTTATTTTACCAGCAGCGATCTCCTGACGATCATTCCCATATCTCGATTACGGAAAAACTTGCCAAGAATCCTGACAATCATAAACCATTCAAGAAATAGTTGCCAAAATACAAGCGCGATCATACCCACGTTATTTTACTACTCCACACGAAATCATAGGAGTTAGAAATCAATCCCAATTAACCCGTTTGAGAATAAAATTCTCATTCCCACGTACAGAGAAGAGAATGGTTTGAAACGAAATATACTTGTTTATAACCCCAAAACATACATGTATAAATACCCTAGCCTCAATGTAAGTGAATTGGAGAAAACCCCTACTTTAATCTTTGGTTGGTATGGAGATCTTAAGCTTTTGTATCACCTTTGCCCTTAAATCTCCTAGCTCGGCCTTCCTTTCTTCTTCTCCAATGATCCCTAGGGCTTCAAGAGGCGTGGGGTGCGAGTGGGGTGGAGAAAATCTGAGAAAAGAAAATAAAAGTTTGGGTTTTATCATTCTACCCGAAAATCCTTTGTTCATGGGGTATTTTTTTGTTTTTTAACAAATTACGGTTTTGCCACTACACTCTCAGAATTTAGTCTATAGAGGACTACTCTACAAGGATTTTCGGCGTTCAGTTCACATTTTAATGTTGTTTTAACCTAAAAACCTTTAGTTCTATGATTTACGTAACCATTTTTATATTTATCATTCTTATGCTTTGATTTAAGAGGTAAAACTAATTGGACGATAATTGATATTTAGACATGTGGGGGTTTACAATGTCGATTAATTTTCGTTAACGGTCTTGGGTTAAGACAAATGCACTTGCAAGGCGAACTTCATGAAGGTACAATGTGTTTTTCATTTAGTTTTATCCTTATTTGAACCCCATTAATCTGCTTTATTAGGGTCCTTAAACTATCGGGTTCTGGCAGGGTGTTCGAAACAAAATCAAAACTACCCACTATGAACGGTGGCTTCAGTGGCGTAGCCTTTGCTTCGTGCGGCGAGAGCACTTCACCTCGGCGTGCAAGGCTACGCAGGCAGACTCAGGGTGGGGGCTTTTGGCCCTTCAGGCCTTCATCGGCGGTGGCCCTCGCGGCGGCGTGGGACTGCGCCGTGCGAGGGAGTCTTCGGCTTGTGGCGAGAGGGCCGTGATGCGATTTTTGGTTTTCTCTTTGCGATTTTTCACCAAAAATTCTCAAAACTCAAAATACATCATGGGAAACTCTCCCAATGACATCCAAATGCCATCCTAAACCAACCATGAGCAAAACCCATGGATGGATTAGGGTTTTTCTAACCCAAACATCAGATACAACTTTCTAGGGCTTAGTTACATACCTCAAATCACTATGTACTTGAAGCCTTAGCTTTCTTCTTCCTTCCTCCTTTTAAGATCTTGCACCAAAGAGCAAGCCCCACACAAATCTCTTGATCTTCACACACAAAACCCTAGCTTTCCATCTCACAAGCTCTCCCACACGTTTTGCACAATGGCTTTCAAAGACCAAATGTGGTCTTAAGTCACTCATCTCTCCTAAGGCCATGTTTGGCACATCAATAAATCCCATTTCTCATTTTTCTCCTTTTTGGTCCTCATTTCACTTTCATTTATCATTTAATTCATTTTAGCATTTAAGCTATCATTTGACCCTTAGGTCCTCATTTTACAAATTTTCCAAATTTGCCTTTCACTTGGGTTTATTTCCGGGTTTTATCAATTTCTCATTTAGCATATAATACTTAATCGTATCTTTCGCATTTCGTTCGCTTTTCATGCATTTTAAAAATTTATCAGTTTTCCCAGAAAAACCAAAGTTGACTCAATTTATACTCGGAATATATAATAAAAATTATTGCTAAAATTCTGAATTATTTTAAAGGTGTTACAAGATGATTAGATTTAGGAAATGTTGGGTGATTTAAGGTAATCTAACGAATGTAGGGCCATAAATGTTGGAGTGATTTAAGGACATTTATCGTTGTGTAACCTTCCAGCGCGTGGTCTTGTCGATCGTCTTGTATGGCGTTTTACATGTGAGAACGGTTAGATAGACAAGATAGATTTGATCAGTCGAATATATCAAATTATTGTTGTCGGATGACTGGACTATAAATCTTGGATAAACAGTATCAAATTTGTAGGATTTATGCCAATTTATTATGGTATTAACCTATATATTGTTTCATCATATATGGTTTTAGTTATTTGTATCTTGAATCTATCGACCTATTACAAGTTTGAATCAATAATATTATTTTTCCTTTCAAAAAGAAAAAAAGAATTACTTGAATAATTATATTAAAAGAATATTTATTAGTCCTTTTAAAAAAAAAAGAGTAGACTATTATTTATATTTTATTTTTTACCTTTTGTTATTGAATTTAATTAAAATGTAGGAATGCAGATTTAAGGAATGTTTGGTTAATAGACCTTAATTAAGTCAAAATTAATAAAACTAGCCCTATCTATGTTTTTTTTTTTTGAGAATGAGTCATTGTAACAAAACGCCTTTTATCATTTTATTTAAATTAATACACATGAAAATAATAAAAGTATTTTTGTGTAGAAATTTGATGAAGGTTAAACTTTTGAAATTTAATTTTCAAAGGTGTTTCAATCAATCACATGAGATTTAAAGTGTTAAATTAAATGACCTTTTGAAAGCCCCAAAAATGAGTCATTACTTGACTGTATTTTATGTACCAGTTGGATTAGAAAATGTTGGCCTCTCAGTAAATTAAGACTAATGGCTAGGTCCAAATGACCCATAGCCCATTGAGGGATTGGATCAGTGGGCATGCCAGCCCATTTTGACCTGTTTTTATTTTAAGTTTTTTAATGACTACATAATATTTTATAATTATTAAAAATACGAGTTTTTCTATTATGAAAAATATGAAATAGTTGTTTACCTAGAAAACTTTCGTCGAATTCCAAACTAGTTGGATTTTTTCGATTTTCGGGGCGTCGGGTGTCCGGTGGACCCCAAAAATGGGATTTTTGAGAAAAAAAAAAAAAATCTCAAAACACTTGGTATATTACCAAAACACTTGAAATCAGAATAGAGTCAGTGAACAAACAGAAGCTGTCGGCTCTAGTTTCCTTCCCTTCGATCTCGGTCTTAGGTTAGGTGATCCTCACATCCTAGTCAATAACAATCTTACTCTTAATTGGATAAACAATTATTATACATTTTTATTGAATCTTAAGTTAATTTTCGTTAACGGTCTTGGGTTAAGACACTAAGGTGGCGTTTGTTTTTGACTTAATCTTGAGAAATTAAATAGCTTCGGCATTAAAAGGTATGTTTATTTTAAATTTTCTGTTTTTAATGCCGAAATTTTTTAAAGATGGACAAAATGAAAATATTTGGCTTTCCGTTCGAGAAAAAAGTCATTTTCCACAAAAATAAGAAAAATTAAATCATTGCTCAACAAGAAGAAGAGTTAGCAATATACACTACTAGGGATGACAAGGAGGGTTTGGGGCCAGGGTGGGTCCCATCAGGCCGACTCGTTTTAAATTCTCAAAGCATGCCGTTTAAAATTAAATAGGATGGAGACAGATGGGAAAGTGCCGAACTAACTAGTTTTACATTTTATTTTTGTTTTTATTTTTAATTTTAATTTGTTATATTTTCTTTTTTATTTTTATTATATTAAAATTAATATTTTCATAAAAATTAAAATATTATGAATTTTATAAATTATTTATTAAAAACATTATAATAATAATTATTTATATTAAAGTATAAAAAATAAAATAATAAAAATTTTTAAAATATAATGATTGTGACATTATTACTTATTTTGGATACATGGTTCATATTATTAGCTAAAATTCGAGACATTTTTTGAAACAATTTTTTTTTTCAGTTCACTTTATTTTAAATGAACTTAGCCCCGAGTCATTTCGACTTTCGGTGCCATCTCGTGTCACGAAATCGCGGCAGCTTATCACCCATAAAATGAAAAATTTCTGGTTATCTCATAATTGACCAGCTTTACGGAGTCACTAGATTTACGTGAGGCAATTTAACGGCCTTGATCAGTTTCGTCATCAGAAATCTAGAGAATTTACAGGCTTCCTGAACCCTTATGACAATTTATTATTTTTATTAGCATTTTGTCATTTTGAAAATTCTAATTTTACCGAGGTTTCACGGTAACAATACACGAACTGTCTCGGTTGAAAATAAGCCAGGCAGATTAAAAACCCAGTTAAATTAATTAAACTGTGCCATTAGAGCGAGGAGGTGAAAACCTGAAATAATCGTCGTGTTATCATCATATGCTACATTTCTTTGTGTTAAACAAACAACTTAATACTTAATGCTATTAAGTACTATTCGGCATTAAGCTCAAAAGTTCCTAATCGATGTTAAGTAAAAAAAAACAAAGCACCACCTAAGTCTTACTTTTGAACACGAACTTCGTAAGTGCGGTGAGTTTTTCATTGGATTTATCCTTATTTGGACCCCATTAATCATTTGTATGGTCCTTAAACTATCTCAGTACGGCGAGGTGTTCGAGCAAAATCCAGCGCCCACTTGTGAGAACGGTGGCTTCGTCGTTAACCTTTGCTGCGCTACGGCGAAACACTTCACCTCGTAACGAGGCTCGCCTTGAGTGGCTAGGGGCTTTGGCGCCAGCCTACCGCGAGGGCGGCCCTCGCGACGGCGTGAGAGCTACGCTGCTGCGAGGGTGCCTTCATTTGTGTGAAGGGGCCGTGATACCCGGTTTTTGGTTTTCTCTTTTCACGTTTTCACCAAAAATTCTCAAAACTCAAAATACATCATGGGAAACTCTCCCAATGACATCCAAAGGCCATCCTAAACCAACCATGAGCAAAACCCATGGATGGATTATGGTTTTCTTGAACATCGAATCTGACTTTCTAAGGCTTAGTTACATACCTCGAATCACTATGTGTACTTGAAGCCTTGGCTTTCTACTCCTTCCTCATACGAGATCTTGCACAGAGCAAGCCCACAAATCTTGATCTTCACAAACCCTAACTTTCCATCTCACAACTCTCCCTGTTTTGCACAATGGCTTTCAAAGACCAAATGTGGCCTTAAATCACTCTGTCTCTAAGACATGTTTGGCACATCAAATAAATCCATTTCTCTATTCCTCCTTTTGGTCCTCATTTCCTTTCATTTTATCATTTAATTCATTTCTTAAGCTCTGTTTGATCCTTAGGTCCTCATTTACAAATTTTCCAATTTTTTTTCACTTGGTTTATTTAGGGTTTTATCAATTCTCATTTAACATATAATACTTAATAATATATCACATTTCCATTCACTTTATGGCCTTTATTTCATGAGGGTCCAGTTGTTCTTAAAAATCGCCTACGGAGAAAAACATTGTGTCTCATATCTGTGAGACCCATACATGAGTAAAAATGGTCACATTAGCTACACAACATACTCACCAAAATATATCCAACTTCTCTTCTATGGTTTCAAGAGTTGTTACATTATAGCAATCAAAACATATATCAAATTAAGAATTCTAATAATGTTTCTGAAATATATCAGCCAGCGTGTCATTTTTCTTGCCCAGTGGCCTCTGGTGGCTGGCCAGTCTCCATGGAGGCTACTCCACTTCCATTACCCACCAAAAATAAATTTTATCAGCCGGGGGTGAAGCGATATTTCGATGATATGATGTCTAACCCCACATGCCTAAATATCGATAATCATTGATAGTTTTACTTATTAAATCAAAGTATAAGTGATAAATATAAAAATGGTTACATAAATCATAGAAATAAAGGTTTTTGGTTAAAATAACATTAAAAATAGATCCAGACATCAGAAAAAACCTTAGAGTGGTCTATCTCGAGCCGAATTTGAGAGTGTAGCAGCAGCATAATTTGAAGAAACAAAAAATGCCCAATGAGCAGTGAATCGGGGCTGCTAGGTTTAAGCCCTTTTCCCTCCATTTCTAATTTTTCTTTGACTTCACTCCTACTTACACCATACCAGGAACCACTAGGAGCAGGTGAGAGGAAGAAGGAAGAGCGATTAGGATCAAGCCAAGATCCCATACAAACCAAGGATTAAGGTAGGGGTTTTTCCCATCACTTACATTAGAGGCTAGGTATTGTATATATATACGTTTGGGTTATATTTTATATTTCTATTAAAACCATTCTCTCTCTGTAGCATGTGGGAATGAGATTTTATTCTCAAATAGGTTGGTTGGGGATTGATTTCCTAACTCCCTAGTGATTTGTGTGAGTAGTAAAATAACGTGGAACAGTCTTGTATTTATATTGCTATTTCTTGAATGGTTTTATGATTGGTTGTGGATTCTTAGAGTTTTTGGTAAATTGGAATGTGGAGATGATTGTTGGTGAGGATTTGGACAGTGTCAAATTTTACATTATGGTGATTGGGAATCCAGGTGGGGGTTCAACTACTGTTGTGGAGTTAAGCATATTGTGGGGATCGAAATATATGAGTGATGGATTATAGTATGGGGGATTTTAATATAGTACGGGGGGATTATATAGTATGGGAGATTTTTCGTAATATGGGGGATTTTTATATAATATGGGGGATTCTACTATAGTGATCATTGCCAGAGTCCGATTCACTCGGACATGTTTTCGTTTCAAAAGAAAAATAAATTTCTTCGATTCCGACTCACTCGAGATGATTTCATACGAGTTCTTATATAACATAGAGTTCTGCATATAGTATGAGTTTAATATAGTATGGGGGGGATTATTATATAGTATGGGAATTTTTCGTGACATGGGATACATATAATATGGGGGATTCTACTATAGTGATCATTGCGGTCAGATTCACTCGATTTGCTGTTCAAGGCCATCATTATGGATCAGACTCACTGGGAATGATTTTCTTTATAGGGATCTTTATATAATATGGGGATTTTTACCCAACCTAGGAGATTATTATATATAGTATGGGGGATTTTTATATAATAAAAGTTATTATACCATTGCCTATGGGGATTTTACATAACATGGGGGATTGTTATATAATAATGAATGGTTCCTTATAAGGATGCTCAGCCTATTACTCGAGAGGTTCCTTATAAAGGATGGCAGAAACTTTACTATGATATATGAGGTTCCTTATAAGGGATGTAGCCTATTACTCAAAGAGGTTCCTTATAAGGATGCTTGAGAAAACCACTATGATATATGAGGTTCCATATAAGGATGCCAACCTATACTCAAGGGTTTCCTTATAAGGATGCTTGAAAACCACTATGATATATGAGAGGTTCCTATAAGGATGCTTTCGACCTATGCTGAGGTTCATATAAGGATACTTAGAAACCTGCATGATATATGGGAGGTTCCTTATGGGATGCTCGACCTATTACTCAGAGGTTCCTTATATAAGGAGTATGAAGAGGTTCAGGATACTTTCGACCTATACTCGAGAGGTTCCTTATAAGGATGCTTTAGAAATACTATGATATATAGAGGTTCCTTTTAAGACTACTTCCTTCAATATATCTGCAAGATAACTAAAGATGCTTGAAACCTACTATGATATATGAGAGGTTCCTTATAAGGATGCTCAACTTACCTGAGGTTCCTTATGAGATAGCAGAGAAAACATTACTATGATGAATGAGAAGTTTATTGTAAGGATGTTTGAGAAACAAAAAAAAAATAACGGTTGGAAATGGTATTTGGTGAAAATGTTTATAATTTTGTTTACTATTTGCAATGTCATTGTTTCATATTTTATGTGATATGTTATAAAAAATAGAGCCATTTGTTTCATACTTTTAAACCTTGTTTGGAGTTGGAGGGATTTTCCCTGAGCTTTATTGCTCCACCCTGCCCATCCTTTCAGTTTTAACTTTGAGGAGGTGGTAGAGCGAGAAGGAACTCTAGGTCGTGGAATTACTCGAAGGAAGAAGTTAGATCGAGGTCCCTCAGGTGAAGAGGAATTTATTGAGACGGTAGAAGAAGAAAGGCAGTTTTAAACACTATTATGATTTTTTGTAATTTTCTAGGTCGAATATCCAGTTTGAAAGATGTACAAATGATGATATAGTGGCTATGACAGCCTCTTTTGGAAGGTTATTGTGCCGGGTGTTTCATACGGTGACAATATTTTGGGATATCTGTAAATATTTTGTGGATAAATGTTTGATATTAAGGTAATGTATTATAATTGCACGGGTTGTGTTTTGGGTAGAAGCTCCCAGACAAGGAGACTCAGCAGAATATAGTTAAATCAGGACCTCGGTCCAATTGTGGATTTTTATATTAGTGCTCTCATGGTGTGAATGGTTGTTAGTATGTGTCGGGGGAGTATTTGGGGTGGTTGGTATCGAGCACCAGGCTTTAGGTCTTACATGGAGTGCAGGTTATGGGGTACTGCCATGGAGAGGGGCAGGGTGGGTAAGATGGTGGAGTTTAATTATGATGTCTTTTACATCAAGGAACTAAAGTTGTGAATTGATATGCAGGTAGACGGTGGGCGGGGCGTGGACGTGGGCGTGGCGTGGTTGTGGCTGACGAATCCTGCAGCCACCACCTCGATCTTTATGATTGGCATTTATCAATGTGAGAGAACTCGCCTGGTGCAACATCGAATAGAAACAACAACAGCAACCACCTGCAGCGGAAGCCTCTTTCGCTAGCCCAGTCTTTGGGCGATAGAGAAGAGAATCGAGAATGGATTTATTCTTGAGAATTTTTAAAGCGACCCGCCGCACTTTCTAAGGAAGCTCAAACCCCCTAGATGCGGATAGGTGGATCCGCCGGGTGACAAAAGTCTTTGATGGCCTAGGAGTAGCCGAAGACTTTAAAGTCGGCTTGGCAACGTATTTATTTGATGGAGAGGCCGATCACTGGTGGGAATCAGTAAAGAGAAGGAGGGACATCGGTGCACCCATTTGAGAGTTTGATCAAATCTTCCAGACAAAGTATTTTCGGAATCCGTGGGGCGGGATGAAGGCTGACTTTCTTAACTCGTGACCGAGGGTAGCCTGGTTGTGGTTGATATAGAGAGGTTTATGAGCGCTATCTAGTTATGCCGTATTGGAGTTTGTATCTCTCTGAGGCTGTGTGGGCTCAGCGCTTTGAACGGGGAAACTGGGCCGGCCATCGAAGAGATTGCGTAGCCTCTTAAAGAATCCCGAGACGCTATGGGGATATGGTGGATCGAGCTGCACTTGTGGAGAGGTATATAGAGGATAGCCAGCGGCGACGGCGGGCGAGGGAAGTGGGTCGGGCCCGGTGCGGGTAGTAGTGGAGTTCAGAGGGCAGCACCTTATCGTCGCCCAGACCAGACAGTGGGACCTAGACCCCAGTTAGCCAGAGGGGCCGGAGGTGTACCAGTGGGAGCGGGCATTGATTCACTATCCTGCTTTGCATGTGGAGGTGCGAATTAAGTGACCGTCACATTGTCCCAATTTATCCACCTGGAGATACTCAGAGCCAACTAAGATCAGTGGGCATTAGGGTTACCCCCACCTGACCTCTTACTGATGAGGACATTGGGGCCAGGGCTGACGTCTTATCGAGGGAGAGTGTTGCTTTGACTACGACTGAGGAAGATATCTCCCAGTCTGCGGAGTTGTGGAAGGTATCATTCTTCTTTATAATTCATGGGCCGAATTCTATTTGATCACAGTGCAGGCTCATTCATTTATACGCATCACCTATGCTATTGATTTGGGATTGAACTTTGAAAAGCTAGAGCATGCATTAAATGTTGACTTGCCCACGGGAGAACAATTGGGTACCATTGCGGTTTACGGGTTCGTGCTTCGTGATGGTGAGCCTGAATTAATTGTGGACTTAGTTGCTCCTAGATTTGAAGGGGTATGATGTTATATTCGGGATGGACTTGCTCACTTTCCGGGCAGTGATGGATTATTTTCGTAAGCGAATTACACTCCGATTCTGGGAGGGTGGATTTCGATTTATTAATATTTAGAAGTTCTTCCCATCCATTTCCTACCATGAGTAGTAAATTCCTGAAAGCTAAGGCAGGGAGCCACTTGAGTTTCTTGGCTAGCTTGATTGGAGAGGAGAAGGATAAAGACCCTAAGAGGGCGGTGTTAGTAGTATCGGATTTCGCAGATGTTTTCCAAGATGAACTCACCCAGGGTTACCCCCCTGAGGGTGAATTCAAGACCAGTCTATAGAGGCAAGCCTATATCCATTGCCCCTTAAGTATGGCTGCTTTGGAGCTAAAGGAGCTAGGAAGCAATTTGACCCGATTGTTGAATGTGGGTTCCACATCGTCCCAAGTACACTCGCCTTGGGAGCTGAGTCCTCTTATTAAGAAGCATGATGAAACACTTAGGTTATGCACGGTTCTGAGCCTTGAATCGGGTGTGATGAAAAATATCATCTACTACCGGATAGATGACTATTCGATCAGTTGCGAGGTTCTAGTATTACCAAGATTGATCTGCGTCTGAGGTACCATCGATTGCGAATCGGGGAGGAGGACATTCCTAAAAATTTGCTTTTTGTACCGCAGTATGGTCATTTCGAGTACGGTAATGCGTTTGGATTGACTAATGCTCTGACTTTCATGGATTTGATGCGAGGTATTTCGGCCAGGTATACGGATCAATTTATCACATTTCCATGTTCATCGATGGCAGTACTAATGCATTCCGGACCCAGAGGAACATAGGCAGCCATCTCATAATTGTGCTCGGACTTTGAGGGAGCATAAGTTATGCGAAGATGAGAAAATCACGAGTTTTGGATGAAGGAGGTGAAATTCGCCAGCTATGGTGTCGGGCAGAGATTGCAAATGTGACACGCGAATTGGCGGTGATGAAGTTAGAGGAACCCTGAAGAATGGCCAGTGCGGCTGCTGCAGGCTTGCGGGGCTACTATCGGAGGAGGTTTGTGGAGGGGATTCTCAAGCTTGCAATGCCAATGGCTCGCGACCGAAGGGAGAGAAATTCTTGTGGACTCCAGGAGTGTGAACTTGTTTTCACACTTTGAAGGAGGAGAAATTGACAACTGACCTGTCCTTATTATTCAGTGATTGGGGAAGAATACGAGGTGTACACGATGCTTCCTCACAGCGAGCTTTGGGTGTCTTAATGCAAGGGGAAGGTGAACTGCTTATGGCTCGAGCGACTCGAGACTCATGAAGCTGAGGCCTGCTCATGGCTTTTGGAACTAGCGTAGTGGTTTTGCTCTTAAGTTGTGGAGTGCTGCCCAGTGTGGGGGGAGGGGAGGAGAGAAATTAAGTGTATTGGATCATAAAAGCCTAGTATATCCTTCACACAAAAATACTTGAATCTCCGGCAAGGAGATTAAAGTTAGTACACGGAGAGATTCATGAGCTTTTCACTCAGCTATCATCAGGAAAGGCTAAATGTAGTAAGCGAATGCATAGCGAGAAAGTCTCGGAATTAGAACTCCAATGTTTCCATAAGTAAATGGAAGTTGAAGGATGCGCCAGGATTTTGATCTATGGATCGGGAAAGTGAATCTCGACCATGCATATTCAATCTTGTAGCTCGACCATTCTTGTGAGGATGCCGTGGCCAGTGTGAAGAGCGATAGGTTAGAGGCTATACGAATGGGTTGGAAAGTGAATGTGAGAGTGGGCAATAATTAATGATGAGTTACGGTTTCGGGGAAGGTTATGTGTACCCGACCATGATCGGATCAGGGAAGAAGTATTAGATGAATGCCATCGTTCCAAGTTCTCCATCCATCCGGGGAGTAACAAAATGTATAGGACATGAAAGCAGCGATGGTGGAAGGTAATGAAAGGGATGTAGCTAGATACATTTCAAAATGTGCTTGATGTGTCAACAAGTAAAGACAGCACCAACGGCTAGGAGGATTATACGGTCCTTGCCTATCCCGAGTGGAAGTGGGATCACGTCACCTGCGTGGACTGCCATTATCTGGTTTTCCCGGGGACCGCCGCGAGGGCGTAATCACTAGTATGGGTTATTGTTGATAGACTTACTAAGTCCGCTCATTTCCACAGGTATGAAGACCACGGACAGAGCCAGAGACTGCGAGCGACTCTATATCCATTGAGGTTGTTAGATTGCATGGAGTTCCACTCTCATCGTGTCGGTTGATTCTTAGTTTGTGGCGCGGTTACGCGAGTCTGACAACGTGGGTACAAAGTTACATTCCGGCCTGACTTTTTCCTTCCCAAACGGATGGCCAATCCGAAAGGGTGATACAGGTTGTGGAAGACATGTTACGTGCTTGCATGTTGGACTTCAAGGGAAACTGGAGTAACCATTTGCCGTTGGTAGAATTTGCGTATAACAACAGCTATCAGGCAAGTATTGGGATGACACCTTATGAGACATTGTATGGAAGGCCATGTAGATCACCGACATGTTGGTTGGAAGCGGGTGAGTAGCTGTTTGGGCCCAGATTGTTTGGGAAACTACGGAAGATTCAACTCATCCGGGAGAGACTACGCACGGCGCAAAGTAGACAGAAAAGTTATGCGGATCGACGAGAAGACCCTTGGAATTTCAAGAGGGGGATTATGTATTCCTCAAGGTGTCCCCTAAAAAGGGAGTGTTTAGATTTGGCAAGAAAGGAAAGTTAGCACCAAGATATATTGGACCATTTGAAGTGATCAAAGTGGTAGGCAAGGCGGCGTATCGAGGTCTGATTACAGCTCGGTTGTCGGGGTGCATGGCGATATTCCCGCGTATCAATATTGAGGAAGTGTCTATCGGATGCAACACCGGTCGTAAACTTGGAAGATATAGAAGTCCAAGATGGGGTAACATATGAGGAACAACCGGTGAGGATTCTTGATACCAAAGAAAGGTGTATGACAAAGTCTCCAAATTAGTGAAAGTTTGTGTGAAATACCATGGAGTTGAAGAAGCTACATGGGAGCAGGAGCTAGAAATACGAAGAAGTACCACGTTTTGTATCTCTGTTCATTTGAGAGTGAACTTTCTTTAGAGGGTGGATTGTAAACCCCCACATGCTAGAAATATCAAATAATCATTGTCAGTTTTACCTATTAAATCAAAGTATAAGAATGATAAATATAAAAATGGTTACATAATCCTTAGAAATAAAGGTTTTAGATTTAAAATAACATTAAAAAATGGTCAGGAACGTCGAAAAACCTTAGAGCGGTCTATAGACGAATTTGAGTGTAGTGGCAAAATTGTAATTTTTTGAAGAAAACCAAAATGCCCGATGAGCAGTAAAAATCGGGGTTGCTTCTTAGGTTTAAAACCTTTTCCTCCATTTCTCTCATTTTCTTTGACTTCACTCTCACCCACACCCTTTGGAACCCTAGGAGCCGGGAGAGGAGGAAGAAGGAAGGGGCGGTCGGGATCAAAGCTCAGAAGATCCCCATACAAACCAAGTTAAAGGTAGGGGTTTCTCATTCACTTACACATTGAGGCTAGGGTATGTATATATATACGTTTGGGTTTATAAATGCTACATATTTCTATTTTGAAACCATTCTCTCTGTATATGGGAACAGAATTTTATTCTGAAATGGGTTAGTTGGGGATTAGTTTCTAACTCTAGTGATTTATTGTGAGTAGTAAAATAACGTGGGTATGATCTCTTGTGTACATAACTTCTTCTTAGATGGTTTTTTATGATTGGTTGTGGATTCTTAGAAGTTTAATACGTAAGTGGATATATGGAATGATTGGTGGTGAGATTGTTAGTTGGTAAAATAAATTTTGACTTCTGTGTTCCCAGGAATCCAGTGGGGGATTCAACTATATTGTGGGGGAGTTAAGCATATTGTGGGGATCGAAATATATGGTGATGGATTCTTATATAGTATGGGGGATTTTAATATAGTACGGGGGGATTATTATATAGTATGGGAGATTTTTCGTAACATGGGGATTCTACAACCATTAAGCTGCCAGAGTGATTCACTCCAGGACTGTTTTTACGTTCAAAGAAAATAAATTTCTTAGATTTCGACTCACTCAGGAATGATTTCCTAATAAGGGATCGTATATAACATGGGGATTCTTATATAGTATGGGGATTTAATATAGTATGGGGGATTATTATATAGTTTGGGAGATTTTCGTAACATGGGGGTTACATATAATATGGGATTCTACTATAGTGATCCTTTGCCCAGGAGTCCACGATTCACTTTCGGACATGTTTTTCGTTTCAAAAGAATAATAAATTGCCGATTAGGCTAAGCTCGGGAATGGTTTTCTTTATAGGGATCTTTATATAATATGGGGAGTTTTACATAACCTGAGGAGATTATTATATAGTATGGGGATTTTTATATAACATGGGAGTGTATATATATTATGGGGATTTTTTACATAACATGAGGATTGTTATACCAATAATGAATAGAGGTTCCTTATAAGGATGCTCAGCACATTACCTCAGAGGTTCCTTATAAGGATGCTTAAGAAGAACTCCCCACTATGATATATGAGAGGTTCCTTATAAGGATGCTCAACCTATTACTCAAGAGGTTCCTTATAAGGATGCTTGAGAAACCCTACTATGATATATGAGAGGTTCCTTATAAGGATGCTCAACCTATTACTCAAGAGGTTCCTTATAAGGATGCTTAAGAAACCCTACTATGATATATGAGAGGTTTCCCTTATGGATGCTCGACTATGCTCAGGGTTCTTATAAGGATGCTTGAGAAACCCTACTATGATATATGAGAGGTTCCTTATAAGGATGCTCAACCTATACTCAAGAGGTTCCTTATAAGGATGCTTGAGAAACCCTACTATGATATATGAGAGGTTCCTTATAAGGATGCTCAACCTATTATTACTGAGAGGTTCCTTATAAGGATGCTTGAGAAAACCACTACTATGATATATGAGAGGTTCCTTATAAGGATGCTCAACCTATACTCAAGAGGTTTCCTTATAAGGGATGCTTTAGAAACCCTACTACGTGCCTGGTTCCTAAGGATGCTCAACCTATTACTCAAGAGGTTCTTTATAAGGATGCTATAGAAACACTACTATGATGAATGAGAAGTTTATTGTAAGGATGTTTGAGAAACAAAAAAAAATAACGGTTGGAAATGGTATTTGGTGAAAATGTTTATAATTTTGTTTACGCGTTGCTTGAGTGTATATTTACTTAAGTGTTTTCATATAAACTTGAGATCTATTTGCAATGTCATTGTTTTCTACAAAATGGTACATCTATGATATGTTATAAAAAAAAAAAAACGAGACCGACTATTTTTCATACTTTTCTAAACCTTGTTGGGTTGGGAGGATTTTCTCACGAACCGTGCTCACCCCCTACTTACATCCCTTTTCAGATTTTACCTTTGAGGAGGTGGTAGAAGCAGAGGAACCCGTGTATTGGGAGGCCCCGCTCAAAGGAAAGTTAGATCCCGAGGTCCCTCCGGTGAAGGAATTCAGCTGAGGCCAAGGTAGAAGAAGAAGAAGGCCATATTTTGGCCTATTTTATGATTTTTTTGTAATTTTCTGGATCGAATATCCAGTTTTGAAGATGTATAAAAGATGATATGGTGGCTATGGCTTGGCTTACTCTTTTGAAGTTATTGCAATTATTTCTTCGATGAATGAAAATCTTTTGGGATAATCGTAAATCTTTTGTGGATAAATGGGCCCAATGTGGGTAATGTATTATAATTTACACGAGGTTGTGTTTTGGGTAGAGCTCCCAGACAAAGGAGACTCTTTGCCGAATATGGACAAGTGGGACCTCGGTCGATTATGGATTTTATTTAATTACTCTGCATGTGGTGTGAATGGTTGTTAGTATGTAATGGCGTCCCGGGGTATTTGGGCGTTTCAGAGGCAATAACCTCTACATGGGTTACTCCCACCTAGTCTCATGTAAACTTACACATTCAAGTGAATTCATAGTTCCTCTACTAAGATGTCTGGCTACCCGATCATGTCTGAGTCCTCAGACTCCCTCACACATGCTTATGTGAGATAGCTTAGTTTCAAACAAAAATATTTGTTTTTATTTAGATGCCCTCAGATCTCTCAAATCGTTGAATGATCCTCAGAATTGAATTTGTTGGATAATTCTCCGAAACAATTCATGGGCCTCTCGATGATTGTGGACAATCTCCCATTAATTCTTCAGAACAACTTCAGATATAATTTTATTGTTTTGGACAGAAATTTATGCTTGCCAGTCGAAGTACTATTTGTGTAGCCGTGGACCGCATATATACCAAAAGACTTCCTTAATGCGAGTGTCATAGTAGTATTTTTGAAAGTTGTTTTTTAAGGATGAAATTGTAAAGTTTTAAAGGAGTGTGGCACTTGTGCAATTAAGGAAAATTAAGGGCGAAGTAAGTACAAATTATGGAATTTCAAGAATAATAATAATAATAAATTGCCAAAATGGTTGAGGGAAGCCCTAGAAAATTCTACGGATCTCGGATGATGAAAGGACTATGTAGATATAAAGTCGTCTCGTAAATCTGTTGATGAGAAAAGTTTAAGTCAAAATTGAGATAGTCATAATATTTTAAATTTACGGGTGATAAACATCTGATGACTTAGGAGCAATTTTCTATCCCAGTGAGAAAAATGGCAGGTTAAAGTTCATTTAAAATAATTGAACTAAAAGGAAATAAAATTTTTTGGGCGAAAGCAGGACCGGGCCAGACAAATATAAGTTATGTATCCAAATAGCCCAATAATAATATTATGTTAAAAAAAAGGGGGTTAAAATCAAAAGCAGGACGGAGATGAGACGGAAGGCGTCCATAGGAAAGAATGTTTTTAATTATTTTTCAATATACTTCCAGTCTTTCTTTTGTGATTTATAGAAATCGGATCGTAAATTTTAATGGATGAAGGCAAGAAGAACAAGTGCAGTGACAAAGAGCTAGAATGTAGGAACCAATATCTTAGCGTTTAGTCAACTAGAGGAGTGAAAATTTCCCTACTTCATGTGACACCTTGGGCCTAAAGGCTATATAAGCTAACTGGAATATTCTTCGAGGCCGTGGTGTAAAATTTGGGTCTGAAATTTTTAGTATGGGCCCAGGAATTTTAGGAATTTTGGGACTATTTCGGGACAATCAGGGCTGAATTTTGGGAGGCTGTTTTGGAACAAGTTAGGTTGAAATTCGAGATTGCATTTGAATGGTCTGAAATAATTTCAAATGTTTTAGGTGTTTAGACTATATGGAAAGTCCCTTGAATATAGAATCTAGACATATGCCTGTGAATGGCATTTGGGGCCCACATATTTTTTGAAAATTTTAATTATAACACCACGTGTGCAAATTAACTGGGGTTGTCTTGACGTGTGTGATCCCCATCCCATCAAAATGTGTAAGGTAATATAGCGGAGGCGGGAGAAATTGTGGAGTCGTGCTTTCAGAGTTATTGTAAAAGGAAGGTAGTGTTTAAACTCTATTTTTCAATACTAGTGTATTATTTATAAATGGTTTACACTGGTAATAACTAACTGGTTTTGATTTTAAACCATATTTGAAAAACAACAACAAACAATGTGGTTTTAAAAAGCAAACAAACTTCAAGCAATGGTTTTGATTTTCCTTCTCATTGAAAAATGTAATGATATTGAGTTTTAAGTAGCGCTTGATGATTTTGAATTAATAAACCATATTGAAAACAATGGTTTAGAATTGTTAAACCATGTTTCAAGCAAGCAAGCAAGCAAGCAAAGTATATTTTATAAAATAGGCCTAACGAAAATCCATAGTTTTAAGCAAACATACCGGTCAGAGGTATTTCGTACGTGCACGGTAGTGTTAGAACATCATTTCATGCATTTTAGATTTTGCACAGTGAAATGAACTTAGTTCATTACATCGTGGCATTTAAAAGGAGACAGTGTACGTCTTGGGTATAGGGTTAGCGCTAGCTAGATTATGGTGAGCTAAGGCCACCATATTTATCGGAAAAAGGGGAATTGAGCCAAGGCTCTTCCACCTAGGTGATGTGGACCTAGGTCCCGACCATCGTAGGTTGACCCAGAGCTCAGGTGTTCGCTAAGTGCAATGAGAGCGGGGAAATGCCTCCGGTGGTTACATTGATTTATAAGCATGTTTTATTCAGTTTTGAAATCAAGCACTGGTGCACGGTTGAGCCCAGGCTCCCATGTTTATTTTAAAGTAAGCGGTTGAGCCAAGGCTCCTGTGTTTGTGAAAAGTTTTATAAACTTTTAAAGTAAACGGTTGAGCCAAGGCTCCCGTGTTTATGAAAAGTTTTAACGGTTGAGCCCAGGCTCCCGTGTTTATGAAAAGTTTTAGAAACTTTAATGCAAGCGGTTGAGCCTAGGCTCCCGTGTTTATAAAAAGTTTTATAAACTTTTAAAGTAAGCGATTGAAGCCCAGGGCTCAGCATTTATGAAAAGTTTTATAAACTTTTCATGGCCCGGTTGAAGCCCGAGCTCGTATTTATGAAAAGTTTATAAACTTTTAAAGCAAGATAAAGCAACCAATAGCCAAGAGGTTTATGAAAAGTTTTATAAACTTTTAAAGTAAGGTAAAGTAAGCAAGCAAGAGATTTATGAAAAATTTTATAAACTTTTAAAAGCAAGCAAGTATGAAAAGTTTTAGAAACTTTTAAAGCAAAGCAAGCAAGTAAGCAACAACCGGCTAGTATGAAAAGACGGTTTGGCTTTAAAGCAAAGCAAGCAAGGTTTCTAGAAATATCTTGTAAAGAGAGTTTTACGATTTGGGAGATATTTTCGAGAAATGACATTTTATAAAACATACATTCAACGGCTCGTTTAGCTCATTATTTTCTGTTTAAAAACTATTTTCCAGTGCAGAATGCTTTTAAGTGCAGACATTTTAAGTTTTCTCACGACCTATTATATTACTGTATTAAATAACTTGTGTAAGGAAATACTTTGAATTTGTACAGTTGAGCATATATATGTACATAGTTTTGTTTTGTGAAAATGTGATGAGCTTGAGGCTCTTTGAAAGATTGTGTTAGTTGCCATATTTTGAAAAGTGTAGCAAGAGCGCATAATACGAGGTTTTGGGATATATGCATGTATCACATTTGTTATCAACTGCCCAGAAATTTTATAAAATCACAAGTTTAGAAAAAAAAAAAAATTTTATACGGGTTTAAGTAAGCAATCGGCTTGACTTCACGAGATTCTCTAGTTGTTGGATGTATTTGGGGTTTTGTGGGGTGGTACCTTTTCTTCGTAGTAGGGTGGGAGTGTGTGACCCTCAGATTTAAACTCGTGTCATGCACTCACCTATAATCAGTTTGATTGCCTCACAACCATCATTCATTTCACAGCAATTCCTTATTAATATATTAAGCATGCATAACTACTAAGCAGGTATACTGTCATCATGTTATTCATTCATACATATTTAATATACTTCAAAATATCTACAAATATATAATCTGACAGTTAGTCTTGGGAATTTTATATCTGAAAAACATTGTTATTTTAGTAAGCAATAACATATCCCACACACAAAACCACACATAAACAATCCACGGTCGGTTAAGCATGAGAAACCCTCTAGGGGTTTGTGTCCTTCAAATCTTTGGAACCAAAACAAGTATCTGGGCATCCCGAAGATATCTTTATCATTAAAATGGCTCTTAGCAAGCTAAGCTAAGCTGAAACCCCTACCTTTCAAGTTGCTCAAAACCACCGAAAACCGGTGCCCACGCATAGCTCTTGCCGTGTAGAACAACTTTACCTCTGCTGCAGTTCATGGGTTGGAACTATAGGAAATTTAGAGATAAAATTGGATTCATATACTACAAATATTTTCTTTTATAACGCTTTCTCCTGAAACGGTTGGGGAGGCTTGATCAAGAGGACTTGTCCTCACCAAATGCCAGCCATGTCAATGCAATTTAGTTGTTATGGATTTCATACATCCACTTATCCCTCTACTTTGGGATTTTCATGAAATGGCATCCATGCAATGTGTCCACCCATAGCCATGGGTTCAGTGTTTGACTCGTGCACGGCACCATGGCTCTTGACCTCAACGTGCAAAGTGTCCTGCACACTCCAGGTGCCTCGAAAAATGTGAGTCATTGTCTCGGTCGACCCAGTCGATGTGGTAGCTAGATTTAGCGAGGAGCGATTCCAACGGTGAAGTCGGATTTGATAAATCGATATCTGAAAATTCGAATTTTGGCCGAAATTTACCATTTTTTTTCAGAAAATTAAAATTTTATTGGGTTTTACATTTTCACGATTTAACAATTTATCCGTTTTCCGGAAAAAACCTAAGTTGGCTCAATTTATACCTGGAATATATAATAAAATTTGTTATAAAAATTTTAGGGTATTTTAGGCGTTACAAAGATGATTAGATTTAGGAAATGTTGTCAGGCGACCAGTCTTCTTAACCAAATGTAGGGCCATAAATCTTGGGTGATTTAAAGGACATTTAACGTCGACTTGTTACAATGTGTATGGTGTATTAAGTCGTCTTGTGGCGGCGTTTTGTGTGTGCGGCGTTCGGATCGGAAAGATAGATTTGGTCGATGAATGTCAAATTGGTTGTCGATTATGTTGAAGGCGGGGTTGTGTAAAACCAGAAAAATTCAATTTTTTACGAAGGGTAAAGCGGTCATTTTGGTTGGCGGAAATTCTCTAGATCTCGAATGATGGCGGGCTGTACAGTTAAATTCGATCTCAATCAATGGCCGGAAAGAAGTTTCATCGAATTCTAGACGATTCGAGAATATTTCACAATTCACGGGTGATAAATCGTCGGTGACGAGTACAATTTGCATCCAAAATAAACCAACAGTCGACTCTTCCATGATGAACGAAAAGAAATAAAATTTTAAACTTGTGTTCAGCTAAGCGTAAACTCCTACTTCTTATATATGTAATAGTAATAAAAAAAATTATTTAAGTCAAAGGGAGGATATTCAGCGGAATGAATGAGAGAGGAGAGAGAGACATTTAATTTTTTCCCTCTTTATTTTTTTGTTGCTGGACTAGTAGATTTTTTGTCGAATGAGAGAACAAAGAAGTTGGACTCCGGCAGGCTACAGCGTGGACCATGAATCTGAGTTCGTCCAGGCTCACGAGGTGTAGGAAATTTTCCTACTTGTGTTATTTCTAGCCTAAAGGCTGACCCCAATGGTTTAGAATTGGCTTAGAGTAGTGAAGGCGTAAATTTCACTCCTCGATTTTTTTTTGGCAGATGAGTGTAGGAATTTTTAAGAATTCTCGGGACTATTTTTACTGGACAATGCGGGCTGAATTCGGAATTGTTTTGGACAGTTCGGTGAATTTTGTTGTTTTTAAGAGCGGTCGAGCCAAATTTTGGGACTATTTTCGGGCGAGTCGGTTTGTGTTAGTTTGGTTTTGCTCAAGGACGATGTCTCCGGGTTTTGTGGTGTGTTTTGGTATCCACGATGACCGGTGATGAGCGAGTGAAGGGACCGTGATGCTATTTTTATATGGGTCCGAGATTTGGGCCATTTTGTGTGTTATTACTAGAAAATGAATAACGTGAATAGTAATGTGAATAGTGACACATAATTATTTGTTTTTGTGAAAATGTGTATGGTTGAGTGATTCAAAATGAATTGCTCGTGTTTGTTAATTAGCCCATGTGAGCTAATTTTGGTGTAGTGATTGTATTTGCTGTTTATGTGATTTAATTTATGTTAATATATATGCATGTGAATATATTAGCATGAATGTGTTGGAATTGTATCGTGCATTCCATATGCACTTTGTTGCTAAAAACTCAGGCAGGTCATAGTTAAGATCGAATAACGTGTTAGGTGCATTTGATGGTGTGTCGTGAGTACGGTTTGTGATCCAACACGCGTAGGGTGTTGTTCAGTGGACTTGATTAATAAGACAACGTCTAAAATGAGTCGCACGGGTTAAGAAAATGGAAAATGGAAATGGCTCATTGCGTTTTCAGTACCTTTGGGCACCCTAGAAACGATAGAATTGAGTGCATGAGGTGGTTCTTGAGAGAGAATTGTTCGGAGGGTTGACGGCCTGATATTATTTATTGGAGTTTGCAGGTTGATATCGTCGGAGGGTTGTATTATAATACTCCAATCGTCGAGTCTACCCAATTGATATACATCGGAGGGTTGTCCGTATATGCTACGTCATTAGATGCCAGTTGAGTACATCGGAGGGTTGTCCACAAAATGGGTGGAGTTTGTCCGCTGGCCCATATCGGAGGGTTGTCCACGGTTGGCTCAAATACCTTTGTTTGATGGTTTTCATTCATGGAAAATGCATGTTTGAGGGAGTCGGTGATTTCAGTCGTATGGGCATAAGATACACGATTGATATCATAGTTGTATGGGTGTAAAGAGACGCAGACATCTGCTGAAAAGTTATGTTTGCCCAGAAGACACCGGTCATGTTTATCATAGACCCGGGTTGTGTGATAAGTCGGGGATTGACTTGGGATTTGTTGCCTATTGACACTTGCATTGGAGTAATGGAGTGGGTGGGGGCTGATGCCCAGGTCATTAGTATGGTGATGATTGTCTGATTGGCGTATGAATGTGAGGCAGTCGATTGAAGTGACTCGGGATATATTACTCGATGACATATTGAGTGATGGGTGGCGAGCTCGGTACATAGGGCATGGTGGTCGGATCTCATTCATGGCATGTAGACATTACGGAGTAGACATGTATGTTGCACTTGGATATTGTGTTTGATTATCGACCATTGCATGTGCACTTAGGTGGGGTGGCCCTTGTGGAGATTATCACTGCTGGGCTTTGCTCACCCCGTCATGGGACCCCTTCGGGGTCGGTCGGGTGCGGTGGTGACCACGCGTCGAGACCCTTTTATATCTGAGAAGCCGGATTGTGGCTTTGATATATGAGATTTATTAAATATGTGGGTTGTATTTATTTGTATAAGAGTGATGTAATTTAAACTCTTATGGACTATAGTTTATAGTCTATGGCCTTACTCATGTTTGAGTATGGATAAATGGGCCCTCGTGGCCATTTTTACTCATTATGTGGTTAGTGGTCGTTGTATAATATTGAGCCATTTTGCCATGTAATTGTACAGGTTGCATTTTGGGTAGAGCTCCCAATACAAAGGAGCCTCTGCCCGATTTTTGTTAAATCATGGGTCCCGGAAAAGGGGACATGATGTTGTGGTGTGGTTACTTGACATCCCACAGTATTACGAGGTCTGACGGGTTGTCAACGGGACCCCCGAGATAGGGGTGTCACAGGTTGCAAATATTCTAATCACTATTTTATCAAATTTGTAGGCTTTATGCCAATTTATTATGGTGTTAACCTTTGTATTATTTCATCATATATGGTTTAGTTATTTGTATCTTGGATCTATCGACCTATTACAAGTTTGAATCAATAATATTATTTTTCCTTTTAAAAAAGAAAAAAGGGATTACTTGAATAATTATATTAAAGAATTTATAAGTCTTGAAAAAAAAAAAGAGTAGACTAGTATTTATATTTTATTTTACCTTTGTTATTGAATTTAATTAAAGATATAACATCGGATAGAAGTATAAAGGTTGGAATGCATATTTAAGGAATGTTTGGTTAAAGACCTTAAGTAAGTCCAAAATTTATAAAACTAACCTATCTATGTTTTTTTTTTTTTTTTGAGAATGAGTCATTGTAACAAAACCTTTATCATTTATTTAGAATTATTATTTTTACATGAAAATAATAAAAGTATTTTTATTGTAGAAATTTGATGAAGGTTAAACTTTTGAAATTTAATTTTCAAAAGTTGTTTCAATCAAATCACCTCAGATTTAGGGTGATTAAATTAAATGACCTTTGACCAATGAGTGACACTTTGACTGCTGTTTTATAATGGGTTGGATGGAGAAAATGTTGGCCTCAATAGAATTAAGACCTAATGGCTCGATCCGAATAGGCCCATAGCCCATTAGGATTTGGACCGAGTGGGCATGCTTAGCCCATTTGACTGTTTTTGTTAGTTTTTAATGACTACATATGTTTATAATTATTAAACATATGAGTTTTTCTGTTCTTATGAAGAATATGAAATAGTTGTTTACCTGAAAATTTTCATGGGTTCCAAACCGGAGTTAGATTTTTCGATTTTGAGTGGATATGGTGGTTTAAATGGTTTTGAGAAAAAATCTGAAAGTGAAAAAATGAATTAGTAAACTTGTTTTAAAATAAATTAAGCAGGCGAGGCAAAAATGAATTGTTTGGTGATGAAGCTGGTGTGGAGTGAGTATTGGACACGTCAGGCCTTGACATGGGGCCACATGTCCGGCTTTCGTAGGATTGGACAAAGGGGTTAAAGGAGTATTTTTGGGGAGGAGAAGTGCAGTGGTGTGAAAGTGGGGGGAGAAAGAAAAATAAAAAAATCTATCTTTGATCCATGGAGTTCCGTGCGTCAATTTGTGATAGTGAAAGTTCATCACTCAATGGGGGCTACATTACGGTACCAAAAACGAGGAGTTTCACCAAGGATTCAAGCGAGGTTAAAAATCTAAGGTTTCAGGTTTTAGAAAGTGTTCACGGGACTTCTGAATTTTCTTTCCTTGAGGTAGAATTCTTCTTTATTTATTTTCCATTCTAAAGGCTGTTTGGCCGTTTTCCTAAGGGTTGTTTCCGCAAATTAATGAGCAGGGAATAAGTGCCCGCTTTGACCCCTATATGATGTCCAATTTTTGGAGTTGAGTTTTGCTAGAAAAAGGGAGAATATAACTAGTATACTAAGAAAATTATATCTCTATCCGAGAATTACAGCTAGGGCTTTCTTTAATCACCCAAATTGGACCTCTATAACCCAAAGAGATTCAAGCCCCCGGACGCATAAAGGTCGCCTGCTTAATGAACCTACTGTCCAGATTTTGGGATTGATTTTTAGTTGGGAAAAAGTGAGAATTTGGACTATTATCATTCAAGGAAATTGCATCTCTATATGAGAACTTGATGTTAGGATTTTGAATCACCCAAATCGGACCTCTATAACCTGCCATGGTCCATTTTCCGGAACCATCAGAGCTTAGGGTTGTTTAATGATTTGTGTCCGTATTTTTGCCACAATCGTATATGATTATAGCATATAATACTTGAATCGAGTGATATACTTGGTTGAAATTGTGTGGAAGTAAATTGTGTGTTCTAATGGTTTGGCTTGTATGTTTATGAATGAACAAGGCCATCAGATGGCTTCGTCAGTAGCTATTTTGAACACTAAAATAAGGAATTAAGCTTGCGTGGTGTAATGTAAGTCATTGCTTGATTGGTGATAACTTGTAGATATCAATATATGTGTGTATAATATGTTGACATGTATTGTGTAGTTTATTTGGAAATTGTATGTTAATTGATATGGATTAACCAAATGATGCATGGGTATCAGGTATGGTTTAAAATGTTGAAGCCAATCAGGTGTTCTAATGGTTTGGCTTGTGATGTGCTTGTGTATGAGTAAGGCCATCAGATGGCTCAGACTATTTGTGGACATGGTGTCACAATTAAGCTTCCAGAGTATAATGTAAGTCATTGTTGATTGGTGATGACTTGTAGATGTCAATATATGTGTAAAATATGTTGACATGTATTGTGGTTTATTTGGAAATTATATGTTAATTGATATGATTGTCCAAATGATGCATGGGTATTATGCATGGTTTAAAATGTCCATATAGCACTCATCATATATATGGCATGGTATAGGCATGGAATAGCATAATTGCATTTCATATGCTCGGGTACATCGCATTAAATGGGTGCGTGTGCATAGTCGTAATCATTCATCATCATTCTCGGTGGAGTGGGGTGGTGAGTTTGTGATTGACTACGCCTTAATCTGAGTATGATAAAGTAGATTTCATTGCTTTGAATAAAGTCATGATCGTGAGACTGTCTAATGCTTTTGAATGAAGTGGTTTATCGGAGACAATCCAATGACCCAACCTAGATTTCCTCTTCCTAACTCGAGGGACCCTCCCGACACTCCTACGGATTTGAGAAAACATTTCTTTTGAACCCTTTTTAAAAGTGAATCCACGGAGCGAACTGATTTATACAGTTATGCTTTCTATTAAAATCTTATTAAACAAAGTGGGAATTTTTTTTTTTTTTGTTTTTCTTTTAAACATTAAACCCTTTATACATTAAACTTTTGCGAAAATCGTGAGTTTCATTTTTCTGGACATTTCCCAATTTTACAACACCTGTAAATAAAACATTTTACACTCCCACTAATGTTCATTTACTCCACATCCAACTACGGGACATCAGGTCCGCCACAAGCAATTTCAAATCCAAATTTAAAATCATTTTCTAAACACCATAGAAATATAACCAATATTTTTATAACAATTGAGCTTGAGTCGGGGATTACACCCAACCGCCTACTTACCTCTACCACACAGAGGATCAGAGCTCTCGTAGTTCATTTATTTAAAACATATATACATTTACAAATAAAGGCGCAAAAATGCTTATTACAAAAAGGTCTATACATTTTAAAAAAGTAGTCATCACGTGAGGCGGAAGTGTCATTGGGCCGAAGGATGCTCGAACTACTCGTCAGTCTCTGCCCCTAAAAACATTTGGAAAAAGGGTGAGCTAAAGGGGCTCAATGAGAGTACGGTTCATAGGAAAATAATGTTTCCAGATATAGTTCAAATACAATGTGTAAAACATTTGTATAAATATCTCACTTCAATAAACATTTACTATACTTTCTTTTCCTTTTTGAATCTGCCATATCCAATGGAACCCGCCTAGCATTAACCATCGTTGGCCCATGAAAGAACCTCTAATGAAATAGTCTTACGATCACCGATGACCCAAAAGGAACCTCCAATAAATCGTGCATTTCTTTTAGATACCATTGCACTATGGAATGAATCACATCGTGTATTGGTAACCTTTTCGTACTTTTCACGTGCATTGAAATATGCATCACTCTTCCCTTCCCTCTATAAAAAAAAATCCTATCCCTTCTCCCATTTACTCATGCACGCTAAAGCACTTTATCGACTTTCCTTTTAAACTTTACCTTTTTGTAACATGTGGTAACCATGGATTCAATCACAAACATTTTCATATAAATACACACACACACACACACACACACACACACACACACACACACACACACACACACATATATATATATATATATATATATATATATATATATAATATATTAATAAACATTTCATTTAATATGGAAACCATAAATCATGCTTTATAAAACTATGGAAACCATAATCATTCCATATTTTTTCTCAACATAATTAAAGTTAAGAAAACCACATTTCCTTTTTCATTTAAACATTTATAACATAGATATGAAAACATATATATTTGTAAACATAATATATATATATATATATATATATATATTTTTTTTTTTTTTTTCCATAAACATTTACATTTTCTCCCACCTTAGTTATTTAAGCCCTTTCCTTTAAAAACCTTTCACCTTTGTCCTTAATCACTTTCCTCCTACAAGTCACATTATCCATAAAATCCATTAACATTCATACCTTAACAATATTCAATTAAACCATTAACTATTATATACTTTCTATTAAATTAGAAAGCAACCCTTAAGCATTTTCTTATTCAACTTAATCTCAACTTAACCAATTCACTTCCAATTAATCAAGGCTCATGACAACATCATTAAAAGCCTTAAATCAAGCCATTAGCATGCTTAAAGTGAAAAACCCATAATGCCCTTCAACTTAGCAAAAATTACATTTATACCTTAATCAATTCTTTTTCTTAAAACTTTAATTATAATACATTCCATTAGATATTTACTCACTTCCAATTGATTAAAATCAATTGAAACTCAACTTTTTCATACTTTTCCTAGGGTGGTCGAATCCTACGTGTCACCAATTCATCATTATTTCTTCGATTTTCTTTCAACAATTACATTTAACAATTCATCCAATGCCATTTATTCAATTAAACTAAATCAAACCAATGCATTTCCAATTAAACCTTCTCTTGGCCGAACCCTCTCCATGCTATATCTCATTTTCTTTTCAACTTTTAATTCCATTAATTCCTTCAAGTAATCAAGTAATGTCATTAAATCAATTAAAACAAATCAAACAACATCACTCTGATTAACATCCGTGGTCGACTTAAATTTACAACCCCTATAATCTCACTCTTTCTTTCACCCCTTAGCAAAATCAACCAAGAATCATGTCAATTTAATAGCTAAAGCCTTAATATAACTCAATTAAAGGTTTAGATAAATAAATCCATAAGACCTTAATTGTTTACCTTAATAGTTTTGGGGTCTTGGTGTTAACTTGTGAATTCCAATGAAATCTCTTGTTCAAATCTACATAAAGACATGCCAAGAAACTCATTTACACCATCATATAACCATTTCCTCCATTAACTTCACCATACAACACTAGTAAGTGATCTCACCTTAAAAACTTTATTTTTCACTTAGGGTTTGATCTAGGGTACTTCATGGACATGATGAACACTTGAAATGGCATGAAAATTGCTTGAATAACTTGGAAAGGGGCTGCAGGATTTTCTCCCTTGCACGCTTCCCTTTTGGCTTCACTTTTTCCTTTCCAATTGGTCTCACCCGTAAGCACCCAAAAGACCAAGCCAATTACACTTAAATGCTTCTTTTTCATGCCTAATTTGCCCTCCAATTGTCCTTAAATTAACCCCATGCCATTGGTTAGCATCCTTGCATTCTCATTGGTCCATATGTAACCATATAGTCCAAAAGCAACTAATTCCACTTTTTGCTCCATAAAATCCCATTAACTTAAACCATAGTTAGGCTTAACTAACTCTCATGGTTTGCTAACACAAATATCCTTTTAACCTTAGTTAACTTTAACTAACCAAGGTCAAGTTTGACTTTAGTTAACTTTAACTCATCCACTAACCATAGTTAACTGATTTATGATAAATATCAAAATTTATGGAAAGCTCTCATAGGTCCATTTTTAATCACATGGATCACCAAGCTTACATGGCACCATTCTATTGGTTCTTGCTTTGCTTACTTAAATTAGGCTTACTTGTTAAATGACTTAAATACCCTCCTTGAAAATAATAACCCTATACCGATAAAACTCCGAAAATATTCCCTGATTGTTCAATCATAAAATCGACCATGGAATACTCTAATTAAACTTATTTCCTATCATGAATATGCTTTACAAAAAATCTAAGGGTACAAGGAATATTTTTAAAACTATTTCGTGAAAAGGGCATTTTCATCATAAATCGTCGAACGCTCAAAACCCCTAAACGACCTCCGTTTTAATCCATTTCAGTTTTTTTTAGACTCAAACACATTATTCTAACATTTTCGATTTTCGCCTGCTTTTTTTGAAAATTAACATCAATATTCAATCGCTTTCCACCAAATACCAACTTATCGAAAACGAAATTTACTACTCATGAAAATAGTAAATTCAGGGTCTTACAAAAGTTGTTTATCGGTGACTGTCAAATGCTTTTGATTAAAGCGGTTGTATCTGAACGCCCAATGTTTTAATAAAGTCGCTTATCTGAAACCGTCCAATGCTTTGAATAATGTTTGCTTATCGAGATTCTCCAATGACTTTGAATAAAACGGTTTATCGGCGAATGTCCAATGAGTTTTTAAAAACAAAAAGATTTTGTTTTGGATAAAGGGTTATTGAGTGAAACACCAATGACAAGTTTTTACAATTGGCATAAGCATGTGTAAGGGAGTCGGTGAAGACTCGTGTTAAAGGCATGGTGAGTGACACTTCATTCATGACATGTAGGCATTCCACAAGAGAAAACCACATTTTACTTGGAATGTTTGATCAGGTGAACATGGCATTGCATGTGCACTTAAAGGGAAACTCTAGGAGTTTACTTACTAGGCATCGTCAATTCTCGCCGGGACCCTTCGTGCATGTGGAGTATGCAGTGGACGAGACAGCCACTCGAGGCCAGTTATGAAGAAAGCCGAGCTGTGGTCAGAATGAATTTTTTTGTAAAGAAGCTTGGAACAAACTAGTTCTATCTTGTATTTTGTGTAAAAAGAATTGTAAAAATACTTTGGAACAACCTTGTTCTAATTTGTAATATTTGTAAGAGTGTTGTAATTAAAATCTTGAGGACTATGGTAATTTAGTCCTGTATATTCTATAGTGTGGATGAGTGGGCTCAATTAGGCTACTTTCACTCATAATTGGACCCTGTGAGGTCATTGTATTATATTGGGCCGTGTTGCCATATTTTTTGTACAAGTTGTATTTTGGGTAGAGCTCCTCGTACAAAAGAGACTTTGTCCGAGTTTTGTTAAATCATGGGTACCAGAAAAAGTGACATTAAAGGGTGTGGTGTCTAAGTTACACGATTATTGACGAAGTCTTCCACGCAAGCCGACAGGTCAACAACCCCGGGTTTTGGGGCATCACATGAGCAAGGGGGGACACGTGGTGCGACGTGAGCCACGTATCCAAAATATAAAAAGGGAAAATATCTCATTTGGGAAAAAAGATCTCCCATTTCCTGATTTTTTTAGCATAGAGAGAGAGAGAGAGAGGGAGGGAGGGAGGGAGGAAGGTTTCTCTATCAATTCACTCGGATTTGGTTTGCCAAATTGCCGGACCAAGAACTAAAGTTCATAGCCTCGACGAGGGCTACGTGTTGGTACCAAAAATGAGGGATTTCACCGAAGATCCATAGGAGGGGATTAGGGGAAATTAAGGGCTTCGAGTTTAGGAAGTGTTTTAAGGCATCCTACGGTTTCTACGACATGCCAAGAGATAGGGATTCTTCTTATTTTGATTTTATTCCTACCTTTGGGCTGAATTGGGATTGTTTTGAGGTTGATTTTGATGGTTTGCGCATGTTATGGTACGTTTTGTGGCTTTAATTCGCACGATTTTGGTGGTCAGTTTGTGGTTTTACTTGGGATGGGGATAGGGCATGTTTAAGGAGTTGTTTTGGGTCAAATTTTTGTGTACAATAGCTACCCATATGGGCTTGAAAACTACAGCCTCGGGTTGTGTAGCCCCTGCACCCCATTAAGCCTCCAACTTTAAACGACAATATTTTTCTTGTCCGAACTCTGATTCACACGTTCTTAGACTCTATGGAAAACTCTTTGAGTCTAGAATCTGACCATATGCTGGAGGATGGCATTTGGTACTCACATATTTACTGAAAATTTGATTGTTGCAGCAAGTGTTCTATTGTGGACGACATGTGATGTGAAAATGACCCACATACTGTCTAGATTTTAGGACTGATTTTTAGTTGGGAAAAATGGGGAACTTGGACTAGTTTCCTTCATCGAAATTGTAGATGCATCAGTGAACTTGATGTTAGGCCTTTGAATCACCCAAATTGGACCTCTATAACTCGAGTTATGGTCCATTTTTCGGGACTGCCATAGGCTGCCCTGTTTTGACCCCATACATTGCCCAAATTTTGGGACTAATTTCCAATTGGAAAAAAAAGAGGGAATTTGGACTAGTGTTCCATGGAAATTATAGCTTCATCTGTAAACTTAATGTAGGCTTTTAAATCACCCAAATTGACCCCAGACAGCCTGGGTTATGGTCAATTTCTTAGGATTGCTACAACTTAGGCTATTTAATGGTTTGTGTCCAATTTTTGGGACTGTTAGGGGACTAGTTTCTAAACTGAGTTTGGAAGTATTATGTGGTTTATTATGGCTTGATTGTGAGGGTGTTGTTGCGTAATACGGAATAACATGTTGTATGTTGAGGTTGATATATGCGTGCATGATATATTGACATGAATGGCTTATCAGATGGACATTATATGCTTATTTATATAATTGTTCATGATGTATCGTGATATGTACGAGTAGAGTTAATTCATATAGAATTCATCATATATGTGACATGGTATAGATATGCAATGGTGTATCACATTGCATATGAACCTGAAACATCGTGATTTCATGGGTGTGAGTGCATGGAGTTGAAATAAATCACCACATCAGTGATCGAGGGGTGGCTCAGAACGGACAATGTCCAAATGTAGTCGCACGATCAAGATGAACAAAAAATATGTGCCGCATCAGCAAGAAGGGGATAGATCCCCTCGGGTGAAAAACCCGCCAAATATGGCTCCGACATAAATTCCTAGCATCAAAGGCCGTAAAGTGTCCGCTCTAGCGAGTCCAGAAGGTGCACCAAAAATCCTCTACCCACAAAAAGGCGCATGGATTTTGAATATAAAATGATAATTGTGATGTATTATCCAAAAATCTTTTGGTTTATAAAGAAATGAAATTTGTTTTCAAAATGATCATTGGATGCAATTCATCAATGACGAAATTTATCATACATTGGCATTGCATTGTGTCGTGGGAGTCGTTAATGACTCCTGACATGGTGTAATGGGTGAGTCTCATTCCAATTTCACATGACATTTAGAATCCCAACCTAAGATTGCATAATCTTGTTGCAATTGCAGTGTGAAATGTGTTGTGAACATTGCATGTGCACTTAGGTGAAGAGTAGTCTCTGTAGGAATTATTCTCTACTGGGCATAGCTCACCCTTTATGGGACCCCCATTCTATGTACAAGGAGTACACCGACGGACAACGCTCACTTGAGGCCGCAATTGTGAAGAAAGCCAGGTTGTGGCTTTGTAACCATTTTTGTAAAGATGCTAGGAACGAACTAGTTCTAGCATGTATTTTATATAAAAAGAATTGTAATTAAATTCTTATAAGACTGTTTAAAATATAATTTTGTATGTTTTAAATGAACATGGATAAATGCACATGTGTCATTACTTTACTCATAAGTGGACCCGATGAGGTCATTGTATTATATTGGACCTCAGATGGGCCATGTTACTATGTTTTATACAGGTTGTATTTTGGGTAGAGCTCCCCGTACAAAGGAGACTCTATCCGATTTTTGTTAAATTATGAGTCCTTTAGGGGTTACGGCCACAACAAGAAGGGTATCAAAGCTACCCGACATCCACAAGCTTCAAGGCGGTTGACGCTAGTCAACTGACCCCCGGGTTTTCGGGGGTGTCACGTGTATTTTGTAAAGGAATAACCCAAAATAAACTTTTTTAGTAGGAAGGAGAAGTCTAGTTTAAATTAAAAGAAAACATGTTTATATATATAGTCATGCTTACTTTTTAAATTGGAAGAAGGAGAACTTTACCTTGAGAATCAAGAAACAAATGGAAGGTGAAGAATCTAGTACTTTGAAGATACAGACTAAATCAAGTAAGAAAGTGATGGCAACCTATAATCTTTAAATGCCTTAAGGAAGTGAGGTGATCATCCATTCACTCTAGAGTTGGTAAACGGGCCAGACCAACCCATTTTGAGCTACGAGTCCAAACGAATTGGACTAATCTGACCCATTTATATTTAGACTAACTTTCTATCAAGCCAGTCCAACCCATGCGAGTTACGAGCTAAAACGGGTTAAAACAAGCCAAAACCATAAAAAATGCTATTACAAATTCATCATTCTTCAAATAATATATAAATATCTGATAATAATTAATAAATAATTCTAGTGCACTCTCGTTCAACGTATCGAGCCCACTCATCAACCACTAAGGATGGTGTTTGATGGCACTATGCACTTACACCCATGAAAGCAATGCCTCAGTGCATATGCAATGCATTATGCCATTACATGTCAATTCCTTGTCACATATGTACTGCATGCCATATGGACAATTTATAATGTATCATGAAAAGTTATATCAAAAGCATGTAACAAATCAGCCGCTGTCAATATATTATGGACTTCATATATCAACATTCAATCAACAATTATCACCCGCAATAATCAAAAGCAAGCAGCACAACTGGTTTTGCACCAATTGTGGCATAAGAGATGCCTACAAAACAATTCCACACATACAACCATCACAAGCCACACATACATGCCATACACAGGCCACACATCCAGTCCCACATGGCCACGGGATAGTCTTGAACCTCAGTCCAGAATTCAAGTCCCAATTCAAGGTTCAAACAGCCCACAAGACTGTCATCCAAGCTATGAAATCAGCCACAAAGTAGTCCCTAACCCGGTCTGAAACAACCTCGAATTGAACTACACCACTGGCTAACACCCGACCAACCAAACCCTCAATCAATCCAGATTGTTCACCACAACACCAAATCGGGTCCTAAACACAGCCTTGCATAGTTCCCAAATCGCCCTTGAAAGATCTGTCCAAAAAGCAGCGCATTAATCAAAGTAGGAAAATCCCTACCTTCTTCGGAGCGTAGCCCTGCCGAAAGTAGACTAACTTTAACTCTACCGACTAACCCGACATTGAATGCCGAAAAATTGCAGGAAGAAGCCGTCTGATCCTCTTCCTCTCCCTTCTCTCTCCATTTCTTCTCATTCCCCCTCTCTTTTCCCACCAATCCCCATTTATAGGCTGAACACATCCACATGGTATGCATGCAGCATGCCATGTGTCATCCACATGGCATGCATGCATCATGCCATGTGTTGCCCACATGGCATGCATGCAGCATGCAATGTGTCAAGTCTCATAACATCGTGCATTTTGAACAAGATCATGCATTTTGAAGTTGTGAAGGAATCTCATAACATCGTACTCCTCAATAGCTTGAAAGAATGATATTTGTAATAATTCATCTATATACTCATTCCCAATATCTTTCATCTCTTCCTTTCGCTCCTGATGGTCAATCAAGTCTTGCCCCATCCACATTTGAATCAATTAGATGTTATTGAATTGAAAATCTTTTGGAAAAAGAGAACATGATGTATAACATTGTTTTACATCAAATGACAAGTTATCATAATTTAATTTCACTATAGGCATAATATCATCTTTCTTCACTTAATTCACAAAATTTTCTATCTCGCACCCTCACGGCTGGTTTCATTCATCTTGAACAAAGCAAGCCCCCCAAATTTCTTACTGCCAAAGGGATGTCTTTGCATTTTTTGACATTATCCTTCCCAATTCCAACAAGTCTTGGATAACGTTTATCTTCACCATCCTTGAATGTAGATCTAATGAATACAAACAAACACTCTCCATTAGAAATACCCTTAGTTCAGACGGGATGAGTATCAACCACATTGGCAACCAATTTATCATGGGTGGTGATTATTACTTTACTTCCCTTAGCACCCCATCTATCAAGGCTTTCAACTCAAGCCATTTATATGGATTTGTATTCCACATGTCATCTAAGATAAGCAAGAATTTATTGTCATTTAATTCACTTCTAAGGCGAAGTTGCAACTTCTCTATTGGTAAACCATCAAATCTTATCATGGCGGCATATTATTTTTATTAACTGCAAACATCAAACTCATCCGACACACAAATCCACATTTTTCAAATGTCTAACAACTTCATATCGCACTACCTAGCTATGTTAGTCTCTGCTAAGCCTCTCACCCCTACCAAGGGTAGAAACAAACATTTTCCCTCCCCTCATTATGCCTTTATTACCACGCCCCACCACCCCACCAACACAAATCTAAATAAAATATTGTCTTTTTTATTTTATCAACATCACTTCTAATGAAATCGAAGTACACAAAGGACTAGGGTCATTTCCCTACACAAAACAGATTGTATAATAAAGCAGCCAGACATTAATACCTATGTTTTTGAAATTAAATTTATATATAACAAGATAATCTTATGGTTGTTCAGAAATAAACATATTTTTAAATCCAAAAAAGAAAGAGATATCTAAATTTAGATTTGAAGTTTATTATATATATACCGTGGATTACTTAATACTTATCGTTTTTTAATTAAATTTAAAGTTTGGCTTTATCGTGAAAGGAAAATAAAAATAAGTAGCAAATCCAATATTTTATTTATTATTTTAATCATTTAAAGATTAATAATTTTAAAATATATATAAGTTTCTAAGGATTTTGTTTATACTCTTAAAATTTCATGTGTTATGCACTTGGTATGCTATGTTATGTTCGGGCATGCCCATGTGAAAGGACATGAGTAGTGAAATCTTAATCTAAAATGATCAATATGAAATGGAGATTGGAACCGGTTAGTATTATAATCTCTTTCTCGTGAAATATAATCAGATAAACTAAAATTTTCAAAGGAAGATTAGTTTGAAAACTATACAACTCTTCATTAAAAGCCTCACCATAGATTTACAAAATAAATAAATAAAAAGAAAATTATTCAGACAAAAACAAAAATATGTAATATTAATGCCAAATGATAATAAGAATGGTATGTTTTTTAAATATCAAGATTTTTTGAAAGGAACTTTAGTTCTAATTTCCATTAACAATTTCAGTTCGTGATTATCAAGGAAAGATCGGGGTAAAACTAAGCCCCATGGGCTAAAGCTCGACCTAGATGCCTTGGCAAGGAGGTGAGTAGCTCGATTTATCGATTGCTTTACTTAACATAAGAGAGACTTCAGATATCGTAATATCCATGCAATCTTGTAAGACATTTCCCACATGTGTATTATATGTAGGAATAATCAGCGGAAGCAAGAATCATCATGTGATTTAGAATATTTAATTTAATTGCTAAACTAATATAATCAGTCAGATCGTACCTTGTGAATTTGCAGTAAGATTTACACGCAACCGCGATCTTCCAAACTATTCTCAACAGGTGATGGAGCAAATGTGGGCGCCTTGAATCAACGAAAGGATTGCTTTTTCTCCGCCATTCCCCTCCTCCTCGATTCCAGATTCAGATCAGATCTAGATCTGTGGTTATATTATCTTACTCTATTTATAGAGTACAAACCCTAGAATACGACAGCCATTTGGCCTCCACACCTTAGGGGCCCAAGCCCACGGTGGAACCCATCAATGTTTTAAACAACTCAATTGCTTCAGATAGCAAAAATCCAACAATCTCCCACTCTTGCTATAAAAAAACAAGTCCTGCTCCTTCTTGTAAACTATGATATCGCTCCACCATTTATCCCGAACTAGTTTGGGGATCCTACTGCTTATCATTAATCATACCCCCAATTGCCAAGAATTATCTAATCCGATGTTATTCCAATTAAAGCCTTAATTGAACTCGAGTTTAATAATATTAAATATTACATATATTCCTTTGTAAATATCAAGAATTAATTGATAAGATTTTCTATCAATCAATCAATTATTTATTCTTCGATTTATCTAGCTTCTCTAATGGATAAAATGCACGTCTGACTTCATAACATCCAAGTATCAAACATATTAAGAGGATATTTCATACAAATTCCATATTGTTTATTTCATAACACTCTAATTAGTAATAATTCTTGCCCCAAATCATCAAGATATTGGTCGCTCAAATAAATTCTCACTTATTGGACAACTCAAAGAACAATAATCATTTAAAATACCTATCTATAGCCAAACTCGTGGATTAAGAGAATAGTAATAAATCTTAAATACGCTTTGAGATTTATTTCCTTACGTAAATTTAACTTAAATAAATCTCAATTGATCCTATCAATGCAAGATAATTTGCACCAATATTTTGCACTACAAGACAAGATTATTTCATAAAATACGTGCCTAAATAAAGCGCCCCAACTCTTTGTTTAATGATCGTGATCTTATTCATTAATTATGAGAACCTATGATCATGTCTTCTATGAACGTATTCATGATCATATACTCTACAATTAATCCCACCTTATACGCAAAATATCAGCAGTACAATAATATGAAGAATACCTCATTATTAAACCTTTAAAATAATAACACACTGCCTTGTTCTAAAAAACACAAATAAACTCCCACTTGCCTTAAACAAGTCCTGTAGACTTACCCATATAATCTACATGTTTCTCGAAAACTCGAACAGGTAGTGTCTTAGTAAATGGGTCTGCTAAATTTTCCTCTGATGTGGATTTTCTCGAATCAATATCCCCTTGAAAATCTGAGTTTGTATAACCAATAGTTTCCAAACTCCCACTAGAATATACTAGCATATAACTTCGTTTCCTGGGATATTTGAGAATTTCAGTGCTCTCACCACAATCCAATTTTCTTCTCCTGGATTGGATTGATACCGACTAACTATTCCCACTGCGTAGCAGATATCTAGCCTGGTACATAACATGGAATACATGAGACTACCTACTGCCGAAGCAAAAGGTATCCTACTCATATGTTTTTTCAAGCCAAGAGTTTTCGTGATTGTCTTTAGAAAGATGAATTCCATGCCGTATGGTAAAGTTCCCTTCTTGAATTTCCATGCTGAACCTAGCTAGAATGTTATCTATATATAAAGCTTGAGATAGCCAAACACCTTATTCTCTTCAACTTCAGAAGTTTGATTCCAAGAATATAGCCGGTTTTTCTCCTAAATCATTCATATCAAATTGCTTTTGCAAACTATCCTTTTTACACTTGATAACACCTCTATACAAGCTTCCGATTAGTAAAATGTCATCTACGTCTAGGAAAACTAATTTTGTACCTTGGATCCTTTTGTAAACACAAGGTTCATCAGGACTTTTCTCAAAACCGTATAAAGTTATGGCTTGATCAAACCTAATGTTCCATGTTATGGATGCTTGCTTTAGTCCATAAATGGACCTTGCAACTTACATGCCATGTGTTCCCGCCTCTAGCTATGAACCTTGGTTACCGCATGATGTCCCTCTTCAAACTCGCCATTTAAAAATGTTGTTTCACATCCATCCGCCAAACTTCGTAATCTAGACTCTGCGCCATAGCCTAAAAGAACTTGATGGATTTAAGCATGGCTATTGGCGAAAGGTTTCTTCATAATCTATCCCCTTTTCGGGGGTATAACCCGCTAAGCCACCAATCTAGCTTCGAAGGTTTCTACCTTCCGATCTGGTTGTCTTTTTCTCTTGTAGATCCACTTACACCCTATAGGTTTTACCCCTTTGGGTGCTTCTATAAGAGACTAGACTGAGTTAGAATACATAGACTCCATCTCACGGTCCATGGCTTTCAGCCACCGCATCAACATCCTCCTGCTTCTTGTAATTTACTTCTGATCCTCTTTTGCTATCAATGGTTATAGCTTGGTACGATTCGCCCAACAAGAGATATCTCGATGGCTTCATAGTGGTCATTTCTCTCCCACTAATAAGCTCCACCGGTTGTTGTGGTTCTACAGAAGATCCTTCTCGATAATTTTGAATTTGATTTTCTGCTGTCTTCGGTTCCACTAGTATATCTACCTCGTTGTTCTACTATCAGTTCCACTCGCGGCTTGTTCATCTTCGAGTATATTTTCATTTTCCTCCGCTGAACACGCACTAGAAACAATGGCACAACAGTTCAAATTCGTGGTTTAAAGTATTCTTTATCGAAATAAGCTCCTTAAGAATTACCTTACTGGCTTGAAATTTTACATAGTCTTCCTCGAAGAATTTCAGATTAGTGCTCACTATAACTTTCTTCCTCCGAGGAACTATAAAAAAGTCCACCTCTCATTCCTTTAGTGGTATCCAATAAACAAACATACTTCAAGACGGATTCCAACTATGTGGTTCCTTTCAAGACATGTGCCTGAGCACCCAGATAATGAATATGGTTTAAACTAGGCTTTCTCCTCGTTCCATAATTCAAAGGTGTCTTAGAAACCGACTTAGAAGGAATCAAGTCCAATAAGTATGTAGCGCTTCCTCTAAGGCATATCCCCAAAATGATATAGGTAGAGATGAATAACTAAGCATCGATCTCACTATGTCTAGAGAGTTCTATTTCTCCTTCTCAACTCCATTTTACTGAGGTGTTCCAGTGGGTCGACAGCTAGAAACTATCCCTCTTGGAAGTTAAGTAAACTTAAACTCTCTAGGATAGGTATTCACGCTCTACGATCGGTCGTTTGATATGGACACCTAATTGCTTTTCTGTATATTCTCGAATTTTATCAAAAGTCAGACTTCGACGTATTAGGTAAACAAACCATATCTCTCGAAAGTAGTCATCCTAAAGGACAAAATACTCATACTTACCGTCAACACGCATTGTCTCGAGATATACTCGCATGCACCAATTCCAAGCCGGTTTGTCATACATATCCTTTAGCTCATGGCCTTCAATATTTTACCTTCCAAACAGATTCACATATCAGTATAGGTTCAAAATGCTGTGGAGATTTAAAATCCCACTTTTCACCAAACCATGGAGTCCTATTAGGATTAATATGACCTAATCGCAATGCCAAAGGTAAGTTTCATTTGATACTTTCCTTTTCTGAAGAAGGTGATTAGTGTTCATTTTCAAAATTTCAATGGCATTTATATCATAGGACAAGGGACTTAAAATAAAGATTATTCATAAGATCACCTAAAACAAATAAAAGAAGATTTACTTTATTAAACCGAGGAATTAAACTCCGCATTTGTCAAACCTGTTTCAACTAAACAATCGATTAAACCAAATTCCTCTTGAACCGTGAGCAAATAAACAATCTTCTAAACATAAAGTCTTATTATTCAAAATAAAACAATCGGTCCTATGGCCTTTACGGTAGGATTAGCTCCCCATTCCCAAGTTTCAAGTGCATATCTTGTCCTTCTTCATTGCATTTGCTATGTTTGAACCACTCCGCAAAGAGTAAACAAAACATGATTAGTGGCTCTTGAATCAATGATCCATTTATCATTAAAATTCTCCACTAAATGCTTCCTCAACTACAAGTAACCACCCATACTAGCTTTTGCGGCTCAAGTACTCCCGCTTCCGTTGTCCTTTATGTCCACACTTGAAGCACTTAAGCCAGTTTCATTGCGTCTCGGGATGGTAACCGGCATCACGCCTTCTTTTTCGTTGCTCTTGTTTCCCACCCTTAGGTTTCCTTTAGGGTTTAAATGTAACCTCCGTAAATTGATACCGTCTCGCTCTTTGAGAGACCGTTTCAAGACTCTCAAGCTCACGTATCAATCAATCGAGCCGATCCATCTTATGCATATTGTAATGACTTCAACTCATTGAAATGTTTAGGCAGTGATTTCAAGATGAGATCTATTTTCATCTCTTTTTGAAGTTTTGCCCCCATCACTTCCGCTCGACTGATATGTGAAATCATTGCCGAAGAATGATCCTTCACACGACCACCAATCATACGTGTGTTAATCAAACTCGCGATGTGCTTGTCTCTCGTGGCGCGACTTTAGCAAACATCCTCTGAGAGTCCGGGAGTATTTCTAATTAATCACGAGAGGTGTTATTTGTCGCCAAATGACCCACAACACTAGCAAGAATATAACATCGAAGGCGTTTGCATTCTCCCAAGTCGTATTTTTTTGTTATATCATTGGGGCACTAGCTTCCGTGATAGCCGGCTTGTGGGTATCCGTGACAAACTTTATTTTCTCATAATCCGTAACGGATGTATAAGTTCGCTTTTCCACCTTCAAAGTTATTTTCATCCAATGGTTTTTGATTCAAGATCATAGCTAAAGGTTGAAAGAGATGCCATTTTCTCGAAAACAATTTATACATTGCAGTACACTAACATAACTCGTATATTATACAATAAACATATGTTTAGTAAATCCAAACAAAAATATATTTGTTGTTTATTAGAATAATAATTTAGTTTCCATAATAAATGCTCATGGTGGTACGACATTTATAACAAAACTAAAACCTCGATCATAAAATTAATAGTATCCATCTAAGTCAGGTCCAAAAAATAAATTATGGGGTCACTTATCGGACTACTTACATCCCAATCTTCTTAGAAAGAACCTTCCTAGATAATACACTTTCATTTCAATCATTGTTCATATGGCCCATAATAATATTATTAGATCCTCGTTGGGAGGTTAATAAAATTATTGTGGTTTTTTTTTTAATCCTTGTTTAATTTTAAAATTCTCTCACCCTAAGAGTTGCTTGGTGGACCGGTCAATCTAATTAAGATTTTAAAATTATTTAGGTCAAATCCAATAAAATCCGATCATGATTATCCGATGGGCCTTTACATGACCATTTTATTATTTAATCTACAAAATTAAAGGGATTTTTCTATAATTATATTTGTCTAGATTTTTTTTTAAAAATCAAAATTTAATTATGCACATGTATAGCATTGATGCAAGATAATATGGCACCACCTAGTCTATATGTCATGTTATCACAACTAAAGCATGTTACCAAATATAATTTAATCATCCATGAATAAAATAAATAATATATGAATAAATATAAAAGCCTCAATCCATGGTTTTCCTAAGAAAAGAAAAAATCATGTCCACAACACTTGAGCCCACCGTTATTAATCCTGCCTAGCTTTGGTCCAAATTCTCGTCCATTCGGTTCAATTTACCCGGGCTTCGAGGTCTAAAATTGAAGAGATTTGAGTTAAAACCCAAAACTCTAAACATGAAAACCCCAGCCGTCAAAGCCTCCGCGGGTTATTCTTCTTCTTCGCTTCTTTCTTCATTAGTCTTCAAAATTTTACAAAAAATAATCCTATAGCCTTATAAAATGGTGTACAAGAAATCTAGATGATTGCGAAAATAAATCATGTTAAGGAAACTTAATCTTATGATTAGCCCTCTTGTTACAAAACGGATGAAATACAATGTAAAACTCTACCATGGATTAAAGGGCAAACCACAATTATTCAGCAGAACCATCCATAAACAAAAATCATATTAAAGATGCAAACATGCGAATCAACAAATATAGAAAACCTAGGTGCCATTGTTAATCAAACACCAAAATACATGAAATGCTAGATCAAATTGAAAATTTAATCACACGGCTAGCTTTGATACCAATCAGAGGAATAATCACTGGAAGCAAGAATCATCATGTGATTATAGAATATCCAATTTAAGTGCTAAAATAATGTAACCAATGATCGTATCTTTGTGAATTTATAGAGAAGTATGCACACAAGAACCGCAGATCTTCCAACCATTCTCGAGGACGATAGCGTGGTGGGCGCCAATCACTCGAGAAAGGATTGCTTTTTTCTCCGCTATTCTCCTTGATTCGTGATTCAGTCTGCATCTAGATCTAGTGGTTGTATTATCTTACCTATTTATAGAGTACAAACCTTAGAATACTTAATAGTCACTACCTCCACACCTTAAAGGCCCAAGCCTATGGTGAACCCATTTAATGTTTTAAACAACTTGGACTTGCTTGTATAGCAAAAATCCAACATTATAAGGGACAACTTTTGTTGGCTGCTGACACCATGAGAAGGCTGTCCGACCTCAACCACCACCCGCTATACCCATTGGTCTCTCAACCAACTTAAAGCCCATGCAGCTTAGTGTCCTTCACCGCAAAGGCTCAGAGGCCCTAAAGGCACACATCTTCATAGCCATCAATCTCCCTAGGTGGTCCCTTAATAAGTATCCACAATCAATCATGTTTAGTTGCGGGACGGGAAGATGGAAACATCAATATTACATTTCATCCCCGCTCTTGCTCGGGGCTTCCGTTGGAGGGGATGATCCATTGTTTTCACTCCAAGGCCCAAGGACTGCTCTTTTCTCGGAAATTCCTCGCTACCTCTGCTAATCATTCGTAAGCATCATTTTGAGCTTGGTAAGCTACCCTCTGTTGTCTTTTCCATACCTAATTAGTACCCAAAAAGTGCTATTTTGAGCCCTATATCAGATAGGTTTTGAGTGCTTTTTGCGCACTAATCATATCAATTATGCCAATTTAAGTGTTCAGGTCTTCTTAGTATCACTTATGCCGCTTGTAGGGTATTTTGGTTGTTTCAGTGTTTCAAGGCACTTCTGAGTTCAATACGATGTACGTGATGAACCATGAAGATTGAACCCACCATCGCCCATCAAACATACCAAAAATCAAAGAAAGAATGAAGGGGGGAAGTGATGGAACCAATGCAGTAGTGAGGAGTCAGAGTGAAGATCAGCACCTGTGGATTTCTAAGATTGCGAATTTTCGCAATCATAGCGGTAAATTTCGCAATCCTAGATAAATTGTGAATTTTCGCCAGCCCAAGATTTCGAAGTAACTAATCGTCTCATAAATAAAAATCCAAGCCATATCACCTAAAAATTTCGCTGAGCAGCTAAATTTCAAGAAGCCAGCTTTAAATTACTAAATGCCTAGCCAATTTTCTCTCGATTTCGCTTATTCGTGATTTCACATTTAGCGAAATTTTCGTGCCTAGTGAAATTCACGTTTTGTCATACTTTGTAATTAATGTAAACCACTTCATTTTTTGGTGTGTATTACTCTCGTCTCTTATTTTAGCCAAAATGTTAGGCTTTTATTGTAGTTTCACATAATGGTGGCCTATATAAACCCCTATAGCTTTGTAACCCTAAGGAAGAAATTGAGAAAATCTTTTGGCATGCTTCATTTATAAATATCTCAGCCTTAGTTATGGTTTTGCTTTCTTTCTCTTCTCTCTCCTCTTTCTTCATTTTTCTAGGCTCACCAAACAACTTTCGAGGATGACAACTCAAGAGATGCTCGGGCTGCTCTTTCTTTGAAGAGCAAGGTAGCTGTTTTGATCAGAGGGGCGCTATGTGTTGTCCTCATGTGTTGAATGCTACAGTAATCGTATTTATGGCTCCCATCTTCTCAAACTAGGGTCAATATCATTTAATGTCATTAATTCGCCAATACTTACTACGCTTTTAGGATACAAGCAGTATACTTACTGGGCGATGCACTGTGGTTTTTACATGGTCTTTACGGAAATTAACAAATGATGTTGAAATGTTAGGGTTTTAAACCGAAAGGGTCAGATGCATGTTACCCGTGGTTGACTCAAATAGAGTGATTCAGGTTAGGTTTGCTAGTTAAACAAAGATCCTATGATATTTCTGACTATAGGTCGCTTTGTCATAATGCGAGGATAAACCCGAGGACACTTGCTTGGGCCTCTATGTTATCAAGTTAGTGACCTTAAATCTTCAAAGTTACCTTTCACACATCACTTTCGCCTTACGCTATTCCGCCAAACTACTCATCAAGCTTTTGAAACAATCCAAAGTTCAAACAAAAGCCTTACCTTTTACACTTATGCAAATCATTCCTGTGGATGAAAACCCATCCCCGTGTTCGAATTTAATCACTACATCAAGTAAAGAGTTTGACTACTTCGCAGTAGAAGGAACTTAGGTAGCAGTAAATTTTGTTGATTCACCACTACCGTGGCACGAATCAAATGAAGCGCCGCTGTCGGATGGTGCCAAACTACGCTTGATGTCATACTTGTGATCAACATCACAAGTGAAGGTAACCTTTAACTCTTTTTTTGTATTCCAATTTGTCAGAATCAGAAGTTTTCATCACTACAAAGAATCGCACTTTTTGTTTTTTTTTTTTTTTTTCACACGCTTTATTTTAGCTAACAATAACCCTTTCAAGTCAGATTGTGTTCTCGGTGTTGTATCGCTTGTGTAATAGTTTTGTATGCAAGATCGGGACGCAGGAATAATGTAGATTACAAAGGATCGCACACCGGCCAAGATACATAGTGAAACATGGATCCTCTGGCTCTCGAGAACAACAGAGTCGCTAGGGTACCCCAATGAATCCAACCCTATAGAACCATGATAGGACCACATTCACCCTCCTAGAGTTAAGGCCCTTCCCGCATCGTACTCAAATAAGAGGTAGCAAAGTGAGGCCCTATCCGGTACCCCTACTCCCCACATATCATGGTATGGAAAATGAAAATCCATACACACATATAAGGGATTCGAGGGAAGTTCAGACTACCTTTTAAGGAAGGCATGATTGACATGGATTCGCTTAAGCCGAAGAATTTCCATTGACTAAAGGACAAGGCCAAGATTTGGCTTAACTCACCGAGGCCTAGAACCATAAGAAATCACCGAAGCATAGCACTCGAAGAAGTTCTCTGCCTATAAGACCAACAATTTGAAAAGACAAATTTATACCTTTGCAGCTCAAGATGGTGAGAGGTTTTATCGTTTGAGAGATTTATGGAAACCATATGCATGTCCACACCATGGGTTTGATACATACGCCGGTAAAACCATTTATGGTGGTATGTCTCCCGCCATGAAACAAGTATTGGAAACCATGTGTGGGAGGAGATTTTCTAAGTAAGTATCCCGACGTAAGCAATGGATTTTCCTCGAACTATGTGGTTGAACTTCTAAGGGTCGGGATGAGCCAAACCCTGTGGAAATGGAAACGATGAGGCCCTCAAACCAACCTTGGGAGGGATTTAGGCTAATCGCTGTGAGGACACAGAAATGAAAGCTAGAATTTCAACCTTAGCTAGGAAAGTGGAGGAGCTTGAAGGAAAAGGCTCCATAGCGCAAGCAAGTGGATCGAAATCCCACAAGCCAATCTCTCGCACTACCCCAACTTCGTACATCCAGTAGAACCGTATCCTATGGTCCCTTCAATGAAGGATTTGATGTTAGAGAAAGCAAATGTTGTAGGTCAATACAAACCACCACAACCTAATACCCAATATGGTAATACCTACAATTCCAATTGGAGGAATCACCCTAACCTCTCTTGGAAACCCAACTCTGCCTATGTACTCCCGTGTGCAAACCAGCTTGTTCCCACTTCAACCACAACCACCACCATCCTCATCTCCAGTGGAACAAGCCATTTTAAATTTGAGTAAGGTGGTGGGTAATTTTGTGGAAGAACAAAAGATCAATGCACAATTGGCAATAAAGGGATTGATTCTCAGAGAGAGCACAATCGAACAAGAGAATAGACGGGGCTTGAGAGCAATCTTGACCGTACAATTGACAACCTGGCGTAACTCAATCACAAAGATCAATAATATTCTGGAGGTACAAGAAAGAGGAAGGTTCCCTTCCCCAAACAAAGGCCAAACCCAAAGGGAACTTACATTTAGGTAGATCATCCAATAATTCAGAATGGACGGTTAAGGCAATAATCACCCTTGAGGAGGGAAAAGAGTTTGATCAGCCCATGCCCAAACCTCGTTGAAGAAACAAGCCACTCGAGAAGAATTGGAGCTTAACACATTTTCCTCGAAGGAGGATTCACGAAGCACGCATGCCACCTCCATTTCCATGTGCACTTAGAAGTAAGAAGAAGGCATCCTGGGCATAGGTATCTTAGAAGTCCTAAGACAGTGAAGGTCAACATACCCTTTGACATAATCAAACAAGTCCCCGCCATGCAAAATTTTTTGAAAGATCTTCGCATTAAATCAAGAAGGGATTAGGGTATTGAGAAAAAAGGCATTTCTACCGAACAAGTCGCCATAATCCAAAGCAGAACCCCGCAAATACAAAGATCCAGGATCTCCCACCATTTAAGTTAATATCAAGGGAATTGCATAGACAAGTCATCACCTAGAGCTAGTGTGAACCTACCGCCGTATTCCTCGTGTACAAGCGCTAGGTCTGGGGTGAACTTAAACCTATCAACATCACACTATCATCGGGTCGATAGATCAAGAAAATCTAAAAGGGATAGTTGAGGGATGTCTATGAAAATAGACAAATTCTACTACCCAGTAGATTTTGTAGTGCTCGACACCGAGCCAATTGCAAATGAACCCAATCATGTGCCAATCATCCTAGGAAGACCATTTCTGGCCACTGCCAATGCAATCATCAATTGCCGGAATGGAGTCATGCAACTTACCTTTGGTAACATGACCTTGGAGCTCAACATATTCCATTTGAACAACAAACACAAACTGCTAGCAAATGAAAATCAAATTTCTGATGAAGTTGTTTCAAATGGTCAGTATGCAGGAAAGCTAAGTGTCCAAGAATCGCAAGGAATAGTCAGCCAAGATGCATCAAGTGTGTTGAATTACACGTTGCCCACCGCAGGCAATTGTTCGGCCTAAAGTCCATCGCTGAGGACCAAGTCACCAATGAAAAGTCCAACAACAAGAGACACTGCACCACCTGACGGTTTGAGGAAATCATTCTCCTCACCCTCCTTGAGTAATTCGGGATTTCAATTGTCCGTGTTTCCAAACCTGATTGCAAACAACAATTTGCTTTTGATTTAGTTTAGTCACTGTTAAATATTTTCAGTTATATTATTTTTTTTAGGGAAGTTTTTTTTTTTACTTAGCAGTTTTCTATATTATTAACTTTGTTTATAAATTATAAGAATTTTATATTAAATTTTTAATGATACTATCATATAATAATTCTTATAATAATAATTTTTTTTTATATTCTAATAATAGCCGAAATGCTCGAGGTGTAAGGTGATGCAAAGGAGTCAAATTCGCTACCACGAATTCTATGAGGAAAAGACCCTTCCTACTACTTCATTTGGCTATAAGGAAGAGGGCCAAGCCACTGATCCAGTCACCATATTCCCCCTCCCATAGCGGCTCGAGCCACCCGAGCTCCACGCTTCTCTCGCCGCTGTCACCGCAGCCAGAGCTACCGGCCCCCAGGCTCCACTACGCCAGACCTTCCGTGGCGCTGCACCACGACCAACCCCGTCATCGGGCCGCCATCCCCGACGCACCATAAAGACTCCTCACCACGTACAGAAACAGCTAATTCCTTCGCCGCTACATGAAGCCCCGGGTCATCGCATCGCGCCGCCTGTCGGCTGCCTTCATCGGCCACCGCTACTACCGAAAGTACGCGACCGCCACCGCGAGCTATCGCCCCATCGCTACGCAGACACCCCGTGCCCCGGTCGCGACACCACCCGCCGCCATGCTGCCTTAGTTGGCATTTTCGAGCTAAGTCTTTCCAGCATTTTATTTAGGATTTCGTATGGTTCAGACTGAGGTGGGTCCCGCCTTCGGCCGCGGTAAGATCTCGCACACCCGAGCGAGGCCCCACTCCGGCCCCGCCCAAGACACCGGTCCCCGAGGCAGATCCATGAGCCCCAGGATTTCAGATACCGCACACCTGATGGGACCCCGGGCCCCATCACCTGTACCTCAGAGGAGAGTTAGGAGGGCCCGACCCTCCAAGAGGGCCCGCACATTCGCCCGTGCGAGTCATCTTCCCCCTCCCCTAGCCCCTCAATGACACTGCACCACTCCATCGCTTAGACAACATCTTCACCTCAATTGTCGCCAAGCTTTCAGGATCTCGGCCGACCCTATTCACCGGGACCCCGATGTCGGGAACGAGACCTCCGAGCCGTAGATTTTCATCGAGTCATTCTACGACGCTCATACCGAGACGATCCTGTGTTTAGGGATTTCGAGTCGACCGAGGATTATTCTCTACTAGCCTTCATGACCCCGAGGCAGTATTATTACCCACGAGTGGTGCTGCAGTTTTATCACTTGATGACATCTCGAGGAGCAGATGGTCCGCGTGAGCTTCAGTTCTCTATCGATGATCGCCGCGAGTACTCCGTGAGCGGCCGGGAGAGTCAAGAAATTTTAGGCCTCGCAGATACCGCCACCCAATGCAGAGGTTCATAGAGATCAGCCCACCCGATCAAATACGAGATGGTTCGACACCGGGCCGAGACACCACAAATGACCAAGTACTTTTCGGGAGGCAATCCCACTCGATGTCTGATTGACCATTTATTCGAATCAGCCTATTCCGCTGGCAACATTATGTGTACCGAGGGAGCCATCTTCGAGGCTCTACCGATCTGGGAGGATATCGTTCAAATTCCTTCGAAATGGGTGATGACCTCCTTGATGCATTTCGAGGGAGAA
>JAEQBH010004006.1:0-187576 GCA_016808115.1 Tetrastigma voinierianum | reverse complement strand
CCACCTCACATGTCGGTGGTGACAATGGAAACACGCTCTGCGGCCCGGCTAGGGCCACTAAGTGTCTCAGCCATGAATGATTGACCTTGGCCTTAACCTTTGGTAGCGGTACGTCATGGGATAGATTTGTGGATAGAGTGTGCTTCTTCCTGGAGCCAGAAGGTGTCTCTTCCTCTTATCACTAGCGCCCATATCATTTCCGACTAATAAAAACCAATGACTCGCCACCATCGGGTCTCCTCCTCCCTTGAGGGCTGGAGGATGATGTGCCTCAAACCTATAGAGGTTACTTGACCCCCTTTGGTTCCCAATTGCTAGCGTGCGTGTAGTGGCGACAACAACACTGGCCCATAAGGTTAGTAGTCGGCAACAACCGACCTATATGAGTGCATTGAGTGCGAAGCTGAGTGGTCGTGGGTTGTCTCCACCCGCCCACCGACGTCCTCTCTTCCTCCCACTAGCCATCTACGTGTCGGATAAGCAGAAGTTATCAAATTTCTATCTTAGTGTAGTAGTGCACATGCAAACCACTAATAGACTTTGTATCATGAACTATACCGTTCATCCCTTTTTCCTTAGTGGTGCATAATGCGAGCACTAATACCCATCCCGAGTTCCCAGACTATCATGTTCCGTTGTTTAAGACCTAAAGGTTATGTTTTCCTAACCCTAATGTTCCATATACAATCCACCATGTATATTATTCACACAAATCACCCGCCCATATCACCTGACATGTGTGAAGCACAAAACACTGACACACAGCAGTAAGCGATCTTAACCCCACATACGTGACCCTCGGTACTCGTGTACCTAGACTCTTGATACCTAGTTGAGACGAGCTAGTATGAGGACCATACTTGTGGATACCCACACCCGAGCTCCCTAGGTAGTCATTTACCTAAGCTTTGATACCAAGTTGTGAGCCCAATTCCAGGGGATCCAGTTGACAACCATTGACATCAATGAAACCAAATCAGTGAATGCTACCTAAGTCTTGATGCCGGACCCAGGTGCTAACTACCAATGGACACGAGGTTACTCGGCACCGCCCTCATACATCCCTTCACCTAGACCTATTCATTTCATATTTAAATCTAAAATATGAAAAATGAATAATCTGATCCGTAGAGTCCGATCAGCCCTCTTACCATAATTACATACGGCTGGCCTCACAATGGTCAAAGAATGTACATAAAGTACTTTTACAAAAATGTTACTCAAGGCCATGTGACTCCTTCACAGTATAGCCTCATTAGGCGCCGTCTCATACACTACATGTACACGAAAGGGTCCCACAGCAGGGTAGAGTAATGCTAGTAGACCAATTTCTCCACAAAGAGGGCTATTCCCGCTAAATGCACATGCAATGACATACATACATCAAACCTACATTCCATAAAATGATCCCTATATCTGGAATATTTCATGTCATGCATGAGATGAGACTCCTCATGCCCATAAACCCGAGTCTCGACTAACTCCCTCACACATGCAACACCAAGTGTGAAAACCAGTCATTGGCGTTTCACCTAATGACTTAACCTATTGGACAACCCTCCGATATTTATTTTAATTTATCAAATCCCATGTGTTTTTGTGGAGTAGCAATTTAGGGATGCAGCGCGAAATTATGCCCTTCCGACGCCAGCGAACTTTCATTGTTGGATCCATATGTCTAACCAAGAATAAAATTTGGGTCTTTCACCACACAGGGGAGGGATCTACCCCATCTTGCTTCACCCGAACACATGGGGGAATTTATTATTATTATTTTATGCACCATGAGTCTCAATTTGGACGTCGTTCATTTCCCGAGCTTACTACATTCATAATGTGGTGAATAACCAATACCATGCACACACACCCGACTTGACGAGATGTCCCCGTGCATATGAAATGCAATTATGTCATTTCATACTACAACATGTTACATGCAAAATGAGAACTAGATGTAACATATTCAACACATGGATAATTATATTTTCTATATATAATTTACATTCATCATAAATTCCATGTCAATACATCCATAAGCATGCATTAACATGATTTTCACACAACCAACATGTTATTCAAAATTTTTCAATAACACATAAAAAAACAGCACACACATTCCGAAAATCAATCCCGGACTTCCCGAAAACAGTCCCAAAAATTCAGCCTGGACTATCCGAAAACAATCCAAAAAATTCAGCTCAGACTGTCCGAAAACAATCCCAAAAATTATGTCTGGACTGTTAGAAAACAATCTCGAAAATTATGTCTTGACCATCTGAAAACAGTCCCAAAAATTCCGTTCGGACTATTCAAAAATAGTCCCGAAAATTCCTACACTCAATCCCAAGATTTTGAGACTTAAATTTATGGTCTCTCACGGCCTCAAAAACCCCAAGCCATTAAATGACCTTTACGCTAGAAATAACCCAAGTAGGAAAATTCTCTACCTCTTGGAGTTTAACGAAACTCCCTGATTTTGGTACCGCAGCAGCTCGTTGAATGTATTGACTCAACTCTCGAACCGTCAAGCTTTGACCGTCGAAACGCCGAAAAATTTCCCTTTTTCCATTTTTTCCTCTTTCTTCCTCCGTTTCTCTTCACCTCTGTTTTCTCCCTTTCTCTTTTCTCTCCCAGCCGAATTGATCCTATCTCTATCGAATTGATCCCCCTGGGAAACTTCCTCCCCTTTTCCTCCTCTCCTCCTTACTTGCCACTTGTCTTCTTATCCCATTTTCTCTTCATTTATTTTCTTTTCTTTTCTTTCTTCTTATTGGTCTTCTTTCTTCCTTTTTTTTCTTTTTTTTTCCTTGTTCTTATCCCACCGAATTTATCTTTTGTTCGCTCCCACTCTTTTTTTTTTTCATTTGTTTCTCCATTTGACTTTATTCCCTTTATTACTACATTTGACACATGGCTCAATATGAGCCATCCATGCAAGTGTCATGTGTCACTTGCCACACCACATGACTATCATGTCATGTGGCATCCTATCAGTCATGCCATGTGTCACAGGCCACCAGTGTCTCAGCGTGAAATTATTTGTCTTGGAGATTTAACGAGGGTCGACTAGGTAGCTAGATTTCACGAGACTAATTCAACGATGAAGTCCGTTTTTTCATCCAAAATTTAGAAAATTTATGGTTTCCAATTAAAATTATCGTTTTACCCTTTTTCAGAAAAATTAAAATTTTCCCGACTTTTACAGTCTACATCAGTTTGAAAATATTAGCAAAATTGAAAACAAGAATGGGTTTTACATTATTCAACCTCCTGTCATAAAAAAATAATTATAAATATAGTAAAAAAATAATGATGGCAAAACATAACCCCAAAATACCCCATTGTAAAACCTACCCCTATCTGCCCCCTACTCTCCCACCTTTAAGGAAAAATGATAAACATCATCTTCTTCTTTCTCCTTGATCGATCACAACGCCATTGTTGGATATGTCAAAACCCCATTTGTTTATATGTACATTACATTTTTATTCTATTTTTTCCTAGTAATGAGTACTGATTAGATTCCCGTGATTAGCTTCCTTGAAGTCAAATTGGTACTACCATAACATTGCATTAATTACTTAGGACTACCATAACAAATAGTTGCTTAAGACCTCATACAAATATGTTAATTAATGTTTTATTCCATTTCTAGGTTTGTAATGAATCGGGGAATTGTTATGGATCATTTAGGTCACTGGTTGGCATCAGTTGTTGCATTCATAACACCATAATATACTCGGGGTACCACCATAACATATTGAGGTACTGCCGAGTACTTTACCATAATGAAAAAATAGCCAATTTGAAAAAAAATGGCCAAGACCGCATACAAATAAGTATGTTACACACCTAACCTATTATATATATGTTTATGGTTGTAATGAGTTAGACCATTGGTAAGCTACCTCTTTAGAATAGGTAGTACTACCATAATATATTGGGTGTACTACCAAAACATACTGGGTGTACTATCCGGTACTACCATAACACTTTGGTTATTATTTGACCTGTGTAGATTTCTTTCGTGGCGGTATACTTACATGTAAATTAAATCCATAGAAAAATTGACAAACTATTATGTTGTATTTGTTGGTTGGAAACGTGACGTATGCGATTCATGGAATGAATGTCAAAGAAATGTGGTATTCTGAAAGGGGGTATATCCACAAGGCCTGATTCGAGACGAAGCTATACGATCCTTAGATTGTTATATCCACGAGTAGAAGAAACTTGATGGATATGGTGTTGGAATATCTTCCCTTACTCCCAATTGTGGACATGAAGACAAAAAAAAAAAAAATGGAAAAGTATTCAAGTGCTATTGTAGACCCTCAATTTTGTCCCTCGTGACTGCGTTTATCATTTTAGGTGTCCTTTTCGCCCGTCGTTCTCATATAACACCATTAGGGCCCTTTTAGGCTTAGTCTGTCTCCGAGCCTCGGGTGGGCTTGTATATGGTCCATTAAGTGCGTATGTAGTTCACTTTAGAGTGTCATCGTGGCTTCTTTTTTTTTTTTTTTTTTTTAAGTTATTACATCGTGCCGCAAGGAAGCAAGTGGGGCCCCCAGTTAGCTAATCGGAGTTTATTGGAGTATGTCGAATTAGACACTTGGACTTGTTTGATCATATCTCTCCCTCATCGAACTCAAATTGGCGTCGTTTCTTTTTGGATTCCTTACTCATTGAGAAGTAACTGAAAAAATTTGAGAATTTTAGTAACCCGGGATCCATCGGCTCAATTGATTTGAATTGAAGTTCATTACTAGAGCGAGGTTTGGTCGAACACTAAGGCTTGTTTTGTTAATATCTCCCTCACCCGGACTCGGAATCAAGCACGGTTTTTTTTCATGGACTCCTTATTCTTCAAAGATATTCTATCAAATTTCAGATTTTTCTCAATCAGATCAACCAATTGGGAAGCTGTCTGGCTGTTTGCATCGAGCTAGCTTGCGTGGGGCATTAATTTTTATGATTTTGGTGCCCAAATCTATATGGATCGAACCACTCAAGCCCCGAGATCAGTCTAGGCATGGGTTGGATCAGTTTTTGGACCGTGTGTATGGGTTGCTTGCAACCCACAGATCCCTTGGATGCTGGTGGTTAAGCAAAGGAGTAAATGTGGCCAGCTATGGACTTTGGGAATAAAGGAGTGTTTATGAAGCTGGGGAAGTTCGAGACTGAAGGGGGGAGTTCCCGGGACTGAAGGTGTGCAAAATGGAGTGGGCTCAAAGAGAAAGGGAGAGAGAAATGGAAGAAAAAAAGGTGGAGAGGTGATCAAAAAGGGAAGGGAGGAAGAAGAGGAGAAGGAAAGGAGGAAATGAGAATTTATCTCATCCCGGAGGCGTGGTCTCTACGGTTTTGAAGAGGAGTTCCGGCCAGTTTGAAGGAGTGGATACAGTTTTGGAAGCGGAAGAAAGAAGAAAAAGGGGGGAATAGTTGTGAATCTTGCAGCGCTTGGCTAGGGACCACGGGTGTCACGCCATTGCCTTTTGGTTGAGTGTTTTAAACCTCTTCAGATACCAATTAGGTTGGTCGATCCAAGTTGTATGTTTAGCCTAGGAGACTATCGTCTGTGACCCATATGCTCCCATGCCCAATTCACTAGTAGGGTGAGGTTACGGGCCTGGGGGTGCTACCTCATATGAGGTACCTTCGATAGGTAATCCCGATCCGGGACCCCGAAAATCTAGTTTTAAATGACGCTTTTCCATACTTGAGTCATTGGGGTTTTTGTTCTTACTTGGTTTCCCCCTTTATAAAATAACAGCAAAAGTAAGTGGCGACTCCAAGAAAAATGCTCCTCCTCGGGGTGATTTTCTAAGAATTAAATCAACCCACATTTTCTTTTCATTTAAAAGCGAGTCGCGTCGGCCCGTGGATCAGGTAGGGTCCACAGCTATGTATAGTTGTTTCATTATTTGGGTCGTAATAGCATTAACGTATATGATTGTAGTGGGATAATTGTTGTAATGTCTTAAGCAAATTGTATGAATGAAAATTTTCTTGAAATGGTATCATCTTGTTTATGGAATGAACATTGATTGTAATCTTTACTTTGATATGAATGAAAATTCAGATTTTTTCTTCAAGTACACTTCTTTGTAATCACAAAATATATCAGCTCTAGACTTCAACATGTCAACAAAACACCCATAGAAATGGATGAAAACACTTAAAAATAAAAACAAACTGATAGCATATCGTGTTCGAAAGGTACGTCCACTTGACTACACAACAAGCACCCTCATTCGGAAGCACCCTACGCCGTCTAGCTAGCTTTCTTCCGCAGTAGACTAAATTCGACCATAAATGACAAAAAATACGAACAACACACAAAACATAAGCAAAAATTATAAAATAAGTCTTCACCATTTGGATTTCTATGGAACCACACAACAATGGAAAGAAAAATGTTTAAATTATGGTAAAAAAAAAAAAAGAATAATAAGCCATATAAAGTACATATTACAATAAATGTTCTCTTCCATTCACAATGGTAACTTGTTCAACTATTATAAATGTATTACTTCATTGGTGAAGTTCATAATTTATATTATACAATAATTAACAATATTAATAAATGAGTTACATCATTAGTAAGCGAATATTTTGCATATGTTAAGTTTGTGCATTTGTGTTAATATCTTGGGTTAGTGAAGAAATGCTTAGGTCCATCTTGGTGTCTATAGCACACATACTTGCATTGCTTCATCTCTGTAAGTATAAGCTTTGTGTGCACCACATTCATAGAATAACACCCTTCATTGACATTCAAACCAAAAGTCAAAGCCTCCCAACAAAAACGATTCAATCGGTTTCCATTTTAGATTTTTGAAAGGATAAGTAATAATAGTTAATTATACTATAATTAAATTTTCTTTTAAAAAAAAAAACAAGTTCAACTAATAAATCTTGTGAATTGTTGTTTCAAGTTTTAGATGGCACATAGTATGAGGGTTTTGTAGAACAATAAATGGTTTAATGCTTAAAATAAGTGAAATAATCATTATTTTGTGTGTAAATATGTTGAGAAGATTATGCAAGAAATTACATAGCAATAAAGATATTTTATTCAAAGTCATTATTTCAAATAGTAACCTCCTTTGATTCTAACAAATGGCACGACTCACAAAACAGAAACATAAACAGAATAGCAGCTGTACATGCTGACATGGGGTTTTGGCTTGATTTTTATTATGGTAGTACCCCCAATATGTTATAGTAATACCTCCAATATCTTATGGTAGTACCCCCGGTATGTTATGGTAGTACTAATTGTGAAAACAAGGGAGCTCATCCAATGTACCAGATATTATGCTAGTACAAATATTTAAGGCAAAATACTCATTTCCATAGCATACTACAACAGAAATCTCATGAGGAAGCTTTCTTCCTTCCCACAGAAATCCTATGATGGTTGTTCCAATGAAGAAGAGGGGTTCTAATGAAGAAGATGTTGTTAGGGTATTAGTTACACTTACCTCGGATTGCTAGCGAGTCGACGATAGAGGAAAGAACCCTCACCTATAATGGCTTTGTGATCCAAGGAGGAAGAAGAAGATGTGTTTTATAAGATGTTAGGATTTTGGGATTAGCTTACCTGCATATGGTTCAAGGGGGTTTACAGGACGAGAAGGAGGAACCTTACTGACCCACGCTCATCCAACAATGATCAAGGAGGAAGAAGAAGATGATGTTCATGTTTTTTTTTTTTTTGCTTAAAGGGAGGAGAGGGAGAGCCCAGTGGGGATAGGTTTTAAACCCCGAGGAGTCTTTGGGGTTATGTTTTGCCATCATCCTTTTTACTAGATTTTTAATTATTTTTTCTAACAATGACGAATTATGTAAAAACCCATTTTTATTTTTTCAATTTATAATATTTTCAAGCGATGTAGATAGCTTACAGATCCCTTTTTAGTTAATGATTATCTTATGGTTGGCTTTGTAAATTAAATTTCACATGTAATCTACCTATAGTATATATAGTTGATGGAAATGATTTATTACAATACTTTTATGGTTGAAATCGTGATGGGGGACAATGGGATTAAGCAAGATGCCATGAACAACTCTACCGTTATAAGTTTTAGCTTTTAAGTAGGGGTGAACAAAAAAATCTAGAATCGGGCGTAGAAACCCAGTCGGCGAGACCGATATTAGGTTAATCGAATTGGTGGTTTTGGTTTTTGTTTTATATAATTCTCGATTTCGATTTAGGTTTACAAAATATAAAAACTGTGGTTTTGATTAACCAACCAAAAAATTTAAAAAAAAAACTAATTTTATACTAAAATTATAAAATAAAATGTATATGGAACGATCTCTTCCATATGGATAAAAACTCAAAAACAAAAAAAACTCTAGAAAACAAATCTTGATATCATTTAGGAAAAACCACCACTCTCGTTGAGAATAACATTTTTTAAGGCTCGGATAAGTAAAATTTTCTTAATATTACATTATAATGGATTTTTTTAGTTTTTATAGTTCTTATAAAGATAGTTGATATTTTAATTATTTTAAATTATTTTCTTTGTTTTGCATTCTCTCCATTTTGTTTTTGACGTATATTCTTTCAAAATTTTAAAAACCAAACGAGCGATTAAAATCAAAATGTATATTTCTTTTTACTTTTATTTTGAAGTAATGGCAAAATTAAAAATATAAGAAATATGGAGTTTTGTACGGAAGTACTATAATTTGGGAAAAAAAAGATTAAATTGGTTTATTGTGTAAACTATTAACAAAAATGATGCGAAATGCCGTCGTCGGGGGATGACTGACAAATGAATCAGGTAAGCGTAAACTTTGAAACGACGACCTTTAAAAAAAAAAACTAATTACCGTCGTCCTATGGTGCATTTGAAAAGCTAGTGGCGTACGTCCCCAATGACGGTATTTGAAAAAACTAAAAAAAAAAACTAATTACCGCCGTCCCAATGTGACATTTGAATTTTCACCGTTAGTTAGTTACGTGAGAGGCATCGGACATGCGCGGAGATAGATATACATGAGAAACAAAAGGTGCTGAAGTACATCAAGATGAAATTGGATCAGATATTTTAAAGAAACTAATTACATCTATTCAAAAGTAAAAATAAAAGAAGAAAGCGTCGCGGTGGAGGAAGGATGATGATGAGGTGACAGGACATTAAAACAACTCCAGCAGGAGTTGGTATCTAGTGCCATACCAGTAGCGCAAATGGCACCCGAATCACCAAAACCATGCTCAACGGAGATGGTATCGAATTAGCAAAATGCCATCTTTGATTTTGAGTGCCATATTTGGCACCTTTGGAGAAAGAAGAGATGAAGAAAGGATGCAAAATAGCGGGTTGATGGCTCTGTGCATCTCAACGGCTATTCAAACGCTATTGTATTTCAAAATCAATAAAAATCGAGGAGAGATTCTCAGAAGAAAAGCATCTGTGAATCCTTTCAACTTGAAACCCTAGCTTATTTGTCAGAACCCTTGCCTAGTGCGAAAGGAGGGAAGGAAAGAAAGAAGGAGGAAGAGGAAGAAAAAAAGAAGGAAGAAAGAAGAAGGAAGAGACGGCGAGAGTGCGGTCACGGTGCGGGGAGGAGGAGAGGCAGACGAGAAGGAAGAGGAGGAGGAAGAGGCAAGGCAAACTCGTTTTTAGGGAGGAGGAAGAGCGAATCCTTTTTAGAGTTTGAGTGTTGCCTTCTTTATTAAATTCACTTGCCATACTTTTTAAATTAGTAAATCTCATTCTTATAAATTGCAATTTAAATGTTTGATTCAAAACGGATATATTGCTAATTTTGTAATTTATTATAAATTTTATTTTTGATATATTCATTTATATACTTCATAAATTACTTATTTTTTAAATTGATTATAATTTTTAATTAATAAATTGCTCATTCTTTAAATTATTAATTGATTTTTTAAATTTAAATTGATAAATTTATAATTTTTTAATTGATAAATTGTATTCTTTAGGTAATTAGAAATTTTATAATTGATATATTTATTTGTATACTTTATAAATTGCTCATTATTTAAATTGACAAATTGATTTTTTAAATTTAAATTGATAAATTTATAATTTTTAATTGATAAATTGCTCATTCAATAAATTAATTAGAAATTTTATAATTGATAGATTTATTTGTATACTTTATAAATTGCTCATTTTTTAAATTGATTAGATTTTATTTTTTTTTTTAAACATTTAATTATTAAAATGGCACCCCATTTTGGCACCTACCATTGGAGCAAAAATCTTTGTTGAGTGTAAGCAGCTGTTCAAAGGTTGCAAAATGGTATTTGGCACCCCATTTTATACTTCCAGCAGGTTGCTCTAACCCTTCTCATCATCATTCTGACAGACATTAAAGCTTCTTCGTCACCTCGTCAAACACCAAAACCGATAAAGTGAAATATGGAATCATGGAATCATGAATATGGGTTTTTGTTTCCCATAAAGTGAAATATGGGATTTTCTTTGCTTTGTCAGACATGCGCGTTGGGAGTAGGCCCGAAGGTATGCGGGGAAAAGAAAATTCAAATGTCGTCGTTGGGGATGACAGTGGATTTTTAGTTTTCAAATCATGGTCATTGGGAACGGCGGTAATTAGTTTTTTTTTATCAAATTCAAATGCCGTCATTGGCGGCAGTGAGTAGTTTTTTTCAAATGCGGCCCAGTTGGGGACGGCGACAATTGGATTTTTGGGCCGTCGTTCGAGGTTGGCGGCTTTCTTTGATCGTTGCCCGTCATTCTCGACGACGGCATTACGCACCATTTTTGTTAATAGTTTGCACAGTAAACTAATTTAATCTTTTTTTTTCTCAAATTACAGTACTTCTACTTCCGTACAAAACTCAGAAATATGAGTATCTGGCCGTATAAAGAATAATAAGACTCCCAAAACAAATATAAAGAACCCTAACCCTAACTGATAACAGAAGAGATAAAGCATAGAAGCAATCTGAAGAAGCAGAAAATGGAAGTTCTTTGCCTTATCACAGATGAAGTTGTCGTCATGTTGGACATGAAGGAGATACTAGAGAGCGAGGAGTGGAACGGGAAAGGTCCAGTGAGGTCGCCTCCTGTGAAAAGATTGATCGAATTTGAGGAGGCCAATTTGCCGATAGCCATGGGTTGCTTGAAGTTGGAGAACACTCTGTACATGTTTGGGGGAGAAATTCTCACAGATGATTCGTATGGTTTTCTAGGCGGTGTGATATCTGGGTTAGGGAAGCCTGGATACGATGTAATGACGTTGGACCTCTGTGACCCTCATTCAAAACCCACTTGTGTGGGTAAATTGAAGGGTCCAAAAATTCTCCCAATAGCTTTCGAATTCAAGTCCAAAATATATATATTCTCCACCATGGTCATGGATCATCAGCACAATTTTGAAGTTTGGGATCCGGTAACCAGGGAAGCGTTTTCTCACCCACCTCCCCCATCAAAATTTGCCACTATAATAGGCTACTTCCTCACTGAAAGGGGAATTGTTCTGGTCGTGTACGAATATGAAAGGGCTTTTTTCGACATTGATGACCAGATTTGGAAGGTACCCAGAAAGCAATCAAAATAAAATTAATCCGATTTAAGTAATTTCCAGGATTAAAATAGGTTGGATGGGGTGCTGGCTCCTGGATACAATGACGTTTATTTGCGGTATGGTGGTGATGGAACTTTAACAGTTAATCTACTTGAACCTAGCTTGTATCAAGCCTATGACTGGTATAAAAATTATAGGGCTCTTAATGTTGAATACCACATGGAGTCTGATATGAGTAGTATTGCTGATTCTAGGGAGCAGGTTCTAGGTCTGGGACCTAAATAAACATGTGCATTGGTGCCTTGTATTGACTATAAAGCAAAATGAAATTGTGTATTGATGTATGTTTAGGGTAGACAAGAATGCATCTTATTCATCAAGAGACTCAAGTGGAAGGCTGGGTTCCGGGAGAGGAACTGTTCTTTGTCACTTCGCTTAAGAAACAAGTATATGAATTCAATTTTCATAAACTTCGAGGCCTACAAATTCTTCCTTTCGTGACACATGCCTTTATGTGAGTTTTCCCTTCTAATCTCTCTCTTTTATTCCATCTGCTTTCTCAAAATGTTAATTTGTATATTTAAAGGCCCTCATAATGTCTTATTTATTATCTTTGTTTGTAGATTTTATGGTTGTGATGCATATTCCATTTATTTACTTTTGAAGGTCGAGGACTTTGATTTATGCTTATTCCATTGGTATGTATTCGTTAAAGCCCCACTTGGGTGGGGTATAGCATTTATGAACCTGAAGTGTAAGTTTGTAAAGGCATATAAAAATGTTTAACCCAAAATCGGCCATCTTTAACCTCCTTCATAAGCAAAATATTCTCCTGGTTATGGATAATTCTCTTCCCTTGAATGACTAGAAGAAAATTCTGAACCTCTTTCAATTCCCAATCATTAAAAGATCTATAGAAACAAGGGAACCACCCCTCCTCCCTTGAAGACTAAAAGACCTTGAAACTAAAACCTTTTGCCAACTAGAATAAAACTAAAAGATACGTTGTAATTCAGGCTTTGCCAGCTTTTCGACAAGTCCTTGAAACCTTTAGCTTTTTAAGCCACATGATTTCAAAACAAAAAGGAGTAGGGCCACTCCGGATTCTACAAGCATCAAGAGGGATCGGGAAGTGATCAGAAACAGACCTAGGCATGAGTAAGTTTGAGACCCTGCTGGCGAAGAATGAAGTAGTGTTAAGTGAAAAGAACTCTAGATATCACTTCTAGATACAACCTTTAGGCTTCACATCAAGTGCTCTTTGCATCACACAAAAGCAATTCGATGTGGAAATTTTCTCTTCGATTATTGATTCTTTTCAAAGGTTAATCAGTATGGTATAGAACTTTTCTAGAGACTTGGAACTAGTCACATGGTAATAATGCAATTTGAAATTGCAAAAAACTTGGACGAATTGCTAGACAACATTATGGACTATTGGAAAATGAAAATATTCATGACTGAAAATGGTTACTTATGACCATTGACTAGATCCATAATGTGATTTCTGGAAAGTGCTTTCAAGGCTAAACCCATACTGAATAATGTAGAATCACATGGTATTATCATCAAAGGTGCAAATTAAAGGTGGGCCTTGGAGAATACTCCTTTGTGCTTTGATAAACTTTTGAAGGTGGTTCCCTTGTCTCCATCAACTCTCTAAGCAGGTTGACCACGATGGTGAAGGCATGATTTGAGTGTTGATTCATATATGTGATCCGTATACAATTGAAGAAGTGGCTTTGTGCGCCATTTGACAAGATACTTCTGATAAACCCCTTATCTAGTTGAAACAATTTGGTGGTCAATAACATCTTCAATTTCCTCCTTTAATTGAGAAGTTGATGGGTAGTGAGCATTTGGGCCACCATTTGATGTAACATCTCAGAATTACAACATAGGGTGAGGACCTCGATGCCCATAATTTTTTTTGGTAAATCAAGAACATAAGCATTGGGGTGTAATTGTCTTGAGCACTTTGTGTGGATCAACATCCTTTGAACTTTACCATAAGCATATATGTTTATTGTTGAGAACAATGAACATCATCAGCATGTACCTTATATTTCTCATTGTTGAGAACAATCTTCCTTGAAACATCATCATTTAAATCATATATACGTTTATTAAAAACATTGGTTTCAATACTTGGTTGTGCCTCAATTGGTAATGAAACTAAATCAATAGGCTTTTAAGAAGCAAGTGAATCACAATATCTAAGGGGTTGTAACTTGTAGACTTATTTACTATTTGTTGTATCTGAGCTTCGGCCATTGGAATGGTGTGATCCTAATTAGTGACATGTTCTCTAACTAGGTAGCAAAATAGATCACTTAAACTTGTTTAACGTCTATTGGTTTGTCAGTTTAAAGGTGGAAAGTAGGAGAAAATTTCAACTTTGTGTTCAACATCTTCCATAGCCGATGCAAGGTGTAGTAATAATCTCATTAGCACAATCAAGATAAATGGAGATTGGGTAATTGAGAATCGGGGTTCTGACAAGATTGTTTCTTTGCGTTTTTTTTTTTTTTGATAAGTAAGATTCTTTACCGCTTTAAGTTGCTATTATCAGCACTTGTTGAGGAGTGGAGACCTCCACCGCATGAGATGAAGCTACTTTTAAGGTTGTTGGCGTGAGAACCCGATCTTTTTTTTTTTTTTGATAGGTAAAAAGTATGTGATTAAGAACTAAAAGGATTGAGTACAAGAGGGCCAGTTATTCAACATGAAGGGAAGCCCCATTCATTTACAAACCCACCCATTCAATAAATGACTATAGATGAAGAACCATCTATTATAGTTGTTTAGTTTCGACCATGGGAAAGAAAGGAAAATCTTGTCCTCTTGTGAAAAGGCTTTTCATTAAAACTACTCTATTCATCACCTTCCAAATTGTCCAAAATAAGCAAGAAGAGGACTCGCAGCATTTTTCTTTGTTTTTTAACGGTCGAGTTAGAAGGCTCACATAAGGGCCTTTGGGAGGCCCTTCTACAGGACAATAGGGATACAACTCTAGGGACTTGATGTTCTTTCCTTAGCCTTTTGGCAAGATTGCTAGGAGTTGGTGAAGAAGAAGAAAATGAGCTTTTTGGAGAATTTTTTGAAAGGGAAAACTTTGTGAAGAGATTAGACTCCATCTTTGCAGTGTTGATTTTGAGAAAGGGTGGGGCTCTTACAGATATGAGTTTTGCATAAAATTCTAGCCAATTCCCAACTAATAGTTGAAGAAAATGATAGGAGAACTGGTGTTGGATTCTCATTATGCGTTTATGGAAAACATATATAATAATTATAATAATAAGGCTCATGAAGCTATAGATCTAAGATTGTGCATAAATTAATTGAGGCTCATGAATCCATAGATCTAAGATTGTGCATAAATTAGACATATAGAAAGGTTATGACCATGTAAATAGGTTCTTTGTATCCATGTATACCTTTGTTCGTTTGCTCTTACGTAAAAAATGATAATAATCGATAGTTCTCTTTTGGAGGTGATGGGATCATATTAAGAATGTTTCCTTATTGATCATGAAGCCATAGATCTAGGATTGTGCATAAATTAGACATGAAGATTGTTTGAAGAAGAAGAAAAAGAAGAAGAAGAAGAAGAAAAAGAAGAGAAAGAAGAATGTTTCCTTATTGCTCATGAAGCCATAGATCTAAGATTGTTTATAAATTAGACATGAAGAATGTTTCCTTATTGCTCATGAAGCCATAGATCTAAGATTGTGCATAAATTAGACATATAGAAAGGTTATGACCATGTAAATAGGTTCATGTATACCATGTATCTGTTTTGTTCTTTTGCTCTTATCTATAAAAAGACCATGGAAATAGGAGTTCTCTTTGGGAGGTGATGGGATAATAATAATAATAATAATAACAACGACAACAACAACAACAACAATAATAATTTTTCCTTATTGCTCAAGAAACCATAGATTTAAGATTGTGCATAAATTAGACATATAGCAAGGTTATGACCATGTAAATAGGAGTTCTCTTTTGGTGATGGGAATAATGGGCTTCGATTAGAAATGGGTGGATCTAGGATTGCATTTTCTTAACTAGCTTTTTAGTCTTGGTAAATGAGGTTCCTCAAGTTTTTTTCCAAAGTGAGTATAAGGAGATTGCGACAAGAAGACCCCCTTATCCCCTTAGCTTTTTGTGTTGGTTATGGAAGCTTTAAGCTCTCTTTTGAAACGAGTGATGGAAAGTGGTTTCATCTCATGATTTAGGGTGGGAGAGGGAGGTAGAGAAAGTGTTTGAATTTCTCACCTCTTATTTGCAACTTAAACCCTTCTTTTTAGTAATCCTTGTCCAGATCAATTAACTTATTTAGCATAGGTTTCCTTTAATTTGAGGCTTCATTAGGTTTGAAGATTCATTTGAGCAAGAGGGGACTTATTTTACTTTATTTTATTATAACTATGATTATTATTATTATTATTTTGATAAGTAAGAAAGAGTGGACTTTATCGAGATAGTAGATATTGTCTTCTTTTTGTCTTCCTTGCCTTAGATAAGTCAAATAGCTCAAGTGTTTGCCAATCAATATTGACCACCTTCCTCTATAGCTCCACAATTCTCTTCAAATGTTCCTCAGACCATAAGTGAAAGGGCAAACTCCACAATTCGAACTACCTTCTTCTAAACTTCCTCAGTGTCTATATATTTTCTTAGGGACACCACCTTCTCAGTTGGACTATGCATCCTTCCTTAATCTTGAAGAATCCCAACTCCCGAAGAAAGGAAGCTTTCTCCACTTTTCTACAAAAAGTAATCCTTCTCTAGGCATGATGGTCACCACACCTTTTTTACCTAAGAGTTTCACTGCAGCCCAACCACTCTCGATCAATCAACAATAGATGCTGGGCACTTGCAAATGACTACTCTCATCCATATCCTATATGGAATGATGCTGTCTCCTTGATCCTTCCCCCTTGATTACTCTTGCATGGGTGGTTCAAAGCAACCACCTTTTTTGCATTTATAATTTCATCCTTGCTTCTTTTGGCCACTACCTCTATGGAGAGGGAGCTACCAAATACCCTCATACACACCTTCAAACTTGACATGGAAAGTCTTCCTTTTCCAAAGCGGGACCTCGACCGTTCCTTTGGAGTTTCTGGTTTTTCCTTAATAAGCGGGCAAAGATCGTTGAGTTATGTTTTGAGGAATAGTTGTAAAATCTGATTTTGGGTGTTTGATTTTCCATTCAAACAAGATCGAATTGTCGTTGATGATGATGTTGGGTGCACATCATAAAAATGGAGAGGTTCATAGAAGGTGTAAAGGTTGACATGGCAAATGTGTGTGCAGTAAGCTATGAAGTGGTCCTCATCTACTTCAGCTTTGAATAATTCGGAATTTGTTGCTACTAGATAGTCATACTTATAATTGATTAAAAACAAGGGTGTATGATAGAAATAAAAATTTATTTTCCTCCAATTGTCTATAACCCAAGTCCATTCGAGTGCCCATTAAAATATATATATATATATATATACGTGCACAAGTGTAACTACCAAACCTTGTTCGTCATATAAACTGCCATTAATATAAATTGAGTTCAGAAACTTTTGGGGCATTATCCAAGAGAGAATTTGAACAACCTTTTCAAAGATGATTGGTATTTAAAGCATTGTTTCCAGTTTTTGTTTAACTTAGTAACATGGGAGTTAGGTGGATTGTAAATGTATTGGAAGTTTAAAAAAAAAAATTAGCAGATTTTGATGGTTTCTTTCTTTGAATATGACAATAGATGGAGCTTGCCACAAGTATCAGGAACGAGTAAAGAGATGGACGAATGACAGGTTTGTTTTCAGCTTTAATTTTGACATTTTATAAGATGTTGCAGTAATCCTGACTGTTCAGAGGGTGTTGTAGAGTATTTGGATGGTCTGCCTTACATTTTGCATTTTACAAATGGTTGGTAACCCTATGTTAGCTGGACATTGTCAGGTTTAGATTTTTTTTTTTTGAAACTTTGAATTTCATGTATGTAGTATAACCTCTTTCAATTATGGATTAGAAAATAGATTTCAATTTGGGTTCCTGGAGGACATATTCATCATTAATAAGAGTTGCAATGAATTTTTTATTTTCAAAGGATTGTTGATGTGGTTAGTTTTTAAGATTTTTATATCATGGCTCTTGGACTTGCAAACACATGGATTAAGTGATTATACCGATGAATGCACTTATTCTAAGAATACAAAATAAACACATTTTTAATATTAGCTTTTATCATATTCTGGTTCAAGCTGAGGAATGAAATCTTTCTACTGGGTTAATAGTCGATTTTTATAATTTGTATGTTCTTATTATTTTTCTAGTAACATTGAACAAGATAAAAGAATGTGAATGTGTTTTGGGTTTGGGGGTTGTTCGAATATCATCCCCCATTAATATAATGTTGCTTTTGCATATATTTATAACTGCATCTGATTCACATCCTGCTGCTGCATTTAAATATTTCATTAAATTGAGTATTGGAGCTAACATTAATTAGAGTTGATTAGTTTACAATTAGTTTTAATCATATTCTTATATTTAGTTTGACAGTGGTAATATAATATAATATAACTTTGTTGCATTTGACATAAAATATAAGAAAGGGAAATATTTTCTCCACAATTTTCTCTCTCATGTCTCTCCCTCTTTGTTCTTGGTCTTTTCTGTTCCAATATGGTATCCGAGCTAGAATACGCTCCTGTTTCTTGAGGTTTTCTCCTTGATCGATTTTGCACAATGGTTGTAGATTCCAACTCTGTTGGATTGTCTGGACTTGCGATGAGCAATTCCGCCATTGAAGATGTATCAAGCCCTTATTTCCTTCATCATTCCGATATTCCAGGTCGTGTTCTTGTTTCGCAACCTCTGATCGGCGACAATTACGCATCCTGGAGTCGAGCAATGACGACTGCACTATCTGTAAAGAACAAATTAGGGTTTCTTGATGGAATCTATTCTAATACCCGGAGGTACAGATTCTCTTCTCAATTCCTGGATTAGAAACAACAATATTGTCATTTCTTGGATTCTCAATTCCGGTTCAGAAATCTTTCGACCTGTAATTTTCTCAATCTGCTTTCGAGATATGGAATGATCTTTCAGGAACGTTTTCAACAACGAATGGACTATGGATTTTTCAACTTCATCGTGACCTAATGAATCACACTCAAGGACAATTGTTTGTTAGTGCCTATTTTATGGCTTAAATCATTTGGGAAGAATTGTCAATCACAAACCGTCTTGTACTTGTGGCAAATGTTCTTGTGAAGGGAAATAATTAATTGGCTGAGCATTATCATATGGAGTAATAATGTCATTTTTATGAGTTTGAATGAAAGTTTTCCCAAGTTAGAGGCCAGATTCTTCTCATGGATCCCATTCCCTCAATCAATAAAGTGTTTGCTCTTGTTTTCTATGGCTTTTGCTGTCAAGAATGACCAGAATAGGTCCAATATGGGGAATAGATTTAGTCAGAAGCTGTGATGCTCGGACTCTTCAAAATCCCCGAAGCACCCTTGTCGACACGACACGACACGGATAAGGGTGTGGAATTTGTTCCAGATACACCATGAAAAAAATGGGTTTGGCTGCCAAATAAAAAAATAGGTTTGAAATATGGATAATAATTAATCTAGACATATATAATAAAAATATTTTAAAACATTATCTAAATATATTTTAAGCATTATCTAAATATATTTTAAGCATTATATATATTTAAATAATGTATCGCGATCTAAAGCATTATCTAAATATACTGTGTTATTTTATAAAATAAATATTTTATAAAAAACTGTGAATAATAACTTATATATTTTATCTAAATATATATAATAAATATATTTAACTTAATAAATATTTTATCTAAAATATATGAATAATAAATATATTTTAAAGTATTATTTAAATATAATATGCTACTTTATTAAATAATAAATCAAATAATAAAAAATATTATATTGTCGACATCAGTGTAAGTCAATTATATTGTGAATTGAAATTAAATAAAAAAATCATTTATTATTATATAGTTAATATTTGTCCGTAGATATGATTCAGACGAAGATATAAAATTTTTTTATTTTTGTCAAACACATCCCAGCACCCGTATCCAAATTTTGGATACCTATCATCCGTATTCCCTTATTCTAAATTTTGAGAATTGACGAATCCGACTCTTAGATATGTACTGGTATCCTACAACCGCACTCGAGTCCAAGCAACATAGGTCAGACATCGTTCTATCTGCACACACTGTGGATATTTGGGACACACACCATTGACAAATGTTACAACTTACAAGTTACATGGATATCCACCTAGTTATAAACCAAGGCAAAAGTCGCACTATAATAACAATACGACTATAAAGGTAAAGCAAGAAACTCTGATTCTGCTTTATTGAAATCTGAAAGTCTATTACATCAAGTGACAAGACTATAATTTATAGCCAAAACAAATACAGCCCACATGTAAAAGGAGTGGAGCAAAATGTTATGGATCCAAACACTTGGACACATGAGACTCCACAAGCGTATAGTCTTCATCCCCCCCTCAAGATGGAGCTGGTTGAATAGAGTCAACCATGTTGGCTTGCAACAGATGAAAAGGGGGCAGACAATGATTTCATGAAGACATTAGCAGGCTGAGAAGAAGAAGAGATGTGCCAAGGAAGAAGTAATCCAGACTGATAGCGTTCCCGCACAATATGACAATCAATTTCCAGGTGTTTTGTACGTTCATGAATCACTGGATTATGAGTGATATGTAAGGGTGCCTGGTTGTCGCACCATAGAGGAACAGGAGGTGAACTGAAACAACAAAATCTCGGAGGAGGGAAGCACACCATTGGAGTTCACATGCGGTGGTTTCCATGCTTCGATATTCCGCCTTTGCTGAAGACCGTGACACTGTATTCTGCTTCTTGGTCTTCCATATGCAATAGCTAGTGAGGGATCGACGAGGCTCAGGGCAAGAAGCCCAGTCGGCGTCTGAAAAGGCTGCAAGGCATAGTGAATTTGCTATAGGAAAAAATAGGCCCTTGGAAGGAAACCCCTATAGATATCAGAGTAGATGGGTGGCAACCTCCCAATGAGGCTTATGGGGATCCCCAACGAATTGACTAAGTTGCTGGACGGTATAGCTGATGTCCGAATGAGTAAAATTGAGGTACAATAGTCTGCCCACGAGACCATGCGATATTGAGCAGGGTCTGGAAGTACAAGACCGAACCCAACAGTGAGTTTGTGTCCCTTGGGTAAAGGAGTAGTGACTGATCTAGCACCCATGATACCAACATTAATAAGGAGGTCCAGAATATATTTGCGTTGATGAAGATGGATGCCACGGGAATGGCGCTAAAGCTCAACCCCAAGAAAATATGTAGCAAGTCCCATATCTTTGATATTAAAAACAAAGTGAAGGAATGTCTTAGCTTGAAGGATGTCGGATTCAAGGGAGCCGACAAGAAGGACATCATCCATGTAAACAACCAAGGCTAAGAAGGATGTGGAGGTGCGTCGGAAGAAGAGGCACGTTTCAAATGCAGATTGCTGGAAACCATAGGAAAGAAGTTTAGAGGAAAACTCTATATTCCACTGTCTAGAGGCCTGTTTGAGGTCGTAGAGGGATCTACGGAGGAGACAAACATCTCTAGGCTACGCACCAGTGTAACCAGGAAGGGGGAGCATATAGACCTCCTCATCTAAGAATCCGTGGAGGAACGCATTGTTAATGTCAAGTTGGTGAATGAGCTAAGAACGAGCAGCAGCAACGACTAAGAACATACGAATTGTAACTAACTTTGCCACAGGAGAAAAGCTATCAAAAATGTCGACGCCTTCAACCTGATTATACCCTTTGGCTACAAGCCGAGCCATGTAGCGGTGAACAGAACCATCAGGATTGAGTTTTGTTTTGAAGATCCATCGACAACCAATTGGAGTTTTTCCTGAAGGAAGAGAGGTGACCTCCCAAGTGTTGTTAGTCTCCAATGCTTGGATTTCCTCTTGCATGACTAGATGCCATTCTGGGAAGGAGCAAGCTTGGTCATAGGACAGAGTGTCAGGGAGAGATGATGGTTGAAGGGAAGGAGGCAAGTTGGAAGGACCCGTAGTAGAAGCCTGAGAAGCGGGTGTGGGCACGGTCACTATACAATTGGTCACGTAGTCATGAAGCCAAGCAGGTGGATGGCGAAGTCTGGTAGTGTGCTGAGTGATTGTAGGAGAAGGAGAAGAGGGCTGAAATTGAGAACAAACAGGTGATGGAGGAGGTGAAGACAAATGACCAGAAGAAGAAGGAAAGGGTGGATTGTGGTGGTGGAGAAGTGGTGTCACGTACTAGTAGGGGCAGGGATAGTGGTGGAGATGATGGGATGGAAGAAGAAAAGTAATGTCCCTCATGAAAACTACATCCTGAGAAAAGAAAACAACATGAGAGTGGAGGTCATACAGTTTATATGCCTTGAAACCATGCTAAAAACCAAGGAAAATGCATCTGGAAGCTCGAGGTGAAAACTTGTCTTTGTGAGGTTGAATATTGGTGGCATAACACAAACACCCAAAACATCGAAGAACTAAATAATCAAGAGGCTTGTGCCAAAGAATTTCATAAGGGGTCTTCCAATCTAAAATGGAGGAAGGTAGACAATTTATTAAGAATGAGGCCAAAAGGAGGGCATGGTCCCAAAAAAATTTAGGAAGAGAAGATTAGAAGAGTAATGCTTGGGCGATTTGTAGTAGATGTTTGTGTTTGCATTTGACAACATCGTTTTGTTAAGGGGTGTATGCACAATTCCTTTGATGAAGGATGTCGTGGTGTGCAAGAAGGGATTGGAAAGCAGTGTTGCAAAATTCAATTCCGTTATTCGAACGCTGGGTTTGAATATTTTTTTGTGAAAGTGCTGCAACCATTTTGATAACTTGATGAGGATGGATAAAGTTTGTGATTTGCAGGGAAATAAGGAAGGTCAAGTTGCACAACTATGATTATCAACAATGGTGACCATAAAAGCGAGAGTACCACTTTGACACTCATGCTGATGGGTCACCCAAGATCCACATGGATTAATTCAAAAACGGAATTGGTATGAGTGACACGGGGATAGAAGGGTAAGCATGACTGCTTTGCTAAAGGACATACATCACATTTTGTAAAATCGGAAAATGCAATCTCAGATAAGAAAGAAATGTGTTTTAAAGGTTCAACTGAGGCATGGCCAATACGTTTATGCCAAAGGCTTACAAATTTTGCATCCTTATTCATATGTGGATGTTTAGTACTAATGGGAGTAGTAGAGTGCACATTGAGTGCTACAAAGGTGAGACGAACAGTGGGAGCAACAATGTGATCAAGGATGTAAAGTGTACCCACAACCTTGCCCACAACCAACACTTCTCCTCTAGTCTTCGGGTCCTGCAAGGAACAAGAGACAAAAGAGAAGATAAAACTGAGATTAGTAGAAGCACAAAGAGCATGAACAGACAACAAATTGAAATTGAAATTGAAACTAGGTAGGTAGAGAACATTAGTAAGAGATATGTCTTTGGAGAGAGTCACTCGGCCGGTTTTGTGGACCAAATGAGTGCTTCCATCTGGAAGAAAAACAGGTAGTGGTGGGTTTGTGTTGGTAATTTCATTGAACATGTTCAAGTCATGACACATGTGATTCGAAGCTCCTTTGTCTAGTATCCAAGAACCCTTTTCTAGTTGTATACCAGAAGAATGTAGGTTGCAATTCAATATTGGATTCAAAGGTATACCTGCAAAATTTGTCTAAGCAAAAAGAGCCTGTGCAGAGCTCCCTTTATCCTTCAAGTACTTTGCTATTTCCCTTTGTATAATGCTTGATAGATCTATGTCATTTGAGGTTGGGAAATGACCAACATTCTCATGAGGGAGCTCATCACAGCCATTACAATCCAGTGGCGTCTCATGAAGACTATACACTTATGGAGTCTCACGTGTCCAAGTGTTTGGTAGTGTTCCAAAAAAATTTGCTCTCATAGGTCCTTTCATTTTCTGTTGTTCGAGTGTCTTATATCAATCTAGATACCCGTGAATTTTAAAACAATTTCCCATGGTGTGACCTATCATCCCACGGTGTTCATAGTATTGATTCTCCTTATCTCGAGTAGCCTCTTCTGTTCTTATGTAGGTTCCCTTTCGTGTAGAGATTCCTTTGGTGTTAGTGTATAAATTGCCGACATTATATCCAGGTTTTGTTTGAGGAATGCCTCTTCCTCCTTGTCCACTTCCGTTGCTGAAGATCTGAGATTTTGCCATGAACGTTGTGCCTTTTGAACTTTCTGTATTCATCATGTGTGTGGCTCTCTGTTTTTCAACTTTCAGCATCGTGGAGTAAACCTTGCTTATCGACGGTAGAGGTTCCATACAGTATCTGATCCTTTTGAGTTATCATAATCTTCCCCGAGTCCCATTAAAAACTGCATAAGTTTGGGATAACAATGTCTCAATAGCCTTTGCAAATCCGCAAGTACACACAGGAATTGGCTCTAAACATGCTAACTTGTCCCACAATCTTTTGAGTTTCGAATAATATTGTGTAATAGTCAAATTACCTTGAGTTGTAGTGTTGATTTGCCTCTAGATCTGGTATATCATAGGACCATTGCTCTCCCCGAATCGTGATTCAATCTCTAGCCAAAGATCCCGCGAGGAGCTTGCATAGATGAAAGATTCCGAGATATCCTTTGATATGGAATTCAACATCCATGACAAAACCATACAATACGCCTTTTTCCTATTGGAAAAATGTGGTGAATCTACTTCTGGCGGTGTAGATGTTCCGTTGATGAAGCTTAGCTTCGTTTTCGCTCCCAACGCTATTTGTATTGATCTACTCCAAGTCAGGTAATTGTTTCTAGTTAGCGGTGCCGACACCAGGATCATTCCTGGATGATCGGAATTATGAAGGATCATTGACTCATCCTCGAGAAGATGATGAGAAGAGCTCACTCCTTTGAGATTTTCAAATGTCACACGACTTGATCTAGATCCTTGTTGATCCGTCGCCATCCCTATATTCATCAGATTTCTGATGCAATCTTCTTGTTTGGTTCACGAGAAAGTAAAAGAAAATTTTTCACAGGAATAGTCCTGCTCTGATACCATGTAAAGGTAAAGTAAGAAACTCTGATTCTGCTTTATTGAAATCTGAAAGTCTATTACATCAAGTGACAAGACTACAATTTATAGCCAAAACAAATACAGCCCATGTGTAAAAGGAGTGGAGCAGAATGTTCTGGATCCAGACACTTGGACACGTGAGACTCCACAAGCGTATAGTCTTCAACCACCAATTCAGCTCCTCAAGTTAACCAAGTCTCGGAATCTGCAATGGCTTCAGGCGACAATTTTGTCCAGATGCTGAATCCTTCTCAGTACTCTCAGTTGTTGTTTATGTTGTGCTCTTGCAAAGGAAGCAAACATTGATAACTCTGCCTCTACTTCAGTTAAAGGTACTTGTCATCTGTATCAGCTGATACTACTCTATATTCTTCAAAATGTTGGATTGTTGATTTTGGAGCTACTAGTCATATTTGTTATTGCAAATATGCTTTCACTTCTCTAAAACCTGTTCAAGATGTTTATGTTACTCTGCCTGACCGAAGTAAAATACCTGTTTACTTCATTGGGTCTGTGAAGCTTTCCTCTCATTTGATTCTTCAGGATGTTCTATATGTGCCTCAGTTCAGGTTTAACTTGATGTCAGTGAGTGCCCTGACTAAATCATCACTATTGATTGTCTTATTCCTCCTTAATTCTTGCATATTTCAAGATCATCTCTGCAAGAAGATGATTGACAGGGGTGATCGAGTGAATGACCTCTATATCTTGGATTCTGACAAGTTTGCTGCTAAAGACAATGAATCCTCTGCTAAAGCCTTTCTCAATTTGACCTGTAATGTTTCTTTCGTTGTTAATAATGTGAATGCCCAGATTTGGCATCACAGGTAGGTCATTTGTCCCACAGAAGACTTGGTTTGTTACAAGATCGTTTAAATCTTCAAAAGTCTAGTCTTGTCCATCCTTGTAATATTTGCCCACTAGCTAAGCAGAAGAGGTTGTCCTTTGTTTCTCACAACAAAATTTCTGCCCATGCCTTTGACTTGATCCATTGTGACACTTGGGGGTCATTTCACAAACCTGCACACAATGGTTACAGATATTTCTTGATTCTAGTTGATGATTGCACCAGATTTACTTGGACTTATCTGATTGAACATAAGTCTGAGGCTACTGTCATTGTTCCAAGATTTTTCCAGCATGTTGAAACTCAGTTTGGTGTCAAGATTTAGCAGTTTAGGTCTGACAATGCTCCTGAACTCTGCTTTCATAATTTTCAATCCAAAGGTGTATTACATCAGTTTTCTTGTGTGGAAAGACCTGAACAGAATGCTGTAGTTGAAAGAAAACACCAACATCTTCTTAATGTAGCCCAGGCATTATTTTTTCAGTCTAAAGTTCCTATATCCTTTTGGGGCGAATGCATTTTGACTGCCACTTTCTTAATCAATAACACCTTCCCCTTATTGCATGACAATAATCCATACACCTTGCTATATGAGAAAGCATTTGATTATGATTTTTTTTCGGGTATTTGGTTGTCTTTGCTTTGCCTCTACTCTTATCTATAACAGAAATAAATTTTCTCCTAGAGCCTCCATGTGTGTTTTTGTTGGCTATTCTCCTGAACTTAGGGCTACAAAGTATATGACATTACTTCTAAACATTTCTTTTATTCTAGAGATGTTGTTTTTCATGAAACAGTTTTTCCCTTTCACACTGTTTCTCCTCATTCCATTGGTGAATTGGACCCTTTTCATGACATTGTTTTACCTTCGTCATCTCTTGATATTGTTTCCTCACCAGAACTCTCATTTCCTAACTCCCCTGCTTCTACTCCTCTCATTACCACTGCATCTCTACCTTTGTCCAATGATCCTTTTCATCATAGTCTCACTATTTCTCATCGTGCTCCCTTACCCAGAAGGTCCACCAGAAATACTAAACTCCCTTCTTATCTTCGAGATTTTCATTGCAATCTCTTATCTAATTCTTCTATTCCTCCATTTGATTGCACTTACCCAATCACAGATTCTTTATCCTATACTTCTTTTTCACGACGACATGTTTCTCTTCTTTGTAACATTTCTTCCACTTTTGAGCCTCAATTTTATCATCAGGCAGTCCCACATGCTCATTGGAGAGATGCTATGTCCAAAGAACTAGAAGCCATGGAACTCAACCACACTTGGACTGTCATGCCTTTACCTAAAGGTAAACATGCTGTTGGTTGCAAATGGATTTATAAAGTGAAGTACAAATCTGATGGTTCCATTGAAAGACATAAGGCCCGTTTGGTAGCCAAGGGCTATACACAGCAAGAAGGCTTGGATTTTATTGAGACTTTTTCTCCTGTGGCTAAGTTGGTGACTGTTTGTGTTCTTCTAGCCATTGCAGCTAGTAATTCTTGGCCTCTTGTTCAGCTTGATGTGAATAATGCTTTTCTTAATGGCGATTTGTTTGAAGAAGTTTACACAGACTTACCACTTGGGTACCATCCTTCTTCTCGTTCTTGGATTGAGGTGGGGAGAAATTAGTTTGCAAACTGCATAAGTCCACTTATGGACTAAAACAGGCCTCCAGACAGTGGTTTTCTAGTTCTCTACAGTTCTTATTGCTTCTGGTTTTCAGCAGTGTAAAGCTGATTATTCATTGTTCACTAAAGGCACATGTCCTTCCTTCGTTGCTCTCTTGGTGTTATGTCGATGATATTATCCTTACTGAGGCTGATTCTCATTTATCGATCACATGAAGTCCTTTCTTCGTAGTAAATTCAAGTTGAAAGATCTTGGTTCCCTCAGTATTTTCTTGGACTTGAACTTGCCAGATCCCAAAAGGGTATTTTTCTCTCTCAAAGACATTACGCTCAACAAATCCTTGAAGATGCTGGTTTTCTTGGATGCATACCAGCTTCTTTGCCTATGGATCCTAATCTCAAGTTGAATGCTTTTGAGGGTGATTTGTTACAGGATGCTTCTCTATATCGTAGGCTTGTTGGCAGGTTGATTTATTTGACTATTTCTCGGCCTGACATCACTTTTGCTGTCCATAAACTTAGTCAGTATGTTTCTCAGCCGTGCCAGCCTCATCTTAATGCAGCTCATCATCTTCTTCGTTATCTGAAATCTTCTCCAGGCCTGGGTATTATTTTTTTCAGCCTCATCTAGTTTCCAACTTTGAGCATTTGCTGATGCTGATTGGGGTGCTTGCTTAGATTCACAAAGATCAGTTACAGGGTTCTGTGTTTTTCTTGGAGATTCTTTGATATCTTGGAAAGTCAAGAACCAAGCAACTGTATCTTGTTCATCTGTCGAGGCTGAGTATCGGGCTTTAGCTGCGGCCTCCTGTGAATTGGTTTGGCTTCAACAACTCCTTCGCACCTTTGAAGTGTCTTCTTCTTCACCACCCCTTCTCTTTTGTGACAATCAAGCTGCAATGTATTGCTTGTCAGGTTTTTGAGCGGTAAGCATGTTGAGTTGGATTGTCGTTTATCATTGAAAGTTACTGCTGGTTCGATCAAGCTCTTTCCTATCAGAACTCATCATCAACATGCTGATGTTTTCACTAAAGCAATTCCAGGATCTACCCTGGTTCCATTATTGTCCAAGATGGCAGTCCTTAATCTTCATCAGCCACCTTGAGGGGGAGTATTGGAGCTAACATTAATTAGAGTTTATTAGTTTACAATTAGTTTTAATCATATTCTTATATTTAGTTTGACAGCAGTAAAATAATATAATATAGCTTTGTCGCATTTGATAGAAAATATAAGGGAAATATTTTCTCCACAATTTTCTCTCTCATCTCTCTCTCCCTCTTTGTTCTGTCTTTTCTTTTCCAATATTCAGCATTGGGGGTCAACCACATCTGACGATTTAAAAGGAGAATATATCATGCCTGAGCATTGGAAGTTGAAGTTTTTTGAGTATGACATTTTTATTTATTTATTTTTATTTTAATTTTTATCAATCCTCATTTTTCTCCCTCTTTCCCTTGTTTCCAGAAATGCCTAGTAGAGAGACCCATGTCCAAGAAATCCACTGTGGTAGCTGTTTGTGCCCTTAGCAGCATGCCTGCCTGCCTGCCTGCCCAATTTGGGTTTTACAAGGTCAAAAGAAATCAAATCCTGCACACGTGAAAGTAAAAGTAAAAGTAAAAGGGGTGAAAAAAGAAAGAAAGAGCGACTAGAATATTGAGCTTTGTTTTTTTTACTTAATTCTGAATACTGTTTAATAGTATTAAATATATGATTGGTTGTTTATTTTTTAATACTTTAGTTTTATTGAAGTATTAAGTTTTGTTTCTTTATATGCTAAAAGTAACAATCTTAACATCCAAACATCTTAAAAAAGATTTATTCAAAACATTAGGTACAGTAGTCTAGGTGTTAGCATTTGATCCTGAGCTCGGTTCCAATCCCACATCCCGGAAAGCAGCTCTATTTACACTGGTGGTCAATACTGAAATTGCTTGCAGGGACACAATTCAGTTGAACTTTGTCAAAAATATACAACCTTTTGGGTTTTTGTTCGACTATTGGTTTGGACATCCAAATCCGATTTAATGGGTAGGCAGTTTAAAAAGACTTTCCAAACCAATGGACAGTAGGCCGATTTTTAAAACATTGATAACACAATTGAACTAACTTTTATTAGGCTTTTGTTAGACTATTGGTTTGGACGTCCAAATCCGATTTAATGGGTAGGCGGTTCAAAAATACTTTTCAAACCGATGAACGGTAGGCCGATTTTTAAAACATTGATAACACAATTGAACTAACTTGTACTAAGCTTTTGTTCGACTATTGGTTTGGACGTCCAAATCCGATTTAATGGGTAGGCGGTTCAAAAAGACTTTCCAAACCAATGGACGGTAGGCCGGTTTTTAAAACATTGATAACACAATTGAAGTAACTTGTACTAGGCTTTTGTTCGACTATTGGTTTGGATGTCCAAATCCGGCAATGGTGAACAGTTCAAAGAGTTTAAACCGTTGGACATTTGCTGGGTTTTTAAAAACTTTGATAGGACAATTGAACTAACTTTATTAGGCTCTATCCAATTGATGGGGCTTCCAAAAATGACTTTTAATGGATGATACTTTACTAGAAGAGATCATCTAAAAGAGACTATTTATTACTTTTAGTATATAAAAATTTATTTAACAAAGAAAAAGTGAAAAAAAAAATTAGAAAGGAAAAATAGAAAATGAGAATTCATTTATCCAAAAAAAAATTACTTTCACTTGTCCAATTTTCGTAAATTTGAAAATTAGATAACTTTAATTTTTTTCTATTAAAAGATGTGGTATTTTATAGAAAATTTTGAAAGTATATGAACAAAAAGGAAATCTTAAATTTAGAAAAATGAATAACTTCATTTCTTTCTATATTAAAAGATGTACTCTTTATAGAAAACTTTTGAAATTATGAACAAAAAATGAAATCATTATGGATTTTATTTTTATGCAAGTTTTGAAATTTTATTTGAATGGAAAACTTCCAAACTTTTTTACGTGAACTTTATGTTTATTAAACTATTTTTCCAAATAATAATTAATGAGAAAATGTTTAATTTCTTTAGTTTTTAATTAATTTTGTTAAATGAATTTTTGTTGAAATCTTCACTTTGCATTACATCTTATTATTATGTGTCCTCATAATTTTGTCCTATCTCAAAGTTCAAAGTTTAAAAATGTAAGACATTCAAGGAGGGGAGAGATCCTAGGTTCACAGTTAAAAAAATGGTATATTCCTTTTATATAAATGTAAACAATTTTAAAATTATACTTTTACCTGAATTAAGCAATAAAAAATGAAATTTTACTATAAGTGTTTGCACTCAGATTAAAATTTGGCATAATCTACAAATTGTATTTTGGACTGAGCTCAAGCCATGAGTCAAAATCCAAGAGAAATAGACCTAGATCCATTTGCGTAAGCTCATATAAAAGTCTAAGGGTATTTCTAAAAATTTTAAAATTTTTATGAAATCAAACAAAACTTTTTCTCAAAGTCAGAATATGGAAAAAAGATGTGGGCGATTATTTGAGGTGGTAGAGAAAACTTGGGAAGTAAGCCTCCCTAAAGGATATGCGGGCACTTACTTGAGGAAGTGGGGTAGTAAAAAAAAAATGAGAGTGGAGAAGCAGGAGTTGATAAGACTCTATAAAAGGAGTTCTCGCAAGAAGGAGCAAACAACAGGTGTCAGCAATGATAGATAAGCATAGTGATTTAGTCATTCGGTAGAAATTTTCCAAGCTTCTTTTATTTATGTAGTATTTTGTCATTTCAATTTTCCAATGAGAGCTAGCAATTTCCTCTAGCAATTTCTGCTTGATTCCTTTTATTTGATTTTTCTAGTAAATACAACAATTCTTTAGGATTTCAATTTATTTTATTCCGTTTATTTATTGTAGTATTTTTACTTAGATTCTAGGGAACTGTCAAGGGAACCAAGAAACCTAATTTTTCGTATGATTAGAAGTTTGATTTTTGGCATAGTATTAGTTTTGAAATACTTTAATTTCCTATCACACTCATGCATGTTTCTAATTGTCATTATGTATTTTGAAGTGACATTCACAAAAATCATCAACAATAAGAATAGGCATTGGTGATAATAACTTAATTAAGATTAGAAAAGATGTTGTATTTCAAAATTTAGCTTAAAAACAATTAAAAGATTTAAAGTATGTTTGGTTCCTATTTTTGAAAATTTGTTCTTGAGAATGGTTTTTTTTTTAAAACACCATTTTGGGGTTCTTTAAAACTATTCTTGTTCTTTAAATTTAGTTTTTTTTTTGTATTTATCGTGTTTTTGGAACAAAAAATAAAACAGAATCAAATGTGTTTTTTGTTTTTTTGTTCTCTTTGTTTTTCAAAATAAAAAATTTAAAATTTATTCAACAGTAAATCATTTAATACTTATATAGAAAAAATAAATAGAATGACTTAAAAGAAGTGTGAATAAATAAAAAATTGAGCTTAAATTTGTTTTTAATTTAATTTATTTCTATTTTTATATTTTATTTCCCTCCCTCAACACCAACTTCATAAAAAAACGCTATTTTTTTTTCTTTTACATATGTTTTCATATTTTTCTTAGATCACGATATTTAATTCCTAAAAGAATCTTAAAAAACAAAAAATATCAGGTTTAGTTTTACAATAAAATAAAAGAAGTGTGTACTATAATAAACATTGTAGTAATTTGTTCTTGGATTCGAACCTATAATCTCCCATTAACCCATCACACTCTTTTACCAGTTAAGTTAAGTCTAAAGGACAATTTATTTTAATGATTTAACTACACATGAAATTAAAATAAATATTTAATGAAAAATGAAATATTGAATAATTTGACTCGTATTAAAAAATATAACTTAAATTTTTAATTTGGTAGATTTTAAAAATAGGAATAGGAGATGAAATCTGTTTAAAAATGAAAAACGTATAAAACATGTGTGAAAATTTTAATAATGTAACAGTTTTATTATTTTAGTGTAACGAACCCACATAAATAGAGGAGAAAGGAAAGAGAGTGTCGATGGAACCCACCGAAAAGTGCTATGTTGAGGGTAATTTCTTCCCCTAATATCATGTACTGTTCCAGTGCATTTACAGTGTTCTTATTGCAAAAATATGATCCTAAATTAATTTTTGGAAGAAAATATGAGGAAGCTGGGAGTGATCATAAACTACGGGGTTGTTTATTTTTTGATTTAATGATAAAAGCTGAATAGCTTTCAGCTTTAAGTTGTTTGTTATTTAAAAATTTTACGACTTATTGTTGATTTTTTTTTAAAAAGTTATGAATAGAAAAAGTGAAAATATTTGGTTTTCTATTCGAAAAAAATCAATTCTAACGAAAAACTTTATGGAATTTGTCAATAAGGAAAATTTGTAATCTCACTACATTCTTATGGATGAAAACGAGAGGGTTTGGATGAGATAATGCCATCTCGGCACAATTCGTTTATTTATTTTAATTCTTAAACTTATCCCATTTAAAAAATTAAACGGGACGGGACAAGGATGGAAAAATTCCCAAACTCGCTCCGTTTACATTTGATTTTTTAAAATTTTTAATTTTTTATATTTGCTTTTTTTTATTATTATATTAAAATTAATATATTTCATAAAAATAAGAATATTATAATTTTTTATAAATTATTTATTAAAACATTCTAAATATTATTAATATTATTTATATTAAAGTATAAAATAAAATAATAAAAAAAATATTTAAAAATATATGTCCCGGGGCATGGCGGGGCGGGAGTAACAAGCACAGACCGGGCAGTCTCGAGGTGGAAAATAAACACAAACCTATTAAAAACCGATTCTGATTCATCAAACTACATCCTGTAAAACGGGGCCAGGGCTTTCGAAATAATCCGCCTCGTTGCCATCCTTAAGCACTACCCAATGTTAAAAAATAAATAACTTAATACTTAATGTTATTAAGTACTATTTGACATTAAGCTCAAAAAAAGTTATATTCAGCATTAAGTAAAAAAAACAAACGTCACATAGTAGTTTCTTTTTTTACAAGTTATTAGGTGTGTTGTACATTACCATATACCAAAAAGAGCGTGAGAAAAAAAAATGATGACAAAGTGAAAAATGCATTTTCATTGATTATGGCAATTTAACTAAAGATGATAACTTGTATAATCCAAAAACTAGGAAGTTGTTAGTGGGTCGAGATAATTAATGCTAGAGAATGAGAGGATACATACTCAAACACAAAATAAGGAAAAAAAAAGTTATAAGTGGAGAAAAGTCTATTAAGGACAATGGGAATCAAAATGATTCCACAACAAATTTTTGTATTTCAAATACACGACCTTCTCCTATTAGAAGTTCATCTCTGCAAAAAGGAACAGGGCAAGAGTCTGAATCACAAGGTTGCTCTAAATGTTCTCATTTATGTCTCCACATCCAAAGGATTACAAAGTTATGAGAGCATTGAGATCACTAATAAAGGTATAGTTTATTTCTTTTATTGGTAAATTATGGCCCCATTTCATATGAAGAGGCAACAAGTGATGAAAAGTGAATTTGAGCAATGAATGAAGAAATTCAATCCATAGAAAAGAAGCACATGTTAGAACTATAAAACAAATCACTCCTATCGCAAAGCAAATCAAATGAGTAATCATTTGAACTATAAAGTGATTGAAGATGTTAGAACTATTAAGTGATTGAAGATGGAATCAACAGCTTACAAAGTAGGAATTATCAGTCAATTTATGGGAAAATCATATTAGACACATTTTTAAGTAATGATCAAGGAAAATCCAATGTTTCATGGTAGAAGCAAAACACTTGATCAAATTTCATTTTTTTTAGGGAACATGTTAAAAATAACAAGATCATACTTGAGTTTTATAAATTAGATGATCAAGTTGCATATATTTTTACAAAGTCATTAAAGCCATATGTTTTTTTTTTTTTTGGGGGGGTCAGACTATAAGGTGTCTTGAGTAGGCTCGTGCATATATGAAATGCGCTTTTAAGTACGCCACACTCGGGTAATTCAGTATGAGTTGAGAGGGATCGAGACGGTAAAAGCTACACCACATAACTAACTTCATTCTCGGGGCTCGAACAGACCGGCTACATTAAGTTCGGAATCTTTCCAGGCCTTCTCTGCATGATGCGTGATACTAAAGACAGATGTATGTGAACATTTAAAGATTATGCTTCGTATAATTAACTTTATTGTTAAAGGTTATTGAAATTATAGTCTGAGTTAAAATAACATTATAAGAATGCTAAGAATTTAAAAAAAAAAAATAGTTTTATATGTTAGATTTATTTATTTTTTTGGTCTACTAGCGCTAGAACAGTTAGTATTATAAATATGCTTGTCATTGTGTTGAATTATAAAATGCAATATAATATTTATTTTAACAAAAATATTATCAATACCAATTGTGTGAGTCCCAGCAATTTCATGGCTCAAATCCCTGCTCAGCCCAATTCACATGGTTTAATCCGTTTGATTTAATACATAAAAATATAATCAAATAAGGAATAAAAATCCGACCAGCTAGCTCTTTATAAATAAAAAATAAAAAATAAACAACTAGAACAGAGCATGGGAGAGGAAGGGGAAAATTTTTATTGGGAGTCTATATGTCAGCTTCCCGTTAAAAAGAATAAATTCCAACTGTTTGATGGATATATCAACCCAACAAAAATCATTCTTTGATTCGTTTTGTTTCCTTTAAAATTTTGGAATTAAAAAAAAGAAAAGGAACGTATACTGTAATACCCCTAATTTTCTAACAAATAAAAGCAAAAAAAGAAGATGGATTGTTTTGCGTTTTTTAGAAGATGAATAGGCTTTGGGGGAAATGTGGAATTTGCCTTAATATAAAAAAGGTTTTTCAACTCATATGACCCATTCTTCATTTCATTTTTCTAGAGAGAGAGGAAGAGAAAGGGAGAGAAAGAAGCTAGGATTTCAAAAGTAGAGAGATTTTAAGCCTCAAGAACTTCAATCCCAAGTAAGTATTTCCTTGCCCTTTTGATTTTTTTGGTAATTAAGGTTTTTAAAAGTCTAGATTTGGAAGTTTAGGGCTTTTTATTACTTTAGATTTGAAACCCTATAAATGATTGAAATTCATAGAAACAAGAATCTTGGTTTTGGGTTTGATGTTTGATATATTTGGATGAGTTTTCCAAACTCTTAGAATCAGCAGATTTGAAAACTTAGTGTTTCCTAAAATTTTAAATGTGGCTCTAGAAATGTAAGAAAGACATAGTAATTATATAATTTGTTTAGGAATGGGTATTTAGTATATTTTGGTGATTCTTGGGTTACCAAGCTTTGGGTGAAACCTAAAGATTTCCTACAAGTTACAAAGAACCATTTGTTCATAAGAGATTTAAGGATTTCAACCAAAAATTATGTTTTATAGTAAAATCCCTAATTTTGGGATTAAGGAATTGATAGATTTGAAAAATTGGTGATATTAAGGCTTTTTGGGAAAATGCCCTAATTTATTTGAAATTATCTAGCTAAAGAGCCTAGGAGATATAAAACCTATGAGTACGAAGAAAATATTATTTTTGTCTAATAGGATATTGTTCATATTATTTAGGTAATTTATGAATCTTTTGAGACTTTTTGGTTTTACTAATATATAGGAATATTAGGTGAGGAAGATTAATGTTACTTTTCCTATATAAACAAAATATCTTGTTGTTATATGCAATAATGAGTTTTGGAAATTTCTATTTATTTAAATCATATACATGGATCAAATATATGTTTTGTATGGAAAATAGATTTGAGAATGTTTATGATAAAGATTGAAAGTTATGGAGATATAATTTTTGAATTTTTGTGAAATTGGAAACATGAAGGAATATTTAACTTTGTTTTATTTGACCCAGTCAATGGGTTATAATAATTGACAAATATGGTCTCAGTCAATAGATATAAACTTGAAAAATATAGCCCCTCTTCAATGGGTTATAGTAGTTGACAAATATGGCTCCGTCAATGGATTATAAAAATTGACAAATACAGCCCTCATCAATGGGTTATAGTAATTGACAAATATGGTCATGTCAATGGGTTATCATAATTGACAAATATGACATCGGTCAATGGGTTATAATAGTTGACAATACGACCTCTGTCAATGAGTTATAATAGTTGACAAGATGTGTAAAATCCGAGAAAATTCTAATTTTCTGAAAAAGGGTAAAATGGTAATTTCGGTCAAAATCTGGAATTTTTCTAGATCTCGGATGATGAAGCAGGACTTCACCATTGGAATCGTTGATTCGTGCCACGGTAGGTTGAGCGAGGTCAGCCAAAATTTATATCCTAAGTTCCTCTCTTAGTAATTGAAACTGCTACTGATATAAGCGATTCAAGGTTGAACACATGGATGGGTTTTCTTCGTACAAATGATTTGAGTGAAATCAAAACTGGTGAATTAAATTTGGATTTTGGGGTTTGGTTAAAAACATGGAAGTGGATAGTTTGTAACTGAAAATAAAATGAAGAAAAATAATAAAAAAAAGAACTCCTTGAAGTAGTGGGCCACTGAGTTTAAGATCCTAGGCTAACTGAGAGGTCCCCGGGTTAATTTCCTCGCATTATGACATGCAACCTATAGTCCATGGCATAACCGGATCTATGTTTAACTATGAAGCCTACTTGCTGAAACAACTCTATTTGAGGTGACAGGGTAACATCGGTTGTGGCCCCGCATTGTTTTAAAACCCTAACATTTAATATCATCTCAGAGGCTCGTAAAGACCATCTAAAGAATCACAGTACCTCTCTCACTGAATATGCACTGGATCCTAAAGCATGGAGAGTATTGGCCAAATCAATAACATTAAATGCTATGCAACCCTAATTTGAGAAACCTAACATATAAATATCATTTTAGAGGTTCGTAAGACCATCTAAGAATCACAATACCTCTCTCTATTTGAATATACAACTGGATCCTAAATGGAGTATTGGCCAAATTAATGACATTCAATGCTATTCAACTATCATTTGAAATCCTAACCTTTAACCTACCTCAGAGAGTGGCTGCATTAAAGGGCAGCTAATGGATATTAGTGTATCTAAAGCTAAGTATACACTAAACCACACAAGCTTGCCCAGTATTGGCCTAAGAGAAATAAATCAGCTAAAAACCTAGAGTTGAAGATTTGGGAACCAAAAATGACAAAACCTGCTTGCATGACGGGGAACCACCAACAACCTAAAGATCTCACCCGGCAGCCTTGCACTTCAGAAGGAAGTGGTTTTAGCCACTCATCCTCGAAGTTGTCATCCCCAGGAGGTGTTTGGCAACAGAAAAGGGAGAAAGAAGGAGAAGAGCGAAGAAAAGAAAATGAAAATTAACATGAATATTTCTTGAAAGATTAAAGAGTTAGGGTTACAAACTTATAAGGTAGCCTATATAGCCAACCCAAGTAATGAAAATACAAGAAAAGCCTAACATTTTGGCTAGAAGATCGAGGACAAAGGGAGTAATACATAAAAAATGAAGTCGGTTGGCATTAATTACAAAGCAGGCAAGGCGGTGGATTTATCTAATGCTCAAAATTTCGCTAGTTAGCGAAATCACCGAATAGCGAAATGCAAAATTTAAATGAGCAATGGTGATTTATTAGCTAAGCGAAATTTCGTAACAAGCGAATTGTGTGAGTATGAAAACATGAAATTCGCTAAGAAACGATTCTGTTCGCTAAGCTAGCGAAATTCTTGTGATGTGAATGCAAAATTTACGCTAGGAGCAGTGAATTTCGCTAGCCTAATGAAGATCTGGATTTCTCCTATGATACTGTTCCGTGGCCTTGTTCCTGTTGCTTCTCTTCCCATTTTCTTCTACTTCATTTTCTTCACTTTTCTTCTCTTCTTTCCTCTTAGTCTCTGTCTATGATGTTGAGTTTGTTCGAATTCTTAGTGGATATTTCCGGCAGCTTTTGTATGATTATCTGCGCTATAATTGCCATAAATACGATCGAGTGGAATAATAGGAACCTTAATATGTAAATTGGGTTAATTACAACAATTAGTACCTGGCGCTAAGCTATTAAAAATAGGGTTAAATAGCACTTTTTGGGCACTAATCACACCCCCAACCTACACATTGCTAGTCCTTAGCAATGAAAGAAAAGAAAGAAGAGCATACAAGATAACAAAAATTATGTGCACAAAAAAGGTTGTAGTTCAAAAGGTTGAAGGAAGTAAATAGAACCCTAGTATAAGAATCATCAAAGTCGTGTCCAAATAAAGCGTATGAAAAGAATAAAATGCCATACAAAATTGAGTGTCAAAAAGAGTCTCCATCTCGGTGAATCAACTGAAACTTCCACAAAATCTAAGTGTTTATTTGATTAGCTCTCAACAATAAAGCTGCTATTGCACTCCCCCAACCTAGCTACTACCCGCGACCCCAGCATGCTAGCTTGACTTAAATAGATCCGGACCCACCTCTTATTCCCACAATTCTTTTTCGTTGTAGGGTGCAATCTTTGAGAATCGACCTCACTAAAGTCCATGCAGGGATCTCTGATGTCCCAACCAATTAGGTTGGAGCACCAAATCATAAGGATCAACAACCCACTAACTCTTGGGTTTCACCCCGGACTCGAATGATTTGAGACTCCGGCACCTACAACTTGCTAAACTCCACCCATCCACCATGTAGCGAACACTAATTCCGGTGACTCTGACAGTGAAGGTTTAGGGCCAGGGCTTTAAGAGCTTCGCCATATACCCCTCGGACCGTGCTCGGGTTTCAAGGCAAGGCAAAGCGTTGCGATTTTATTCTTTTCTTTTCTTTTCTTTTCTTTTTCATTTATTTTCTTTTTCTTCTTTTTCTTTTTCCACGAGGGTCCTTAACACTATTAAAATTGATGAAACTAGAATTAGGTTATGCAAATTAAGAGGAGGTGCACGAGTTTTTTATTCTATCATTTGAAATCTAATGTCTTTGTGTGGATTTAGCTAAAGGTGGAAAGGTCGAAATCATTAAAGAATTCAACTAATCATTCACTCAACTAAGCATGGAACCAATCTAACATCAATAGGGTGGACAGCTTCAATTTTTCAAACCACTGGTTAGGCAAAACCACAAAAAGTTTGAGGTTTTACAAAAACGGGTCCAAATTTTGAAAAGTAATTTGTTTTACATATCTGACTTTATAGAAAGGGACTGACAAAGCAACAAACATCTTAAAATGAAGCGAACAAAATGATAACAAAACATAAATACAAAAATCCACTTCCTTTACTAACTCCCCCAGCCCAGAACATCTGGGGTGTCAGAAATGGGGCTGGAATGGAAATTAGAAAGAGTATTTACCTCCTGATAAGATGTGATTCATTGCTGGATAGGAGACCTCACAAGCCTTCCATGACACATATTCATCGTTCGGACTTCAAATAAACAAGTTATGAGAAGAAAGGAAAAAAGTGACCAATTGGACCATTTTAAAATTACACTTTCATAATAATCTCAAAATGTTCTTTCTGGTATATTTGGATTTATGCTCTGAGCTTTTCGGCCAGTGCAATTTTTAAAAAAGCGAGTTGGATTGAAAAGTTATGGTAAACAAATTGGAGGTGAGAAGTGGAATTTTTAGCGAGTACCATTGTAGCGAAATTACCATTGCTAGTAATTCATTGGTAGCGTACAGTTCATTGGCTGAAAATTAGCTATCTCTAATGCTTGAAATTTTTTTGATTTTGATTTTTGATTTTTGATTTTTTGAAAACCAAATAAAATATTAATAATTAAAAATAAAAATAAACATAATAAAATAATAAAAATAAAAATAAAAACATTTTTTTTTTTCAAAATATTTTTTGTTTTATATATATATATATATAACGATTTTTTTTTTTTTGAAATAAAAATAATATACATATAAAAACAAACAAAGCAGTTTTGAATTTTATATGATATTATTATACAAAAAAAAAAAAAAAAAAAAAAATTATATTATATATATATATATATATATATATATATATATATATATATATATATATATATATATATATGTAAATATAAAATACAGAAATAAAATAAAACAAAAAGAGGCACTGTGCACTATTTCGTCTTGTAGTGGAAGCCTGTTTATTTCGCTAGGATTTTCGCTAAAACATGGAATTTCGCTAGGCACTGTTCCTAGCGAAATTTTTGATTTTCGCTTCTCACAAGATTTTCGCTAAGCTAGCGAAATTTCGCTAGCTTAGCGAAAATTTCATCTATAGCGAAAATTTCCACCATTTAAACTAAATTGCGAAATTTTAAGCTATAATTATGAAAATCCACCTTTTAGATTTTCAATATGCTTCAAAATTTTACTAAAAGCTACAAAAATTAATGAAAAATTGAAAGTAAAAATTAATCTAAAACATAAATTAACTAAAAATTAAGAAAAACTAAAAAAGAAAAATTATAAGAAATCAAAATAAAATATGATAAATAAACTAAACAAGACAAATTAAAAACAAAAAGTGGTGGGGGGAACTTAGAAATGCCTGGGTTGGGTGCTCCAGAGCCAGAAGACACTTTTGAACGACCACTATGCCATCATAGTATAAATGATGCTTGTGCCTTTGATGTAGTGGCAAACTTATATGCAGAGGCCACTAATCTCTTGAAATACGCATGGCATGCGATGATGGGTTAGACACCCACGCCGGGAGTAGGTCTTCTTGGTTTGATTTTCTTTGAGTGTGGGCGGTATGTACACTTAGTCGCGAGGGAGTACTAGCGGTGGGTTGTTTGGGTTGGGCGTGGCTTTGGTAGTGAGCGATGGGGCTCTTTCCATTTCTTCCTCTCCATTACCCACCTCAGTCAGCATTGGGGAGGTTTCTTCTTCCTTTTTCCATGGCCCATGTTCTACACATAATTGTGGGGCACCCTTTAGTTCCTCAGGAGGATCTTTTGCTGGTTCCTCTTTCAAGTCCTCTTGGAGCTGCAATTGAGCCTGTTCACCCACAATAGTGTCAGTCAAGCACTCTTCCTCGGATTCTCCTCTCTTGATGAACAAGCGATTGGTAGGCTTTGAGATGGATTCTGCGGGGATGTCGATTTTTGATCAATTTCACTTTGGAACCCATCCAATTCCTTGTTCATGGAGCTCTCAACTGTCTCAGTTTCTTGATTGGCACAGACCAGTCCCACTGCCTTTGCTCCTCTGTAAATTGTCCACTTGTTTGCTCAAATTCGAGGATGGCTTGTTGACAGGGGATAAGGGTGAGGTGGTTGTTAATGGCGAGTTGAGTAAAATGAGGAGAAGCGGGAGGAATATATAAAGTTGAGAACATTATAGACAAGGTGCACTCATCCATTGGTCTCTATATTCCCTCATAGACCTATAGGTTTTGGAATTTCTCTCTACGAGTTCTTGCCCTTTGCCATGGAAGGTTCCTATAGTCCCTCATTGTCATATAGCTCTGGGGTTACCCTCTGTTTGTATTGTTCTCCATATGGGATTCCATTTTCTCCAATTCAAACCCTTTGGAAAAATGCAATCACGATTGAAATAGGGCCACACAAAAACAACACAGAAAGCTTGATCTTGCGGCACTTTTATATATATATATATATATATATATATTTTTTAACAATGAAATAAAACAAAGAAAGAAAAAAGAAAAAAAAAATGGCGTATGAAACAAAAGCAGTGAGATTCTTGTCAGAGATTATGAAAACTTACGATTCACGCAGCTTCAGGTTACAAAGAGTAGGTTACCTTCACTTATGATGTTGATCTAAGTACATGACTTACCATTAGTAGTTTGGCACCATCCGGCGTGGCGCCATTTGGTCGTGCCACGGTAGGTTGAGCGGAATCCATGAAATTTATATCCTAAGTTCCTCCCTGCTGCTAGTAGTCGAAGGCTGCTGCAGTATGTGATCCTAAATTGAACAGAGATGAGTTTTCTTCGTACAAATGATTTGAGTGAAATCAAAACTGGTGAATTAAATTTGGATTTTGGGGTTTGGTTAAAAGCAGGGAAGTGGATAGTTTGTAACTGAAAATAAAATGAAGAAAAATAATAAAAAGAACTCCCGCAAACGATGGGCCAGGTTTTTAGATCTAGGCTAGCGAGAGGAGGTCCTCAGATTTAATTTCTCGCGTGCGACATGCAGCTATAGTCCATGGCATACTTGGGATCTACAGCAAACCTCACCCTTGAAACAACTCTATTTGAGTCGGCCGGGTAACATGCGGTTGTGGCTTTTCTTGTTTAAAACCTAACATTTAATATCATCTCGGAGGCTCGTAAAGACCATCTAAAGAATGCGATTACCTCTCTCCTTGAATACTTTGGATCCTAAAGCATGGAAGTATTGGCCAGATCAATAACATTAAATGCTATGCAACCTTACTAATTTGAGAAACCTAACATATAAATATAATTTAGGGCTCGTAAAGACCATCTAAAATCCATGATACCTCTCTCATGAATATGCCTTTGGATCCTAAAGCATGGAGAGTATTGGCCAAGTGTGACATTCAATGCTATTCAACTGTCGATTGAAATCCTAACCCTTTAGCTTTACCTCGGTGGCTCGTAAAGAGGCGACTAATGGATATTAGTGTATCTAAAGCTAAGTATACACTAAACCACCCAAAAAGCTTGCCAAGTATTGGCCTAAGTAAATCAAAAAGCTAAAAACCTGAGATTGAAGATTTGGGAACCAAAAATGACAAAACTCTTTGCATGAAAAGCGAGAGACCACCGACAACCTAAAGATCTCACTGGCTGGCCTTTTACTTGAAGAAGTGGTTTTGTAAGCTCTCATCCCTCTAAGTTGTCATCCTGGAGGGTGTTTGGCAATAAGAAGGAGAGAAAGAGGAGAAGAGAGAAAGCGAAAAGAAAATGAAAGGCTGCATAAGATATTTGCGAAAGATTAAAGTTAGGGTTACAAACTTATAAGGTGGCTTGTATATAGCCAACTGAATGTGTGAAAATACAAGAAAGCCTAACATTTTGGCTAAATTCAAAGACAAAGGAGTAATACACAAAAATGAAGTCGGTTGGCATTAATTACAAAAAGCACTTGACAAGGCGTGGATTTCGCTAATGTAACCGAAAATTTAAGCTAATTAGCGAAATCACGAATAGCGAAAATGCAAAATTTCGCAAGCGATGGTGATTTCGCTGCGAAATTTAGCTAACAAGCGAAATTTGTGATACTTGAAAACATGAAATTTCGCCCAAGAGCGATTGCATTTAAGCTAAACTAGAAATTCTTGTGGTAAGCAGCGTAAAATTTCGCTAGAACGATCAATTTTAAGCGAAAGCAGCGAAAAGTCCGATTTCTCCTATGAGGCTATACTTTGCTCCATTGGCCCTTTGTTCTAGCTACTCTTCCATTTCTTCCTGCTTCATTTTCTTCACTTTTCTTCTCTTCTTTCCTCTTAGTCTCGATCTATGATGTTGAAGTTTGACTCAAGATTCTTAGTGCTTGGATCGACTTCGGCTTACTTTTAATATGATTATCTCACAAAAGCGCAAAATTTGCCATAAAATCACGTCGATTGGAATAATAGGGACCTTAATATATGGGAATTGGGTTAATTACAACAATTAGTACACAAAAAGCGCTCAAAACCTATTAAAAATAGGGTTCAAAATAGCACTTTTTGGGCACTAATCAATCGTCTCGTGAAATCTAGCTACCACGTCAAATTTCGTCTAATTCCGAGACAGTCGGAATTTGCACGTTTTTCGAGGCAACGAGTGTAGTGTGGGACACTTGGCACATTTTGAGTGACTCACAGTATGCCACGTGTCAGGTGCAGAATGAGTCAACTCGAGCTCAAGTGTAGGGCCCATGTGGACATGTTGCATCTCCTAATTGGAGGAAAATCAAAGGTATGTGGATAAGGGGATTAGTGTAATCCAAATGAGCCAATGACGGCTTGAAATGTGGCAATGAGGACAAAAAGGAATGAATGAAAAGAGAAAAGAACATCTCTTCTCTCATTTTGGAGAATTTGAATTGATGGTGGGGGAAATCAAATTCCTGAGAGAAAGAATCCAAGCTTCTCTCACAAGATTTCTCGGTGTTCGGACCGGTCGGTTCGTCGGACTGAAGCAAGTTGTTCTACTCGGTAAGGGCTATGCGTGGGCACCGGTTTTGGGGAGTTTCAACAAACTCCAGGAGGTAGGGATTTTCTCCTACTTGATTTAATCACTTTTTAAGAGCTTTGTTAATGCTTTTGATGATATGAGGCCATGAGGGGCCGTTTGATCAGTCCAAAACTTGGGACTGAAATTCCAGAAATTTGGGACACGTTTTGGACAGTCCACGGACTGTTTGTGTGGCTTGTGTTACAATTTATGCATTAAATTATGATTTGGGTGTTGTTGGGCCGAAAATGGCCATGGATTTTGGTTCCACAAAGTGGAACCGATGCTAATTGAAGAGTACGCCCACAGACGACCCATTATGCGGATGTGAGGCGGTAAAAGCAGTCCGGTTTTGCTTGTTGGACGAAAATGGTCCATGTGTGTTGTAAAGCTTGAATGTGCTTAAGATAGATAGTTTGGAGTGTGTATGGAAAGGAAATTGTTAATGCATGAAAATTTAGTGTGTTAACATGAGTATTTGAATTATATAAAATATAATTGTGCTTGAAACCATTGGAATTAAATTGGATTGTTGATTATTAGCCCATGTGAGCTAATTTTGATGTTATTACTAAAATTGAATAACATGATGTTTTAGGTTAATTTTGTTAATATGCAAGTAAAATATATTCGTGAATTGTTTGGAAATGACATAATGCATTCCATATGCCTTAAGGGCACCCTAGAATGGTAGATGTGAGTACATGACATGAAAGAGAAAATAAAGGAAAATGGTTGTGAAAGGAATTTCAATGGAAGATTTTCCGAAGAATTGGGTTGGGAGATTGTCCAACAATTCACGTCGGAGGAGCCCATGAATTGTTTCGGAGAGTTATCCAACAAATTCGCCTCGGAGGGTAGTCCAATATATTTACCAAAACTCGGTAGTACGTTTTTGAGAACAAAAACCTTTTGTTTTGAAAACAAATTTTTTCTCACATTTGTCTTAGGCATGCATGAAGGAGTCAGTGAGGGCTCGAGAAATAGGAAAGGGGTGAGTCACATTCTCATCCATATCATGTAGATATTCAAGTAGGATCATGTATTTGCTTGAATGTGTTTGTGTTGAACCATTACATGTGCAATTAGGTGGAGAGTAACCCATGTAGGATAATTCCACTCTTTTGGGCATTACTACTTTGTGAGGATCATTATTTTAGGTACGAGGAGTGTTCGGAAGGCGAGCTCACTAGGCGATTTAGAAAGCCCCGGTCATAGCTACCCCAGAACCCGACACAGTAGGTGGCGAGTCCGAACCAGCACCCGGGGACCTCCGGCCAAAGCCATTAATCAAATCCTTTTAGTTATCGTTTTATTAAATTTTAGTTTTCAAAAGTGTCGCGACCCGAATCCCCGACTCGACCCGGTTGGCGGATCCAAGCCGGAGCCCGGTTTACTCCGACATTTTCAATTATCTCCTCAAAACATTTTGTTTATGTTATTCTATTTTAGACCTTTCAATTAAGCGGAAGCATTTCATTTTAGGAAAACCCGCCTCTGATTACAATTTAAGACTCACCAACATTTATTTAACAAATGCATTTACAAAATAAAGATTCAAAGTTCAAATTGTTTTACAAAATATCAATGTTCGAAAGAAATGGAAGTGAATGCATATGGCCAGACATACTCCATAATTCTTTCTCTATGACAGGCTTTCGTCGATCTTGGGTCTTGCTTGTGCTATCTTTCGGTACTGTGCATTGATAAAAAAGCGCCTAACATTTTCATGCTTAGTGGTTCTATCTGATTCTCTATTCCATTTCGATTCGGTATATATATCATGCATTTATCAAAATAATGCCTTTATAATATAGTGTAATGTAAAAGATGCTTATCTGAGAATACACTTTTTATATCATGTGTTTCGCTTTTGGTTCGTGATTTACATATATATATATGGAATCAACATTCACAGCCGATTTAGTTGAAATTGAATCTGTCACGAACACATTAAGTCGGTAGCAATGTGGTTTTCACATTCAATATTCCGGTTACCTTCAGCGAATTGAGTTGGTGAATCTCGTCATATTGGTCATTCAATAGCCATTTCGAATCGACTTACTTTTTATACGATAAATTCATATAGTTCAAATATTCGCACATGCATATATTTGACAAACATTCGTATAACAATAATTCAAATCACTATATATATATATATATATATTCACAAATAGCATTCATAAGCCGATCCGCCAATCGCATTTTCTGAAAATTTATTTGGTATACTACGAACACGTGAAGAGAATGGAATGGGGTCGGTGAACAACGATTATCGATTCTTTTCTTTCTCGATATCAATCCTAGGTCGGGTTATTAGATCTCTTTGTGGCACAGTCGAATCTGTTCTTGTTTCTTGGAGTGGTTAAGCGATTAATCATCTTGATGAATAAGCCCGGCCCAGGGGCGGGTGAGGTCTGATGCGTTTGACTTAGTCTCATTCTTATTTGAACCCCTATTATTCATTTCTTAGGGTCCCTAAACATCGGTATGCAAATATGGGACTTAACGGTGCAAAATTAGCAAAAACGGGGCTGTTGGAACTACTTGTACCGGTACACCTTTGGCTGTACGGTGCGGGTTACTTCTTGCACAACTGTCTGGAGAAATGCACCCTTGACTTTGTGTCAGTGCGGGTTACGACATACATCACAGGTATAGCTCAACTTGTACCGGTACACCCTACGGGTTTGCCCAGAAATGTTCGATGTTAGCATTTTTCACTCATTTTCATCCACGATCTTCTCCAATTAGTCCCATCAAAAATCCACCATGGAATCTACCCAAAACAACTCCAAAGGTGGTTTAGACTCAATAAAAATCCATTTTCCTCATGTTAGGGCTTTTTCCCCAAAATCAAAATCATAAATGAGGAAGTTAGGGTTTGATTTTTTCTTACCTTATCTCTTCAAATCTCCTCTTCCATGTTGTTTGATCTCTTAGGAGCAAGAATTGGGAAAACAAAGCCCACAAGCTTGATCTCTTGCCAAACCACAGCTTTCCCCATTTTTTCCCACTTCCTTCTCCTCAAACGGGATTTGCTCTTCAAATGAGCCCTAAGACCACATTTTGGTCCTTCATTCTTTTAAATTATGTAAGGCCATGTTTGGCCCTACACCCTTTCTCATTTCTCATTTTTCCTTTTGCTCTTAAATCACTTATTCCTTATAAGGCCTTGTTTAGCCACGATAAATCAATTTTCCATTTTGACATTCTAACTTTTGAATTCACATTCCTTATCATTTGTGTTTATTTCATATTAATATTTAACATCCTTGACCTTAGGTCCTCATTTTACAAATTTCCACATTTTTCCCTTTTTCACTTGGGTCTAGTTCCGGGTTCAATCAATTTATCAATTTAGCATATAATAATCAATCATATGCTCACACTTTAATTTTTACATTTCACAATTTGTCAATTTATCAATTTTGGAAAAAACCCAGTTTGCTCAATTCACACAGGAATATATAATAAAATTATTATAAAAATTCTAGAGTATTTTTGGGCGTTACGACTCTCCCAGCAAGAAAATTTCCATCCTCGAGATTTACCTTGATTCAACGATTGCGGATCTTCTTTGCGCATCATTTCTTCACTTTCCCAAGAGGCTTCTTCGGTCTTGTGACCTCCACATTCTTTGGTAGCGGAATCTTCTTGTTCCATAATTCCTTCCACTTCCTGACCGAAATTTCCTCTTGGCTCTTCTTCGTATGTCAAATCGATGCAAGCTCAATTGTCTCAGAAGAGACTACATGTGCCAGAAATACCTCCCGTAGCATGGACACATGGAAGACATTATGGATCTTTTCAAATTAGGAGTAAATGCAGATGGTATGCCCGCTGGACCCACTTTTCGATGGCCTCATATGGGCCCGATAAATCACAGGGCTCAACTTGCCCTTTTCTCAGATCATCACCTTCTTCCAAGGTGATACTTTCAAACACTTTTCGCCCGATCTCATAATGAATATCTTTCTCTTCATGTGGCATATGACTTATAATACATCGGTGGCCACTTCGATTATCTCTAATCATTTTAACTTTTCTTGAGTCTCTTGTATCAAATCGGGGCCAATCACTTTTCTTTCCTCAATTAGTCCAACACAGCGGTGTTGACATTTTCTTCCATATAGAGCCTCAAATGGCGTATTCCAATACTTGATTGAAGCTTGTTGTTGTACCTGAATTCAACTAAAGGAATGCGAATCGATCCCAAAACTTCCCTCATAGTCGATCGCCTGACTCACCGACATATCTTCGAATGCGGATCGCTCTCTCACGATTGTCCATCCGGTTTGCAGGTGGAATCTTTGTACTAAAATTCCAATCGAGTGCCCATGGCCTCTTGCAATTTCCCTAAAATCTCAGTAAACCTCGGATCCCAGGTGCGAAATAATGGATACGGGGAATCTGTGTAGCGAACTATTTCCTTGATATACGGCTACGCTGGCTTGTCAGTGAGATAGTGAGTTCTCTCAGCGATGGAAGTGGCGACTTGGTCAATCCCGGTCCACTACGACCCAAAGCGAGTCATCCTTTCTCCTGGTAATGGTAATGACCACAAAATCCATGATTATTCGGTCCCATTTCCACTCACAGTATTACGATGAAATTTTGCATTAATCCCGAAGGAACTTGATGCTCTGCCTTTACTCTTTGACACACCAGACACTTGGTTACAAACTTTGATACGTCTCTTTTCATTCCCGACCATCGGAATGACATTTTTAAATCTTGGTACATCTTTGTGCTACCGGGATGGATAGCAAAAGATCCACTATGTGCCTCTTTAAGTATGGCTTTTCTCAAATCATTATCACTGGGTACACAAACCCGATCCTTATAATACAACACTCCATTTCATTTGCGTGAACTCAGTTTCTTTACCATCTCCAATCTGATTCATTATGGCAGAAATTTTCTCATCTTTCTTTTGTGCCTCTAGCACTCGATTCAACAAATTCGGTCTCGCTATCAATTCTGCCGCTCTTTGTACCATCTTACGTAATGACAAATGGGCATTTAGCGGCAGAAGTGTTTTGCCTTGTCTTCCTACTTAAAGCATGTCGGCCACCCATTAGCCTTTCTGGTGATAATCAATCACGCAGTCATAATCTTTTATCAATTCCATCCATCTCACGTTTGTCTCAAAGTTAAAAGCTCTACGTTGTGAGGGGCAAATATAAGACTATTATGATCGATTAATAAATGAAACACTTTTCTCCATACAAATAATATCTCCAAATTTTCAACGCAAATACAATTGCGGCCAATTCCAAATCATGCGTGGGGTAGTTCTTTTCATGTGGCTTCAATTGTCTTGAAGCATAGGCTACCACTTTACCCTCTTGCATTATGACTTTGCATCATGATCCATTTAGTGAAGCATCACTATAGATCACATATTCTTTTCATGGTCAATTTGATTAAGCAGAACTGGTTAAGAGTGCTTTTAGTTTTTCAAAACTTCCTTGACATTTTTCACTCCATTCATTCTTTACATTTTTCTGGAGTAATCTCGTCATTGGGGCAGAGATCATAGAAAACCCCTTAATGAATCTTCTGTAGTAACCTGTTAGTCGAGAAACTACGTATACATGGCACCTTTCTTGGTGGCTTATTCAGCCAAACCACTTCTATTTTCTTTGGATCCACTCGGATTCCTTCTTTTGATACAATGTGCCGAAGGACACTTCAATCAGCTTAAAACTCACACTTGTTTGAGTTTACATAGCTGCTCTTTTCTCAAAGTCTCCAACACTACCCGAAGGTGTGTGTCATGACTTTCTCGATCTTTCGAATACACAAGAATGTCGTCTATGAACACTACGACAAACTGATCCACATACGGTAGGAAAACATGATTCATTAAGTCCATGAAAGTCGTTGGAGCATTTGTCAAACCAAACGGCATTACAAGGAACTCATAATGTCCATTTCGCGTTCTAAACGCCGTCTTATGCACACATGACATCTTTAATTTTCAACGTGATACCCGGATCTCAAGTCAATCTTGAAAAGATACTTGCACCTTTCAACTAGTCGAACGAATCATCAGTGCGGGTAGCGAATACTTATTCTTTACGGTCAACATTGGAGTTGTCTATAATCAATACATAGCGAAGTGTACCATCTTTCTTCTTAACAAAAGCATGGGAGCTCCCATGGTGATACATAGTCGAGATAATCCCTTTTCTAGCAGTTCTTGCAAGCTGCCGATTTCAATTCCTTTGGCCTGAGTGGAGCCATTCTATACGGTGTAATGGATGTTGGTGTGGCACCTAGTACAACATCGATAGCAAACTCAATCTCCCTCTGTGGAGGCAATCCTGGCAATTCTTCCGGAAACACGTCTGGAAAGTCACTAACGGTAGGGATATCAGATACAGGCCTTGCCTTTTCGCTGGCTTATCAATCACGCCGTAAATAGGCTTCATCCTTTCCGGCGCCCATTTTTTCTTGCGTAAATTGCGGATATCACGATAGAGGTGGTTTGACCTCTTCTTGGAGTGAAAATTACTTCATCCTCATTCGGTGTCCTTAAAGGTCCTCTTTTCATTCTACAATCAACTATCGCTCGGTGCCGGGATAACGGTCCATCCCGATATCACATGAGCTCCACGAAGGATAACTCAATCAAATCTCCCAAAAATTCATACTCGTATTTTGATGGGACAATCTCTATACACTTTGTTCACAATAACACTATGCCCGAGCGGGTTCATCACCAAGATATCATACTCAGTTTCACTCCTCGATAAATTACCCAAGTTGGGTATGTCAGTACACACATATGAATGGGTTGACCCTGGGTATATTAATGCATGCACAATAGTATCAAAGATAGTGAAATTACCGATTATCACATCCAGAGCATCGGTATCTTCCACTACTTTCATTACATATGCTCTAGCTGGAGCACGACCATCTTGCCTAACCAAATTCTGTGTCCCTTGTCTCGGAACACTCGGTGCTGCAAGCACTTTCTTGCCTTTAAATGCTTGAGGGAAATATTACCCAATGCGGGGTCTTGAACGTGCTCCAGGATAGTCTTTCACCTTGTGCTCGTTAGATCCACAAACCAAACAAGCACCAGTCAATTTCCAACACTCTCCCTTGTGCTTTCTTCCACAATGAGGACAATAAAGGATAACTTGTCCTTTAGAAGCACCTCCTTGTGCACTTGCAACTGACGATATCGGTAGAACACTCTTATTCTGGAGTAAGCTTGGGTAATGGGTTGATTAGAACCACATTGGTCCTTTGAATTTCTTACTTTCTTCTTGATGAGCACTTGGTTGACGGGCTTTTTTCTTACCTGTCTTCTCTTTCTGTCATTCTCTTCTTTCTTTACTCTTTCTATATTTAGAGCACATATCAGCTATTTTTGAGAAATCCTCATGGCGAGAATCACGTGACATGGGCGGGCGGATATAGTCATTGAGACCATCTTCAAACTTCACGACATCTTTCCTCTTCGACACTAGTATCACCGGGGCATACTTGCTCAACCCGAGTGAATTCTCTTTAGTATTCGGTCCACACTCATGCATCTTTGCTTGCAAATTATGAAACTCCCGTCTCATATTGTTCAAATAGATGCGACCTACATATTGCTTCTTGAACTCATCCAAGAAGAACTTCCATGTCACTGAAACCCACCAATGATAAGCTTCATCTTGAAGTAGTGAGATCGCACACTCCAATTTCTCTTCTGCTGTGCAATGCATTTGCACCAGCATTCGCTCGGTCCTCTCGAGCCAATTTTCTGCCATAGCAGGTTCATCATCTTTCTTTCCCATAAAATCTATCGGTCGGTACCTTGCCATTCGCTCGATGGCAAACCGTTCAATGGGCCTACTTGGTTGGTTGTGCCTCTTTGCGATGCTGAGCGCTATCTGGCGGAGGATCTCCATAGTTCCTCCCAATGTTGGTTCCTGTTGGTGTAGTGGTGGAGCATGGGATGCTTGCCCACCTTCCACACTTGCAGGACTATCTGGACGATCCCCTTGGTCACCTACGACCCTTTGGGAACTTGAACCATCCATGCTTATCCTATTAAGACCCACAAGATCCGCGTCAGAGTCATATTATCTTTTATATGCAAATGCAATGCATGTCATAAACAATTTCGAAATCATTTACAAACAATTTCAAAATCACTTTGTAGAACCGCTAAACCTGAAACTCTGATGCAGACAAAGTGTAGTGACCCCCGAGCCCGACCCGAGCCGATTGGCGAGTCCAAGCCCAGCAGGGACCTTGAGCCGAAAAGCCATTAATCAAATCCTTTTAGTTATCGTTTTATTAAATTTAGTTTTCAAAAGTGTCGCGACCGAATCCCAGGCTCGACTCGGTTGCGGGATCGAACGGGCAGGTTTACTCCGACATTTTCAATTATCTCCTAAAAACATTTTGTTTATGTTATTCTATTTTAGACCTTTCAATTAAGCGGAAGCATTTCATTTTGGGCAAGCCCATATACAATTACAATTTCAAAAGACTCATAACATTTACATTTAACAAAATGCATTTACAAAATAAAAGTTCAGAGTTCAAATTGTTTTACAAAATATCAATGTTCGAAAGAAATGGAGTGAATGCATATGTGAGCATACTCACTTAATTCTTTCTCTATGACTTTGAGCTCCTCGATCTTAAGGTCTTGCTTCAACCCACTTATCACTGGGAGTGCGTGCGCATTGATAAAACAATGCGCTAAGCATTTTCATGCTTAGTGGTTCTATCTGATTCTCTATTCATTCGAGTTCGATTATATATATCATGCATTTATCAAAATATTGCCTTTATAATGCACAGTAGCAATGCAAAGATGCTTATACAAATACACTTTTTATATCATGTTTCGCTTTTCGGTTCGTGATTTCACATATATCTATAGAATCAACATTCACGATAGATTCAGTTGGTGAATCCTGTCTTGTTTGTCATTCAGTAGCAATGTGGTTTCACATTCAATATTCGGTTACCTTCATGACGAATTCAGTTGGTGAATCCCGTCATGTTGGTCATTCAATAATACATTTCGAATCAACTTACTTTTATGCAATAAATTCACTTATAGTTCAAATATTCGCACACATGCATATATTTGACAAACATTTCGTATAACAATAATTCAAATCACTATATATATATACTTATATATATTTCACAAATAGCATTCATAACCGATCATAATCACATTTTCAAATTTATTTGGTATACTACCAGAACACGTGAAATGGAGATAGAGGGTCAGTGAACAAACCAATTATCGATTCCTTTTCTTTATCGATGTCAGTCTATTATTCCACCTTATAAGAATCGAGGTTATGCGTCCTCATTTTCACTTTAGTCAAATAATTCTTCACTCTTAGTGGTTAAGCAATTAATCATACTAAACGAATATCGGCAGTAGAAACGTGAGTGCAGTGCGTTTTAGGCTTAGTCTCATTCTTATTTGAACCCTATTATTCATTTCTTAGGGTCCTAAACATCGGTATGCAAATACGGGACTTGATTGCAAAATTAATACTTCAGGGTACATTGGAACTACGTACCCGATACACCTTTGACCTGTACGGTACAGATTTTGCGCAACACATGCTGAGGTACACCGCCGGCTGTATGTCGATTACAGATTACCCACTTGCATACCTATGCAGTGCGGCTCAACTTGTGCCAGGTACACCTCTGAGTTTTGCCGAAATGTTCGATTTTTGCATTTTCACTCAATTTTTCATCCACGATCTTCTCGATTAGTCCCACATATCAAAATCCACCATGGAATCTACCCAAAACAACTCCAAAGGTGGTTAGACTCAGCAAAATCCATTTTCCTCATATTAGGGCTTTTTCCCCCAAAATCAAAATCATAAATGAAGTTAGGGTTTGATTTTTCTTACCTTATCTCTTCAAATCTCCTCTTCCATGTTGTTTGATCTCTTAGGAGCAAGAGTGGGAAGCAAAACCACAAAAGCTTGATCTCTTTTGAGCTAAGCTTTCCCCATTTTTTCCTTCCTTCTCCTCAAAAGCAGGTTGCTCTTCAAATGAGCCTAAGACCACATTTTGGTCCTTTAAATTTCTTTTAAGTGTAAGGCCGTATTTTGGCTACCTGCTACCATTTCTCATTTTCCCTTTTTGCTCTTAAATCACTTATTCCTTATAAGGCCTTGTTGGCCACCAATAAATCATTTCAATTTTGACATTCTAACTTTTTAATTCACATTCCTTATCATTTGTCATTTATTTCATATTAGCATTTAAGCTATCATTTGACCCTTAGGTCCTCATTTTACAAATTTCCACATTTTCCCTTTTTCACTTAGGTCTAGTTCCGGGTTCAATCAATTTCTCAATTTAGCATATAATAATCAATCATATGCTCACACTTTAATGCCCACATTTCACAATTTAGTCGATTTATCGATTTTAAAACAGTTTGCTCAATTCACACCCGAGAATATATAATAAAAATTATTATAAAAATTATAGGGTATTTTGGGGCGTGCAATTTTGGATTGTGGATTTGATATTTTCTTTGTAAAACATGTATTATAACTCTAAATTTTGATATATGTTTTGGTTAAGAGTAGTAATAACTCTTGAAATATTATAATATAGTTGGTTAGATTTTGGTGAGTGATGTAGGCCCCAGTGGCCATTTTTACTCACGTATCAGTCTCATGATATGAGACACAGGTTTTCCGCGGGTTGACGAGTTGTCAATGGACCCCCGGAATCGGGGTGTCACAAGATGGCCCTTGTTAACGGGTTAGAATAATTGACATTCTATTTGGAACAAATATGTTTTGAGAACCAAATGCATAAGCGTTTTGAAATGACCCTTGTTAATGGGTTAGAATAATTGACATTTTATTTGAAACAAATATGTTTTGAGAACCTAGAGTGAAAGTATTTTGGAACAGCCCCTATCAATAGGTTAGAATAGTTGACATTCTATTTGGAGCAAATATATTTTGGGAACCAAGTGCATAAGCGTTTTAAAATGACTGTGACCCCCCGAATCCCAGGGATCATTTTTATTTATTTATTTATTTTCCATAAGCCCTCAAATTCGGTATAAAACAACCTTTTTATTACAAGAGCATAAGAAACCTTGTATATTTTTCTTACAAATACACAAATGCTTATAATCTTTTACAAGAGTTTGATGTACAACTCTTTTACACTTTTACATGCCAAAATATATTAAAACTAAATTGTTCTAATATATTTTACAAAAATATTTCTCAAGGCCACAACCTGGCCTTCTTCGTACTCACGACCTCGAAGGAGCGTCGTCTTCTCATGTACCTGAAAGGGTGGTTCCACGACGGGGTGAGCAATGCCCAGTAGAGAAAATCTCCTACAAGGGCTACTCCCCATGTAACACCCCGTCCCGAGAGGTGTACAGTACATGTAACTGTAGGGGCGTATACGAGCACTAAGTACCATTATAATAGTTTTGGGAGTTGTTATTAATGATAAAAATTAGGAACCCGAAAATTTAGGTACTAGTGCAAGGGTAAAGTGGTAAATTCAAAAAAGGATATAAAGGGCATAATTTGAGAAGATAATATGCCAAAATGAAAATAATACAAGTTGATATCAAATATTAAAAAGATGGAGGACCAAAATTTAATCAAAGTAGAGATGGGCCATTATACAAATATCAAGAGTTGATGTGCAAATATTAAAGAGATGAGATTTGGTTGCAATTAATGAAAAGTTAATATTATAATAATGGGAAAAAATCCAAAAGAATCATTTGGTCTCCAAAGTTAGGGCTCACGTAGGAGAGGAGAAGCGAGCAAGGAAAGAGAAGAAGAGCAAGGAAGAAGAAGGAAGAAGAAGGAGGAGGAGAAGTCAAAGATCAAGGTATGTTTGTCTTAGGATCATATGTATATTGGATTCTTAAGCTTTGGTATGGAGAATAGATGCTCCTTTGGTCTAGGTTGGGTGCAAAGATCACACAAACCTTTGAATTGTTGGGATTATGAGATTAAAACCCCAATTGGGAGAAAATAACCATGGAATCCTCTTATTTATGTGGTTTTATAAAGAATTGGAGGACCTTAGGTAGGGATTCTTGCATTTTACCCTAAGTTTTGTGGTTTGAAGTTCCAAATCACCAATTCAAGTGTTGTGAAGTTGGTTTGGATGAATTCCATGTTGGTTTTGATGAATTGTTGTAAAAAGGAGAATGTTAGGTTTTTAAAGGAAATTCTGTCAAAATTTGTAAAAACCCCTGTGTTTGTTTTTGCTATATATTAAGTTATAATCATCCAAATGAATTGATTCTAATTGGTAAAGAACCATAAGAGATAGGGCTACAAATGTATAGAAGGGACCAAGAGCAAATTGTAGCTCTAAGGCTCCCAAATACGGACTGCAAGGTGAGCTCGTGTAGTTCACTGATTATGCCCTGTTTTGGGTATGGTTGTAGTATTTTGGCCATAAGTGGAGTTTCCCCAATCCAAATTGAGTGATTCAAAATTCTGGGTAAAATAGACTAGAATAAGTTATCTGAAGGAAGTGCATGCAAATTGTAAGTAAAAGTGCCCAGAAAATTTGTCAAAGTGGAGCTATGTACGGGTCTGTTCTGCCAATTTGAGTAATTTAGATATAAAATACAATAACTTGAGTTTTGGTGATCCAAATTAGGTGATTCAAATTGGAGGAAAACTTAGAACCATAGATTCAAATGAGTGAAGAAACCATTTCCAATTTATGGAGTTAAAAGATCCCGAAATCAAGGATAGCAGTAGGTGATTGATGAGTTTGGAATCAAAACATGTTATAACTTGTCTTAGGTGGTTGAGGGCCTTAGAGAAGGAATTTTAAATTGAAATTTAAAGAATGTCATGGATATATAAAGGACTGATCTGGAGAGTTTCATAAATTTTGAAGACCGTTTGAATAATTTTTGGGTCATAAAGTCTATAAAGTATTGTTGGAAAAAGGTTGGCCAAAATGAGTGTTTTTTTTTTTTTTTTTTTTTTTGGGCTTTTTAGTGCTCAAGGGTAATTTGTTCATTTGGATTTAAATGAATGTGTATGGTGAATTAAAATAGAGGTTATGATTAATGTGTAGTTGTGGTTTTCTTGACAAAGGCACGGGAAGCGGCGTCCCGCAGTAGGCCGCGGGAAGCGGCGTCCACGAGCCTCGTAGAGGCGCTTAGCGGGGGTGGCAGTTCAGGAATTAAGTGGTTCGCCACTTAAGATATTTTCCAATTTTATGTAAATGGTTGATGTTAGTATGAATATGGTAGTTAAGAAAAAAAAAATATTTGAAAGAGAGTTTTAGAAATTTCAAAGCAGGTTAGATTTGTGTGACACTAGCTTTTGACACTAAGTAAATGGAGTTTTAAAAACCCATGTATATTCCTTAAGATATAATGAGGTTTAGCTTTATGTGACGGCCATGATAAGAATTCCGTCCATAGTCGCTCACAATAAAGAAAAATTAACTTCTGTGACGATCGAGAAAATTCGTCGCGTAGTTGCTCAGTTTCATAAATTATAAGCGCTACGTTGCGTCACGAGGACAATTCCGCCGCGTAGTTGACTATTTGTATAGTTTGGCACTGCGTGGCGATCACGGTAAATTCAGCTCGTGGTTGCGGAGTTTTAACACTACAATTCTGATCGCGATTAAATTCAGGTATTGTAGTTGCTTTCGATCGATAAACTGGCGCCTACGTGCGATCACGATGGAAATTCCGTAACGTAGTGGTTGAGATGACTTAGTAAGCTTCACGTTGGCGTGAGTTTTAAATCGCCCGTGATGGTTAAAATAATTAAAGGATATACATAGGGGGTTTTTAACGGAAATTATAAAACAAATGATAAATTGTCATGTTAGTGTATGTGATATATATCTTAGATTTGCACTAACTTGTACATTTCATTTGTAGCTATATATTCCTCTGTGTGCTATCGCGGACGATAGGACGTCATCATTTTGTTGTCTATATAGGTGGGCGATTATGACCTATGATGTAAAACTTTATGTATGGGATGGATATGTAATTGAACAATATATATTTAGATTTTGAAATTGTATATTTGTAAATATCTTTTGTAAAATACGCATGCATGATTTTGAGAAAAACGAGGTTGCGATGAGGAAATTTTGTTAGTTGATCCTTAACTTATATTTTGATGAGGACCGGAAGGTCGCTATGATTAATAGTGAATTTTGGAAAATATTGGGGTTTATGTTTTTCACAATTGATTTTGTATTTCGAATCGGCCAGATGCGGTCGTTATCTTCTTGGGATTTCGTTAAATCTAAGGTGTGATTTTGATAAAAAAGTGAAAATTTTATAACCCACGTTTTCCCAAGATAAGTTTCAGCGGTTTTAACGGCAGCTTCATGGTAACTTGTCGGTCGAAGGCGAGCTTGGTACGGGAGGTTCTTGTAGATTCTTAAACGATTTCGTCACTAGGAAGAGAGTGCATCACCTATGCATCTAAGTGCACATGCAATGCCATGTTCACACATCCACACACATTCAGTAAAAATATGCATGTTTCTACATGAATGTCTACATGTCATGCCCCATGTCTCGAGTCCTTACCGACTCCCTGACACATGCATTTACCATGTATGAAATCTATTTTTTTCAAAACAAAAGATTTTTGTTTTTGAAACTCATTGAACATACTCCAATATCAAATATATATTGGACAACCTTACGAAATATAGTTTAGTGGACATGCTCCAAGATATATTGTTGGACAACCCTCCAATATAATTTAGTAGACATGCTCCGAGAATTATTGTTGAACAACCCTCCGATAAATCTGCTTGTTCAAAATCCATTTCATGCACTCACGTGATGTCCCGTGCATGTGCAATGCTAATGTCACTGCATGAAGTTTACATATTACAAGCATACAAAGGAACTACATGGAATATTTAAAAATCAGGCTTCATACCAAGTATCATGGGCAACTACATCTACTACATGTAATTCCTACCCATACATAATCCGTATTCATATTTCAAACTCACATATATCAGCATGTTATTCATCAAGCAATCAACATGCAACTGGATTTTTCAGTCTCAACCCAAGAAAAACTGCATACACAACTCGTTTTCTAGCCCATATTTTCTAGCAACCCAACCTATTTTCCAGCATATTTTCTAGTTCATATTTTCCAGCAACACAACCTATTTTCCAATTCATATTTTCCAGCAACAAAACTTATTTTCTAGTTCATATTTTCTAACAACACAACCTATTTTCCAGTTCATATTTTCCAGCTCAGAAAAAAAAAAAAAAAATACAGGCATGTACCAACATCATTTTTACAAAAACTGCATGTTATTCAAACCAAGCAACCAACATGCAAACTGGAATTTTTTTTCAGTTTCCAACTCAGAAAAATGACATACACAAATTCCATATACTTCATGTTCAGATCCCACAATACTAGGATACTCAATTTGTCCCAGAACTGCAGTTTCGAAACCAGAATACAAGCCAAAAATGCATCACAGTTTAGTTCAAACTGTCCTGAAACAACCCCACTGTTTGGATGACCCTTAGACAAGAGTAACCATAGTAGGAAAATAACCCTACCTTGGAGTGCAGACTAGCCCCCTTCTGGACGTGGACTCTCCTTGCTAGAGTGCTAGAAAAACCAGTAAAAAATTGGACTTCCCCTCATCTTCTCTTTTCCTTTCTTTTCTTTCTCATTTCCTTTCTATTTTTCCCTCATTTCTTTCCTTCCCTTTTTCTTCTTCTTTCTCTTTTCCTTTCTCTTTTCTCCCCTCTCCTTCTTTCCTTTCTCCCCTATTCCACCGAACTGATCTAGTCTTGGTGGAGAATTCCTTCTCAAACCATTTTGACACCTAGCATCTCTTCCATACCAAGTGTCACCCATGCCAAGCCATGCACCAATCACTTCCCACTAATTTGCATGCATTTTGGGAGTATGACACTTGGCCACTTAGGTGCCAAGTGTTCCTTAAGCCTAGTGCCACATGGCATGCACTCTCGTGCCCCGTGTCGCCCCGTGATTGGCCCATTTCACTTTGAAATACGTGCAATTCCGATTGTCTCAGAATTCGATGAAATTCAAATGTGTATCTAGATTTCTTGAGACGAACTTATCAACGGCATGATTTGCGTCATCATCCGAGATCAAGAGAATTTCCAAGTTTGCAACCTGTGTCTATCGGCTTACTTTATCCGGGGTCTCACATTCTCCCCTCCTTAAAAGAATTTCGTCCCGAAATTCACACACATATATACTTATAATTACATGCATATGCAACAGTCATTCAAATGCTAAATGACTACACCACGTACCTCTGTCCTCTAAGAGGAAAGGATATTTGGCACGCATCGCGTCCTTATGCTCCCATGTTGCCTTCTCCACTCCTCGGTGCTGCCACAACACCTTCACTAGCCTCATGGTCTTGCATTGAAAAACCTGATCTCGGCTATCCAAAATATGCACAAGTCCCTCCTCAAAGGTCCCATCTGCATCAATAAAAAGCTCTCCCCAATCCACTAAATGAGCTGGATCTGGAGTATACTTCCGAAGCATGGAGACATGGAAAACCTTGTGGACACCAGATAAGCTTAGCGTCGCGCCCATAGATGTCTGTGTGCCCACCCTCTCAGGAAGTGTCGATTAGTACCCAAATAGTGCTATTTTGAGCCTTTGTTTGATTACGGGTTTTAAGCACTTTTTGTGTACCTAATCGATAAATAACCCGATTGATACATTGAGGTCCGGCTCTATCTTGATCACATTTTGTAGCTCTATTGTTGTAGTTTTGCAGGTCAAATGCCTCATTATCTTCAATCCGATTCAAACGATGAACGGCCGGGTCGAAGATGCGTGATTGAATCGAGAGAAGATTTGGGCAAAGTGCAAAAGAGAAAGAAGGTAGTGGAAATTTTGCAGGGTTGCGAAAATTCGCAACACACCAAATTTCTCAACCCTGCGAATTTTCGCGGGTGCAAAATTCATAACTTGCTCCCACACCTGGCGATGGCCCCTTTTTGACCTTTTTTGTTTGGCTTTGTACAACTTTTCCCTTAATGTAATTTTGATTCCTTTATACATTTTTGTAATTTCCTTATACTAAGCACCTATATAAGCTCAGTCTGGCTTGTAAATCAATGAATCTTTCAGTCCATCAATCAATCAAGAAAATTGGGCCGCAGAGAAGCCTCTCATAATTTTGGTTTTTATGATTTTCTCTCCCTCTCCTTCATTTTCTTGCATTTTCTTGGTAGCCAAACACCCCTTGATGATGACAAATAAAGGGATGTTCGATTAAAACCCCATCATCCTTGAAGGGAAGGCCATTGGGTGTTAGTTTTGAGATAAGCTGCATGTTCTCATGCTTTTCATGTATGTATTTATGGGTATTTGTGTTCCTGCTTCTCACCTTAGGTTAAATCTCTTAGGCATGCTCTCCCTAGTGTATTTGGCAGAAGAAGCTTTTTGGGTTTAGTGGATACTTATCACTAGATCCACTGATGCCCAGTTAGTTGTCTCCTATTAGTTACTGTAGGGTAGGTTTAGGAGGTGTGTTCTTATCATCTGGGAGCATTTATGCTTATTGAATGCCATTTTTCAAGAGGATAACTTCTAGGGTTTAGGTTTTAAAGCTAAATGAAGATCCGGTTCGGGAAATGACTATATGTCATCCCTCCCCCAGCGAGGAAAAATGCAGGGACATGTTAACACTTAGAACCCCGCCTAGTGGCGAGACTTCAGGAGTTCTCTTTTAACTTTTATTTCAATTTTCAACCATTCACCCACCTTTGTTTTCACACAAATCCTAAAATCCAAAGAGTAAACACCATTTTTAATCCAAGGTAACTCTTCTCTCACGAAGAAAACCCATCCCCGTGTTCGACCCTAGACCACTATACTAGTAGCTTTCCTACGGCAGTGGTAGGAACCCTAGGATATAAATTTTGTTGATTCCAGTACACCTACTTAGCCGCCAAGAATCAAATGGCGCTGTTGCCGGGGATGGTGCCCTAGTGAGAAAGAGAAGTTGTGAACTTGTGATCCACATCACAAGTATTAGTGAATTCTCATTTCTTTTTTATTTTACCATTTTTCCCCACTTGTAGTTCACTGTAGGGGAGTTTGAAAATTTTACTGTGCAGATTGTTTTCCCCTGTTTTGATTTTAGCTAACTTTAGCCTTTGCATTAGCCTTGTTTTTGTTGGTTTTATTGTTGGTGTTGTATTATTGCGACTTATGCAGTGGAAGTTGACTCTTGTAGGTAGATTGGAAGGCTAAGTGCTCCAATTGAACAAGGGTGTGAAATCAGTTTCCACACCAATGGGATGGAGACCCACACGAAGAGCGTGAGCCAGGGGTTGAGGGAGCCCAATGCCTCTGGTCAATGAGGATCCTGATACCCACTAGGGTGAGTGCACCCTCGTACATTATACCCATTGAGGATGCTGCGAGTGAGGCCTTATCTGGGCCTTTGCTCCTGAACTTTTCATGGCATGGAAAAGAAAATCCATACACACATGCTCCAGGGATTTTGAGGAAGCTTGCACAACTTTCATAGGGTGCATGTGGCCTTCTTCGACATAGGATGTCAAGTGAGGATCACTTTTTTAGGCTTATAACCTTTTACATATTTCATATAGTGTTAAACAGTGCTTAATATTACGTGCGCGCGACGGATTACAAAATATAAATACAAGCTCCAAATATGGACATGTTCAACCTCTACAATATTTACATTGGTTACAAAATAGACCTAAAGGTCTTCCAGTGGGCACCTATGGATGTGTGGCCTTTGACTGCTGATGTGGATTGCCCGTTCTCACGATTTCCTTTTACGTACCTACGGATTGAACACCGGTGCTAAGCTTTACGGCAGTGGGAATATGACTTCTATTGGGAGTCACCACACTTCTATTCAAATACTAATACATACACAGTTACAAATTCTTATCATTTCTCATATATATACTTATCATAATCGGTTCCATTTCTTATAAATCGTCATATACTTTTCATGTCAACGTATTTTACTTCTTGTTCTTGTAGCGTATACTATCATCACATAGCGATTACTATGCTTCTCATATCGCGACATATATTCTCTGTGCTTCCTTTGCGCATACCTGTCATTTTCTGCATCTGTTTCATCATGCGCATAAACCTTAGAAGTGGATACGAGGAAACCATGAGACTTGAAGGCCTTGTTATCATTGTGTGAGACAATGTACTATGCCCGGTAATATGATGCCGAAGGTATCATCCTTTGTATGAATAAATGACCATCCATGAGTGCCCGGTAATATGATGCAGAAAGGTATGTCGCTGTGAGCAGTGACCATCCATGTGTGCCGTAATATGATGCCAGATATCATCCTTTGTATGAGCTAGTGACCATCCATGAGTGCCGGAGCGTGGTGACCACTCGGGGCCACGATCAAGCGGGATCTATGTCGCCCGACTAGCATGGCGGAATATCTGTCTGACCATTGTTTTCCCAATAGGCATGCCCATCTATCCCTCTACCGGGTTCTAAGCAGGACAATCAATGTGCTTACGATTTAGTATATATCTCTTATTCTAGAATAATTATTGTTATTCGGTAATCATATATGATATATACTTATATATATATATATATATATATATATATATATATATATATATATATATATATATATATACATTCATTTATTCTGTATCTTTGCATTTTCATACCTCATTATATGCATAAATAACTATACTTGCCATGTATGCTTCACGAGCTATTATTCATGAATTCATAGTAGAGGCATTCGCGCAATGAATAACTATGATGCTTGTAGTGCCTACTAATTTTTCATTGTTTTTCTGGAACTAGATGGATTCAACATTATAAAACTTTCTATTGATGGATTCTTGACTCATTGACTTTCCATAGGGTCAAGAACACCCAATTCGAGTTCGGATGAAGGAGATATGACCTTAGAAGTTGGAGGTCATGCGCGTCGATCTTGACAAGCTTACACAGATGACGGCGAGCTGTCATGGACAGAGCTCACTCCTAACACCTCGGTTTGACATCTACTATTCTCCTCAGGCATATGAATGTATTCTTGACTCAATGGGCTTTCCATAGAGTCCAAGAACACCCAAATCGGAGTTCAAACGAAGGAGTTATGACCTTCCAAAGTTGTAGGTCATGCGCAGTCAACCTTGACGAGCTGACGAGTTGTACTCAAGTGACGAAACCTTGTTTGAGCCTTTGTTTGACGAAGGCTTGTTTGCCAGTACTGTTTAATGAGTACTATTTATGAGCCTTGTTTGAGCCTTTGTTTGTGACATTGTTTGGCGAACCTTGTTTAGTGAGTCTTGTTGGCCGTCTTGTTGTGAAGACCTTGTTTGTGAACAAGCAGTCTTTGTTTAGCAACCTTATTTGATAGTCTTGTTTGGCTTGAGTACTGATTGATGAAGCATTTGTGAGCAAGCGAAGTCTTGTTCAAGCCCGAACCTTGTTTGGCCAATCTTGTTTGGCCAGTCTTGTTTGATGAAACCTTTGTTTGTGACCCCTCACCGTTAATTTGTTCGGAGTAAAAAGACCATAGCGGTCTACAGGAGTTCGAATTGAGAAATTCAAAGCCTAACATCAAGTTCATTGGTTGGCTACAATTTCACAGAAGGACTTACTGCCAAATTCTCCTTATTGCCATTTAAAATCCGTTCTAGATCAGCTCGCATATGGCGATGATGAAATTTTCTAGGTTCCAACTGCAACTAGACCTTCGAGCACACATATTTAGGAGCCTTAAGCTCTTCTTAACTCAACCCTACAAGAAATGAGTTTAGGAGTTCCCAAACCCAAACCATACACAAAATAGAGGGTTCTTAACCATGTATCTAAACTTTATAGTCCAAAACTAGACTTCCATACTCCCATACTCAAATTCCATACAACCCAAGACATGTATCCGTACACACCTAGTTTACATACACATATTCATGGTTCCATACTTTTCTATACCAAATCATAGTTCCATACACTGCTGTCTTCTTCTTCTTCTTCTTCTTAACTTCTTCCTTTCTTTTCTCTTCTCTCCTATCAGTATTTGCTCCCTTTTCTCCCAGACCAAAAATGAGATATTTCTTTTGGTCTTATCCTTATTTGATCTTATCCCTTTTTATTTCTCTTTGGTCCTTCAACTCTTATAATATTTGAAAATATATTTATAATATTTACAATAGCCTCAAATCTTCTTTATTATTTATAATTTAACTTATGCATATTCCTACTTTTGTTTTTATCTTTATTTTATTCCGAATAAATATACCTTTACGTTTATTATACCCAAAACATGTTATAAAGTTGTTAGGGTATAATTTGAGGTGATACAACTCTCCCCCTTAAAAGAATTTAGGTCTCGAAATTCATACGATCAAGAGTTGCGGATGTGCATCTCATGGTTATACGTCTCCCAAGTAGCTTCTTCTCTACCGTGGTGTTGAGAGAGCTTTCACTAATGGTACTTGTTTGTTCATAAATTTGTTTACCTCTCGAGCAGGCCAGTCTTTGGCTCCTCATCATATGACAAATCTTCTTGTACTTGTATCTCTTGCATTGGTAGTATGTGCGACTCATCAGAGCGGTATCTCCGAAGCATCGACACATGAAACACATTGTGTAATTTGGCCAACTCCGGAGGGAGTGCCAATCGATAAGCCACAGGGCCAATACGTTCCAAATCTCATATGTACATGAACCTTGGACTCGGCTGCCTTCGACCCAGGCAGAATTTTCCTCCCATGGTGATACCTTTAAGAAGACCTTGTCTCCCACTTCATATTAATATCTCTCCTCTTTAGGTTGGCATCGACTTTTTTTGTCTATCACTAGCCGCCTTTAACCTCTGTAGAATAACATACTTTCTCTTACGTATCTTTTACTATGCAGACCTGCTCGGTTTACCTTTCGTTCAATTCTGTCCAACACACAGGAGTTCTACATTTCCGGCCATACAAAGCTTCATATGGTGCCATACCAATGCTTGACTGAAAACTATTGTTATAGGCAAATTCCATTAAGGGAATATACCTATCCCAACTTCCCGAAAATTCTATGACACAACCTCGAAGCATATCTTCGAGCACTTGAATCAATCTCTCTGACTGTCCATCTGTTTGCGGATGGAATGTCGTCTTAAAAATTCAACAATTACCTAAAGTGACGTAATTCCCCTTCGGAACCTTGATGTAAATCGCGGATCTCTACTCCGAGCACAATAGACAACGGCACACCATGCAATCGCACAATCTCATCTACATATAACTCGGCTAGTCGATCCATAGAATAGTCAATCATTGATATAAAATGGGCCATTTTGATATCTATAATCACCCAGACGAGTCATGTTTTTGTTGTGTGAGGGGAAAACTAGACACAAAATCCATGATAATGTTATCTCAATTCCATTAAGGAATTGGAAGGGGAGTTAACAAACCTGTTGGCACTTTGTGTTCAGCTTTGACTTGCTGACCCGTCAAACACTTAGACACATACTCAATTACATCTCTTTTCATTCCTTTCCACGATAAAGCGTTTTGAGATCTGGTACATCTTATTCCCTCCAGGGATGCATAGAAAATACCGTATTATGAGCCTCAAATTAGCAGCTTTTGCTTTGGCTCTTTATCATTTGGCACACATAATCTATGTTGGAAATCTGAGCTTCCGGGTTCTTTCTCTAAAAATTTGGTCTTGTCACCATTTCTAACCATCTGTAAATTTTACGCAACTCTTTGTCATTTTTTAGCATCTATAATCATTTGCTTTAAAGCGGGTTGCGCTTCTAGTTGAGCTAACATGGCTCCATCATCTCGCAGTCTCCGATCACTATCTTTGTGGTGATATTGCTATAATCTTTGACTTCAAGGCATCGTACTATATTAGCCTTTAGGGATGGTAATCTATGATGCGATCATAATCCTTTAATAACTCTAACCACCTCCATCTCAAAATTTAACTCTTTCTGCGTTAACAAGTACTTGAGACTTTATGATCGAGTGTAAATTCTTTTCCTAGTATAAGTAGTGTCGCCATATCTTTAAAACAAGCAGTTAAGCGGTAGCATAGGTCATTAGTGGGATAATTTTGTTCATGTGGCTTCCAAGCTATGCGGGCGCGCAAAGCCACTACTTCCATCTTGCATTAACACGCATCCTAAACCCGATACATGAAGCATCACTATACAAGGTATACTCTTTTCCGGAGTAGGCTAAATCGATACGGGTGCTTCAGTGGCATCCCCTTTCAAGCACATTCAAAACTATTCGACATTTTATTACGTCACTCAAACTTTATTCCTTTCATGAGTAACTTGGTGGCGGAGAAGCTATAACCGAAGCCTCTCCTGAATCTTCTATAATAGCAAATTCTAGACCGAGAACTTCTCACCTCGGTTACATTTGAGGTGATTTCAATTCTAAATTTGCTTGATCTTGAGATCAACTCTTATACCCTCAGTAGACACAATATGGCCTAGGAATGAGACTTCCTTTAGCCAAAAATCACATTTGCTGAGCTTAGCATATGACTTCTTTTCTCTTAACATCTTTAAGACTATTTACCAGTCTTTGTTCATGTTCTGCCATCCTTAGAATACACCGGGATGTCATCAATAAAAGCCCACGACAAATTGATCCATAGAATTAGGAAAGCCTATTCATCAAATCCATGAATCTTTGCGGTGCATTAGTCAACTGAATGGCATGACCAAAGCTTCATAATGACCATATTGGGTTCTAAATGGGAGTCTTGGCATCTCAGCTGCTACCCTCAGCGTAATACCCTATTCGGGTCTATCTTGAAAAGACACCCGCTCCTTTCAACTGATCAAAAAGATCTTCAATTCGGCAATGGGTACTTGTTTTTCACTGTCACCTTATTGATCTGCCCGATGTCCCGATGCACATCGTAGGTGCCATCTTTCTTTTTCACAAAATAAAGCAGGTGGACCCCAGGGATTACACTAGGTCGGATAAATCCTTTATCTAAAAGTTCCTGCAATTGACTCTTTAACTCTTTCAGCTCCGTTGGAGCCATCTGTCTGGTGCCCTTAACATAGGGGTTGTTCTATTCTGATTTCTATGGCTAAGTCCGCCCTCTCTCGTAATGGAATGCACAGTAACTCTTCGAAGGGAATACATGGAAATTCCCTTACTCTTTGGGATCTTTTTCTACATCAACTTGACCTCTCTTGGAGTCAAGTATCAAAGCAGAATGTCACATCCTTTCCTCATAATTCTCCTAAGCTTGCATAGTGGAGATGACATTAGACATTACACTTGATCGATGCCTTGTACTATTACCTCGATGCGGGTGGAGCATCTCAACACTCTAGTCTTTTTGTCCACAATCCGATAGCTCGATTGCTTAGACAACCAATCCATTCCTAGAATCAAGTCAAACTGAAATGGTAAGGTTATCAAATCGGCGAAACTCTTTGTTTATAACAATGGGATGATTTCTATATATGTTATTCACCGTAACGTTATGCCCCGATGGACTAGTTACATGCATGTCATATGCTAATTTCTCCATTCTTTGGTACTTTGTCAAATACATGCTCCATGCACACATATGAATGAGTAGATCGGGATCAATCAATGCATGCATCTCTATATATATAAAGAGAAAATATACGTAGTATAACCTCGGGGCATTCGATCCTCACGAGCCTTAAGTAGCATATGCTCGTCTTTGGTCTTTGTAGGCATAGGGCCGATTCTTGTCTCGAAACTATGCCTTCTCGTCCTTTATACTGAGATGGGCCACTACGACCCCTACCACGTTCGCGAGTCGAAAGTGGTGTCGCAGATCTTCCTCTGCCACTTCCTTGTTGACTTCCATTATCCCCTAACTCTTGAGGACCTTTGTGCTTTCAAATGTTCAAGGCTTCCACACCGAAAACACCCTCCTGTCACTATCCTGCAAACTCCCAAATGCCTTCTATAGCAATGAGGGCATTTAGGAATTTCTCAGGGTCCTAAGCGAAACGCCTCTGCACACTCGTGCTGCTGGACTTGCCTTCCCTTCTATGCGAACTATATTAGTTGAGTGGATTCTCTAGCTCTTTTTCAGGGAGGGACCAGCTCCTCTAAGAAAACTTCTTCTTTTGAAATCTTTCTTCTTTGCTCGTTTCCTAGTTCTCTGCTCATTGCGGCTTGGACCAGATGATAGAAATCCACGGTTGGAGAGAGAAGTCATAGGTGCCAAATACTTCTTGATGGAATCATGCGATCCGTCCTCGATTGCCTACCTTGAAATGCCTGCGGTGAGACGATTAGGGTGCATGCACTAGATGGCTAAATTCTTTTTCATATTCGACCACTTAGATAAGCTCCTTTGCTTCAAATTTTAAATGCTTGACATGAGATCTATACATTTCGGTAATATACTTTGCCTGACTCTTGGACAAGAACTCTCTGATCATGATTTGAGAATCATGGACTTTTGACCTTAGTTTCCACCCGATCGTATATAAATAGTGAGAATTTGCACATAATGCTCTACGATCGGGAGGACATCTTACCTCTTCTAATACCCTTTCTAACTTTTCTAACCAAGAAATTCGGCTTTCGGCTCTTTGCAACAAACCCTTAGATTCCTCTGCTCCATGTCTTCTTCAGCATTATTAAATTGGGCTTTAGGAGGGTGATCTATGTCCAAACAGAGCCATGTCTTGCGATATTCTCGTAGAGCACGTGAGCTCATTAGGTACGTGTGCTCCCGAGAAGGTTCGGAGGTGATAACCCTTGTTCCCTTAGGTTGACACTCTCGGGGCTTTGTGGCGATCCATCTATACAAAACACAAGGACATCCACATTACTAAACATAGGCTTTTCTATCATATATACTCTATTCCAAAACCGCCTAAACCTAGGCTCTGATACCACTAAACTGTGACGCCCCAACTCGGCATAGGATGTCAAGTGAGGATCACTCTTTTTTTTTTTTGAACTTATAACCTTTACACTTACATCTTCATATAATGTTAATATTAACTTGTGACTTACATTACGCCAGCGGCCAATTACAAAGTATAAAATCTGGCTCCAAAATATGGACATGCTCAGCCTCAATATTTACATTGGTTACCGAATAGACCTAAAGGTCTTCCCGATTGGGGCACCTATGGATGTGGCCTTTATTGCGATGTGGATTGCCCGTTCTCTGATTTCCTCTTACGTACCTGCAGTTGAACACCCGTGTGCTAAGCTTTCTGCTTAATTGGGAATATGACTTCTATTAAGAGTCACCACACTTCTATTCAAATGCATATCACACATATAACAGTTACAAATTCTTATCATTTCTCATATATATACTTATCATAATCAGTTCCATTTCTTATCATCATCCATATACTTTCATGTCAACTTGTATTTTACTTCTTGATATCTTGTATTTGCGTATATCATCCACACACACATAATATAGCGGTGCTATGTTGCTATCATGTATATATTCTCTATACTTCCTTTGCATATACGTCATTTTTCACTTTTTATGTTTCATGTACGCATAAACCTTAGAAGTGGATACGAGAAACCATGAACTGAAAGAAGTGACTGTTATCATTATGTGAGACAATGTACTATGCCCCGTAATATGATGCAGAAGATATCATCTTGTATGAAACTGACCATCCATGAGTGCCCGGTAATATATGATGCAAGGTATCATCAGCATGAGCGATGAAGCCATCCATGAGTGCCGGTAATATGATGCCGAAGGTATCATGTTTGTATGAGCCGATGACCATCCATAAGTGCCGTTTGTGATGACCCTTTCGGGGCCACATGATCCAAACGGGATCTATGTCCTTCGACCTAAGCGTGGCGGAATATAAATGCGATAACTGTTTTTCCCCAATAGGCATGCCCATCTATCCCTCTACCAGGTTCTAAGCAGACAATCAATGTGTATTTTCTGTTTAGTATATATCTCTTATTCCCGAATAATTATTGTTATTCGGTAATCATATGTGATATATATATATATATATATATATATATATACACTCATTTATTCATATCTTTGCATTTTTCATACCTCATTATATGCATAAATAACTATGCTTGCCATGTATGCTTACGAGCTATTCATGAATTCATGTAGGCATTCATACGATGAATAACTATGATGCTTGTAGTGCCTCTTTTGTTTTTCGTGTTTTACGGAACTAGATGAGTTCCAACCCACTTATAAATCTTTCTATTGATGGATTCTTGACTCAATGGGCTTTCCATAGAGTCAGAAAACCCGGTCGAGTTGACGAAGGAGATATGACCTTCGAAGTTGGAGGTCATCGCGATCGGTCTTGACGAGTGACTGGATTGACGGGGCGAGGCTGTCATGGGCCGAGCTCGCTCTAACACCCCTCGGTCGACATCTACTATTCTCCCTTAGGCATATGAATGTATTCTTGACTCAATGGGCTTTCATAGAGTCCAAGAACACAAATCGGAGTTCAAACGAAGGAGTTATGACCTTCAAAGTTGGAGGTCATGTCTGCGATCCAACCTTAATGGTGGCGAGTTATCTTGCAGTGCGAGCCTTTGTTTGGCGAAACCTTGTTTGATAGGGAATATTTAGTCTTGTTTGGCCTTTGTTTGTATTTGTTTGTGAGCATTGTTTAGCGAGAATTGTTTGTAGTCTTGTTGTGACAGCATTTGAGCATTTGGCAAACCTTGTTGTAATCTTGTTTAATAATCTTATTTAACCAATCTTGTTTGTAGAAACCTTGTTTGGCAATCTTGTTTGTGAAACCTTGTTGGCGACCCCTCACCCATTAGATTTGTTCGGAGTAAAGACCATAACTTGGTCTACAGAATTCAGGTGAGATTAAAAACTTAACATCAATTTCATTGATTTGGCTGATTTCACGAAGGACTTGCGTGAAATTCTCCTTATTTCGAGCCCAAAATCCGTTCTAAGATCGGGCTCTTGCATAGCATAAGGGCGACAATAGGGAATTTTAAGGTTCAACTTACCATTTAGACCCTTCTCAAACACATATTTAGGAGCCTTAAAGCTCTTCTTAACTCAACCTGCAAGAAATGAGTTTAGGAGTTCCCCGAACCCAAACCATTACCTGAAATAGGGTTCTTAACCATGTATCTAAACTTTATAGTCCCAAAACTAGACTTCCATACTCCCCATAGTTTCACCACAACCCAAACGTGTCCATACCATACTCAAATTCCATACAACCCAAGACATGTATCCGTACACACCTAGTTTACATACACATATTCATGGTTCCATACTTTTCTATACCAAATCATAGTTCCATACATGTGATCTTCTTCTTCTTCTTCTTCTTCCTTTCTTTTCTCTTCTCTCCTATCCGTATTTGCTCCCCCTTTCTCCCCAAGACCAAAAATGAGATATTTCTTTTGGTCTTATCCTTATTTGATCTTATCCCTTTTTATTTCTCTTTGGTCCTTCAACTCTTATAATATTTGCAAATCAATTTATAATATTCTGATAGCCTGAATCTTCTTTATTATTTATAATTTAACTTATGCATATTCCTACTTTGTTTTTATCATTGCTTTATTCGAATAAATATACCTTTACGTTTATTATACGAAAACATGTTATAAAAGTTGTTAGGAACATAATTTGGGGTGTTCTGATGCAACTAACATGAAGATCTTTGAAGTTGAAAGCCCGTTGACCCTCGAAGACAAAGCGAAATTGGCAATTCACTAAGGCGAGGACCATCAAGAATGAAGCAGAAACTGCGGTAATTTTGAAGAAGTTCTTCAGTGCCCACAAAACCAACAATTTGAAGAGGCAAATCTACACCTTTGCAGCTCACGACAGTGAGAAATTTTATCAGTGCTGGGAAAGGTATCTTGAAACCATCAATGCATGCCCACACCATGGCTTCAATACGTGGATGTTGGTCAACCATTTTTATGATGGAATGTCCCCTTCCATGAAACAACTCTTAGAGACCATGTGTGGAGGGACTCATAGCAAAAATCGAGATGAAGCCATGGATTTCGGCTATGTTCTTCAGAGACCTCCAAAGCTTGGGGTGGGCCAAATCAGGAAGCGATAGACATAGGCACCGGTGAACTTAAGGGAGGCATTTATTCCTTGTCGGGAGGATGTGAAATGAAAGCCAAGCTATCTTCTTTTGACTAGAAGATTGGAAGAGCTAGAGAAATGCGAAATTAGCAAAGGGTGACGATGAGTGACACACTGTACCTCTCGATCTGTTTAATTGCCCGATCCACTAGTCGCCCATGGAATCAGCTGTTCAATTGCTCCCTCAGTTAGGGATTTGATGCAAGAGTAGGTAAACATAGTGGATCAAAGTAGGCACCCAATAAATGCTCCATATGGGAACACCTACAATCCAAATTGGAGGAACCATCTGAATTTATCATGGAAGCTAAAACCCCTAGCTTATACTCCCATAGGTTCCACCGTGGCAACAACCCTGCCCACAAGTCCTATGGGCAAGCCATTGTAAATTTGAGCAAGGTAGTGGGTCGCCGTGGAAGAGCGAGAGGCGGTGGTCTTTCGGACCACCTGGAAAATAGAATAGCTAAAAGGCACTCTCAACAAAAAAATAGATGACCTGCAGTACTCAGTCTCCAGGTTGACTAGCCCCGATGCTTGAGATGCGAGGGAAAAATTCCCTCTCGAGACACATGTAAACCCCCCGGGGGATTACATGAGTGAGCTCCTCCGATCAGGCCCGAATTCCCAATTGAGATGAGGTGAGGCAATCATCCTGAGGGGTGCGAAAGAGCTTCTGAGAAAGCCATGTGAGCGATAGACCCGGAGGCGGGAAATATGGATCTTGAACGGAGGAGGTAGTGATCAAACGGATTTATTGAGGAAAAATAGACATCCCCACCTTTCCCTCGATCATTACAAAAATTAAAAGAAGGCCATTAATCGAAATTTGAAATTTTAAGTCTTTGATGAGTAAAGGTCAGCGTTCCTACTTGACATGGTCAATGATCCCCACCTATGCAAAGTTTTAAAGGACTTGTGCACGAGTGAAAAGAAGGGCTAGCATTAACAGAAAGCCTTCATGGCCCGAAACGAGTCAATGCCATTATCCAATGCAAGACTCCAGTGAAATATAAAGATCCGGGTTGTCTGACCATCTCAGTTAATATAGGAGGCACTTGCTTGGAGAAATCACTGTTGGATCTGGGAGCAAGTGTGAATCTCCTCCCCACATTCGATGCTTCAGCTCTTGGCAGAGCTAAATCCCACCTCCATCACCTTGTCTCTTCTTGATAGGTCAATCAAAATACCGAAGGGGGACCGGTGGAAGTGTCACGATACAAGTGGACAAATTCTACTATCCAGTAGATTTTGTTGTACTTGACATAGAACCAGCGGCAGTAGGGGCCAATTATGTACCTATCATCTTAGGGAGACCATTCTTGGCCACCTCAATGCAATTATCAGTGCGAAATGGTGACATGCAACTTACAGCCGAACATGACTCTGGAGCTCAACATCTTCCCACCCAGTAAAAGCACACATGCAATTAGTGGAAGATGTCGAGAAAGTATCATCATTGACACCATCTGGAGGAACAAGGCGATCGGCGAGGGTATCTTAGATATACTACATGAAGAGTTATTTGAGTGTGCGAGGAAGAAGCGTGAGAAGTTGACATGAAATCTGCCCAGGGACATTGGAGAAGAAAACATGAAATTTTGCTGTTGGTAGTCGGAGAGGAAATCTGTGAGCCGCAAAAATGAGGCTCAAGCCCTTGCACGTGGGTGAGTATGCTTATTTGGAAGACCGTAGGCAATGTACGAGTGGTCATTTCAGCCTTTCGACTGCTTGCCTGAGGAGGGTAGCCTGTTGCAAGTCCTCAAACAGAACAAGCAAGCCCTCGGGTGGAAAATTGCTGATTTGAAGGGCATTAGCCCAGCAGTATGCACCCACCACATCTACTTAGAGGAGGAGGCAAAATCAGTGAGGCAACCCTGAAAGAATTTGAACCCACATATGCAAGAAGTGGATTTAGACGGAAGTCTTAAAGTTCTTTATAGTGGCATCATATACCCATGTCGAACTGACACACGGGTGAGTCCGACCTAGGTAGTGCCTAAGAAATCGGGTAACTACGGTGCACAATGAAAAAGGAGAGGAGATACCCACTCGCCTTACCACGAGTTGGAGGGTATGCATTGATTATCGAAGGTTAAATGAAGTAACACGGAAGGATCACTCCCTGTACCATTCATGGATCAAGCTGCAGAGGATTTAAGGTACCCACTTCTATTGTTTCACGGATGGCTATTCGGGATATTTCCAAGTGGTGCTACTTGGAAGGGGACCGAAGAACCAAGCCTTCCACACATGCCATTTGGCACTGATATGCATCTGAGAGAATGCCCTTTGGCCTGTGTAATGCCCATGCCACATTTCAGCGATGTATGCTCAACATTTTTCAGTGATTTGGTAGAGCGCATCATGGAGTTACCATGGTGATATTACAATCTATGGAGGGAGTTTTGAGGAGTGCCTGTCGACACAGGCTGTCTACGGGTGCATAGAAAAACCTAGTGCTGAGAGGCGGGAGAAATGCCATTTATGGTCGACCGGGGGCATGTATTGGGGGGGGGGGGGAAGGCGTATCATTTTTGGAGGTGTGAGTTGATAAAGTAAAAATTGATTTGATTTCCAAACTGCCCCCGCCCACGAATGTCAAGACTGTAAGGCAATTTTGGGGCATACGGGGCTTCTCGGGAGGTTCCTCTGGGACTTCTCAAAATTGCCAAACCACTTTATAAACACAGAAAAGATGCCAAGTTTGGAGTGGGATCACGAGAATGCAAACAAGGTTTGAAGAGCTCAAGCAACCCCGCTGTACCCCAGTAGGGGGCGTGCGGTTGCCTTTTGAGGTTATGTGCGATGCAAATTTTCGGCCAGTCGGAATTAGTTCTCGGACAAAGCGGAGAAAACCATTATGTGGTTTTACTATGCTAGCAAAACATTGAATGAAACTCCGGAGGAATTACACTACCAGAAAGAATTGCTGGCAATAGTCTATGCCTGGACAAGAGTTTCGTGCATTTGATAGGGCGAGATATAATTATCTTCACGAGATCATTCCGCTTTGAAATATCTGCTCACTAAGCAAAATGCCAAGGCTAGGCTTATCATATGGGTTCTCTTACTACAGGAGTTCAACTTCCAGACACGGGATAAGAAGGGTGTGGAAAATGTTGTTGTTGATCATCTTTCCAGACTAACCATAGCACACAACACCCATAACCCTCCAATTTATGCGGAGGGAGTCTCGCTACTTGTGGACCAGTGCTCCTTGGTTTGCTCACATTGCCAACTTTTTAGTAACGGGGAGAGTTGCGATAGGGTGACCGCAGGGGCGAAGTTCTTCCATGCAAAGTCCCTCCTACTGTGGGAAGAACCTTATTTGTTCAAATATTGTGCTGATCAAATAATCAGAAGTGTGTGCCGGAAGGAGAACAACCCCGGGGATACTCGGCCTTTGCCGTGACGATTGCCTATGGAGTGTTCGACTGCACAGAAAACAACAATGAAGGTGCTGCAGGTGGGTTTCTATTGGCCGTCTTTGTTTAAGGATGCCTATGCCATGTGCAAACAATGCGACAAATGCCAAAGGTTGGGAAAAAGCTCTCGTCGTCACATGATGCCGCTGAACCCTATTCTGGTTGTTAAGTTATTTGACATTTGGGGCATCGACTTCATGGGACCATTTCCTACTTCCTTCGGATATACTTACATTCTCGTGGGAGTTGACTATGTGTCAAAGTGGGTGGAAGCAGTGCCGTGTAGAGCAGCAGACCACAAGACCGTATTGAAATTCTTAAAGGAGAACATTTTCTCCAAATTCGGAGTTCCTAAAGCCATAATCAGTGATGGAGGGTCGCATTTTTGCAACAAACCTTTTGAGAATCTCCTATCCAAGTATGTTGTCAAGCTCAAAGTGGCCACCCCTTATCATCCTCAGACCGGTGGCCAAGTAAGGCGCCAACGAGGAAATCAAGACTATATTGATGAAAGTGGTGAACTGAATAGGAAGGGTTGGTGCTCTCGAGCATCTGGATTCCTTGTGGGCATACAAAGCGACGCTAAGACCACATCAGCGGAATGTCCCCTATTGCCTAGTTTATGGTAAGGCATGCTACCTGTCGGTGGAAATTTAATATAAGTCTTGGTGGGCAATAAAAAAAATTGAATCTGGATATGGGAAGAGCTGGCCTTAAAAGACTCCTTGATCTCATTAGGTTAGAGGAGCTTAGGAATGGCGATCTACTTGATTCGGTGCGAAGGACAAATTAAAGAAGTGGCATGATCAGCTCATAACCCGGAAGAACTTCAACCAGGGGGACCAAGTCCTACTCTATGACTCCAAACTCCACCTTTTTCCGGGCAAGCTCAAATCAAGATGGATTGGACCATTCATCGTTCATCAAGCATACCCCAATGGTTCAGTAGACCTGCTCAATCCAAATGATAATAGAGTGTTCAAGGTCAATGACGAGAGCGAGTCTCATGTTGCGTAGCGTGACCGTGATGTGGAGGAGATCCTCCGACCTCCATGAGATCCCCAGCCACATAGGAGCGGCTTCTGGCAAAGAGGCCTGGGCCACAATTTACTGCGGTTCCTGCCATGGCTTTCAGCTTTGTTAATAAACCCATCGCGGATTCGCGACTTGAGCCGTTTGCCGGGCAGCCTTCAGAACAAAGACGTACCCACCTCCATTCACAGCGACTCTTCATCAGTCTGTGCTGAGGATGATTCTTCATCAGCCACCCAATTGAGGAGGTACCATTTCCTCATAACTTTCCGACCTACAACCCACTGCATGATGCAAGTACAACACTGAAAAAGAGAGTCAGCGCCCAGCTTGAATGTCGATCGCTGACATGCTGCACCACCGCCAAGAGCCTACTTGTATGCTTGGAAGTTTGTTGTTCATTTTCCTTGTTGCAAGCCGGAATTTCGAAATACACTTACGTATATACTACAACTTATTTTCTGCACTCCTTTATAAATCATTGGCTTCATATTTTTGCAGATTTTGCCTGCAGCTGAAAAGCTGGAAGTATTGCGGCGCTACCATTACCGCTAGGTATCAGTTCCATATGACTGGAGTTGTTGTCGCTTGCAGACTCCCCGGTAATCAACTCACATCTGACAATACCCAGGTTACACACACAGCACTGGGATTCCAGTCGTAGACATACCTTGTTTATTTAAAACCGCTTAAGCCACTGATACCTTATGATGAAATAGATTCTAATAGATACATACACAAGTCAAAGAAAGAAGACAAAACACGTTATGCAAAATCGGCAAGTCAAGACATGGTCTTGAAACGATGTAAAGACGCCGAGGCTCACGACGAAAAGTTCCAAAGCCCGTGCCCTGGGAACCAACTGGTCGAGAGCCAATCGACTTAATGCTCGGGCGCATAATGTGGGTGAATGGGTGAGCTTGAAGAACAGAGTACTGACTTCAACACGAGTCCGGTGGTGAACCTCAGAGCAGGCCGGAAGATCTCTGACTTGATGCCCAACCCCGTACCCATCTGAGTCATCTAGATCTCTGCATATTCTAATCTGGGTGAGTCGAAGCCAGCACAGACCCTACAATACAATAGATGTGGTTAAGAGGAACCGAATCTATTTAGGATGGTCACCGCTGTGGGGAGTAGCCTCAGGCCTTATTGGCAAGAGTAAAACCGATTACCCAAACACTTTCAGGATTGGGTGAAGTTCAGCGATTTCTTGGAATGAACATCACTGGTGAAACTCGCTTCCATGGCACTCATTCTTCAAGTTTTTATGCAAGAACCCAAGTTTTCGTTGATCAAGGTATACTCACTTGATACACACACATTTTTTTTTTTGAAAGATACCCTTTTAGCACCCATAGCTCGAAGATGTGATGTGCCTTTCTTTTTTTTCTCATTGCTTATGGACTCAGTACTGTGTCGGTCAGGAGTGATAGTGACCTGGTCATATGTTATTGAGTCTCTCGTTATTACGGTGTTTTGCACTCTTGTAAAAGTACTAATCGATCTAAACAACTACTGATACATTGAGGTCTCCACTTTGGTCATCGATCACATTTGTAGCTCTATTGTTGTAGTTTTCATGTGTCACACTATTATTCAATCCGATCTGAACACTATGAAACCCGGAGCTTAATTAAGATAATATGATTGAATCGTAGAAGATTTGAGCAAAATTTTGTAAGAGTAGTTATTGGAAATTTTGCGTGGTGCGGAAGGGCTGCGAACTCCGCAAATTTCAACCTCGCAGTGAGTTGCGTACTCAGAACATCATTCTGCGACCACGTTGATCGCTGACCCATTTGTTGGTTTGTACAACTTTTTCCCCTTATTGTAATTTTGATTCTTTATATTATCGTGATTTTATACTTTGGCGCACCTATATAAGCTCACCGCTGAATCATCGACGCGCATCTGATCAATCAATCAAGAAATCGGCACGGTTTCCCTGGCCGGTTCGATGATCTTTCCTTCACTTCTTATGGTTCAAACACTTCTTTGATGGATGACAAATCATGGGATGTTTTCATTAAACCCCATCATCCTTAGGCTGGCACATCGGGTGTTATTTTGAGATAAGCTGCATGTTCCTCATGCTTTCACGCATGCACGGTGGGCACTCAGGTCAGCTTCTCACCTTATGTCAAACTTCAGGCATGCTCTCCTCCAACTATTTCATAAGCTGTTGGTTCGAAGGGGATTACCTTCATCACCAGATCCACCGATGCCCGCTAGTTGTCCTTTATTAGTTACCGTAGGTAGGTTTAGAGGTGTTCTATCATCCGGGAGCATTATGTTTAATACCGCCATTTTTCAAGAGGATAACTTCTAGGTTTAGGTTTTAAAGCTAATGAAGATCCTGTTCAAGAAATGATCTGATATGCGCTGATCTTCCTAATGCGAGGAGATGTACTGAGACATGTTAGCTTATCAAGAGAACCTTGCCTAGTGGTTCGAGACTTAAGGGTTTCTTTAATCTTTATTTAATTTTCTACTTAGTTAACTATTCACCCACATCGCTTTTACATCAAATCCTAAAAATCCAAAGAGTGAAATAATTCATTTTCAATCCACGTGTAACTCTCTCACAAAGGAAAACCCATCCCCGTGTTCGACCCTGCATCACATATCGCAGGCTTTGCTACCAAGAATGGTAGGAACCCAGATACAATTTTCGCTTGATTCCAGACACCTACTTTGAATTAGCCAATGGACATCCTCCGGCTGTCCGATATACCTCAGGCATTTGTTCTTCTCCCCGCTTACCGAACCTGAACCACTCTAGGCATCACTTCAAGAAGACGCGATCACCCACCTTTAAACTCTTGAGGTCACAAGCACTCGCTTCACGCAACTTTCCGTCTGGCCCAGCCTCTGAGAAGACGCTATCGCATTAGTTCCACTCGCTTCTCCGAGGTGTCTCTAATCGGGCCCGTACCTACGGTGGATCTCTTCGCCTCGCCACCAATAACCGAGACGCATGTACTCCCCACATAAAAGCCTTCCCATGTGTCTTAACATTCAGATACGCTTTTCGATAACTATTGTTACAGGAACTCATCATGGAAAATGCTTCTTCCCAAAGATGCATCCTTCAATTGTATGGTTCTCTCCGACTATGTTGCCTGGCTTCCTCATTGCATGAAAGGCAGCCTACATCAACTGAGAATGACATGCCCTTTTAGAACTTCCCCTTTCCATGTCGCATGAGTCGTAGAAACTGATCTCTCATTACACACAGAGACTGGCACTCCATGAAGGGATCATCTTCGTATTATACAAAACTCCGTAGAACCTTCCAAAGTGTAAAGGTCATCCACACCGGCCGCTAGAAAACGCCACTTTAGTGAGTCGGCTTCACTATCACCCCATAATGTCGATGAGTCCAAAACTCACAGATTTTAATCCATTTTTCCTCGAAAGACATTAAGAGATAAATGTTGATTTAATCTATAAATGATATTTTACTCAAATTTCACTTTGCAGAAATATAATACAGGTTCGAATTCTAGCAAAATCAAGAAATCATCAAGTACAGACTGAGGTCACAATGTGAAATTATCATGACAGAATGCTCATTGCCGCCAAAGAATTTCCAAGTCACTACATCAAACAGCATTCAGCTCCGGTAGAAGAAATAGAAAATCCTGAATCATGGAAGTCGATTTAAGAAGGAGTACTGCAATAAAGAAAACGTGGTCGAGACTAAAGGAAATAATCAGTGGAAGATCTGTCGCGGATATCACTTATTGTCACACTAAAGATTTGAATGATGTCGCGACACCACTAAGTCACGCGACAAGCATCTGCCTATGCGAAGCCATTAGCAGAGTGTTCTTGCAAGAAAGAGGTTGTACTTAGCTTTAAATGCAGGTTCTTATTTCATAAAACGCCGACACTACTATGATAAATGCGGATTACAAAACAGAAGATCTCTCGGCGGCAAACCAGATAAATAGAAGTGCACTTGCCACAACTGAGATCGAATGATGCCGCAAATCCACTCGCTATGTCGCGACCGGCTAGAAGAGCTGAGTAGAATAGCTGAGGTTGCGTATATTCACCTCCGATGTCATGACCGGGAAAATAGGTGGAAGAAGGAAATTTTTGCAACGTAGGAACTAAGGTCAAGAACCTCAAGAAAAGAAAAGTGGGAAAGAAGAGGTCGCTGACATCACTATGAGGTCACATAAAATCACGAGACATATGAAGGCAAGAAGACCACTCAATCACACTGCGATTTCAAGAAATCAAAGCTCGCTAAATATGAAGTCATCATACAAACGTGGTGGCCGCGAATTTAAAACTGGAGGTCGAACTCAACCTGGAAGCATTAGAAGACAATGATGTCGCGATTGAACTGAGTGTTCGCATCAACACCGGCGAAAATCGGCAAAATGAGGCCGCGCCACAATCAATGTCATGACCATCGACGCCAGAAGCTGTGAAGATTAAACTGGCTGTAAATCTTAAAAAAGAGTTCATGATCGGGACCACTTATATAATCAAGAGAGTCCACACCGCGACATCAACTTGAGAGGTCACGACACAGGAGTTGAGTCGGGCTTTTCTTTTGGGATTTCCACCCAGAGCATTATGGGGATTCGGCCCGCATTCCTTAATAAGATAAATAGATGCTTTAGAATAAAAGAAAGTAGTTTTCTTCCTCGATCACCAGAAAAGGAAAGTTAAGAGGAACCCAAGTAATATTTTAGAGAGATTTTTATTTTTTTAGTTTGATCTTTTGGTTTTTAGACTTATGAACTGAAGAGACTTGTTATAGAGGCCGATCTTTGTTCTATTATTTTTCTTGGAGTATTAACGTCAAAAATTTATAGAACTAGTAATTTAATTTCGAATCCATTTTTCTTGTACTTTATTGCACCATAAAGTATCGTATGATCGGTGCTCCATTTCTGACTGCAATGCAGACCGACGCATCACCGGGATTTGATTTACATTAGTTCACGTACTTCCGCATCAACAACGGAGAATTCACTCAGCCTCGCTTACTTAATCTGTCGCTTTTAAGAATGGATTTAAGTCTCACTAGCAGTACCCAATACCAGCCTTCGAGTGGAACGTATCACCCACTGGACATCCAAAGATTCGTCCTTCGCGACACGAGGTGACTTAGAGATCTCTTTATTTCGAGACATTTTTCTCAGCATGTTCATCACTTCATCGACGAATCACCAGCTCCTCAGAGTCTATTTGATAAACTCTATTCGCTTCATAATTAGCTGAGGGTAGATGATCAATATAACACTTCGAGATTCGCCTAGACCTATAGGTAGTCTAACCCAGCAGCTTAGATCAATATGGAGGTGATAAACTACAGATCCGGAGGCTGAGCCACTGACATAGAGAACCTCTTACAAATCAGAATAAAATGAAAAGTTCTCGCTGCCACCGTGAAATGGTGAAGTATTGAGAAAGAAAATACCCGTGATCTTGGTAAAGAATTTGAATGTGCAGCTGGTTTTGGATCTTGTCTCAGAGAAGCAAGGATTATCCAATCGCTGAATATGGAGAAATCCACCTAATACCAGGTGAAAAATCTGGGATTTACATCTAGATCTGACTACATAGAAACGTGAAAGCAATGGGATTTAGTGTCGACTTGGGACTGTCTAATGTACTTTCATGATAGTTTTGCCGCTTGACAGTGAAAACTGATTGATCCGACCCATTTTATACAATTTATTTTCATTCACTATTTATTCTTAGCTTAGTTTGTGGAAGATATCTAATTGTACAGGATTTGACTTGTGTTCGTAGATAAACTCACTATGAGTTTTTGAGTCCAAACAGTATGGAACAATTCTTAGTAGCTGTGGTAGCTGGATCCGGTAATCCGCCATCAACTCCTCGTGGGATCGATTATTAGATCTTACATTCGTGATTTTACCACTAGAGGACCTCGTATAATTTAAAAGGTCATAGACTTAACCCTATTTTCTTTAAATCAGCATCATTAGCGAAAATTATTTTATCATAAATTTATCCAGCGATATGATACAAAGAGATGCAAGGTTTCGTAGTTAGCAAGTATAATTTGAAGGGTTTTAGTCTATATATAGTAAGGCAAAACAATCGTGACGTATTGCATTTCTATGACAAGAGTTCGCAAGTCCATCGTGGACATGTTCTCTACTCCTTTATTCATATTCTAATGGATCGCAGATTCACCATCGGGCTGAATTCACCCACAGTAACGGAGACACTAGCTGTAAACAAGTCCCCAACGCGTATTCTTCCATCTCAGCCCAATAATGATCGGGCGACAAAGTAAGATAATGGGTACATCTTATGCCACTCGATGTAATCGGCAACCGAGTGAGAACTCTCGAGGATCTTTCTTTTCAAATTTATCAAATGGGGAACCGCAACTACTCCTATATCGAAGACTCCATTCAGGCGAGAATGCGGCCTAACCTCTCAATTTATAATGGACTATACCCGCCCCCATGGACACCAACTCAGATCTCCGTCCCCCGACTCAATCACTGGCTAGCAGAAGCGCATAGCTCAATCAAACTCCCTATATCTCCCTCGAGCTTTTCACTCGCATCACAGTTCCAAATTGTCCCATAGTATTGAGCATCCTCGCCACCCTGCAGTTTTTCGTTGCATCGCTAATACTCCTCGTGATTCCCCAATCGAAAGTAGTATCAACAACACTTGCTCTTGGCTTGGATGTACGCAAAGCGTAGTCATAAATCTCAGATATTCCATCCATCTGCGGCCGCCATATTGGAGGTCTTCCACTATGAAGATGCATTAAGACTTTACGGTTTGAAACACCTAAAACCGCCATCGCGATGTATGGGAGCCGTACTTTAATATGAAGACAATGGCCATAACTCCATCACGCGTGGGCGATTACTGCGGTTCTTCAGTTATACTAGAACCATAGTTACGGGGACCTTTCCGATCGCATCAAACACACCCCAGCCCGTCTTCGTAAGCATCATCACATGAAGACATCAGGTACATCAGTCCCTCCTTAATCTCATAGGACAAAGAGCCGGTCGCAAGATTCATTTCACCCCGAACAGCCACTTCACTACCAAGTCATCCCACTAAAATTCAAACCCCTTCCTCCGATTCAACCCCACTATAGGTGCAATTAAGAGAAGTCCTCACGAACCTCCCATAATACCTTGCCAATCCTAAGAAATCATGCGATTCGAAGACTCCACCCTCGGTTTCTCCTTCAACTCATAATTGCCTTCGACCTTTCTTCTCAGTCCACCGAGACACTTGAAGTCGATACTACATGTCCCAAAAATCTCACCGCTGGAGTCAAAATCGCGACCCATCGAACTTGCATATAACCGATGTTCTCTTCGAGACCAGATCAATCCTCATGGATTCATGCTCCTCCTCTTGACGGGAGTAGATCAAGATGTCATCAGAAGACCACCATAAATCAGATCGGATAGGGCTGGACACTCTATGGCATGAGATCCATTTAATGTCGCCTGACATTCGCCAACCTGCAAAAGGATCACTATGAACTCGGCGCCCATACCCGTCCCGAATGCTTTTTGCTGACAGTTCCACCCTCCCCGCACCCCTCAACCGACAGATGTAACTATGAAGACCATTCGGGAGTAGACTCTGCCGCTTTCTCCTCAACCTAGGTCAAACAGATCATCAACTTTGGCAAGGGATACCGGATTCTCGACATAACTCATGCACTTGTTCAGAAATACACGCTCAAAGTGGTCAGATCCTTTCTTTTCGCAAACAGAACTGAAAGTGACCTAAGGTGAAGTGCCGGTTTAATGAAACCTGGTCCAATAATTTCAGATCCGATTCCAGTTCTCAGAACTCCACCCACAAGCAGATCCAGTATGGATTCATAGAAATACGCCGAAAGATCGACTGCAGTGTAACCCAATGCTAAAGCCCACATCCCCCAGAGAGTAATCCCGATGAACCATTCTGCACACGCAGGTTCTAATCATCACATGGCGTGTTTTAGCCTTAACGGCCGTAGTCATATTATCGCAGTGAGCGGTTCAGGTCAACTACGGATGAGTTCTGTGGCTTAAATGATTGCATGATTCAATGTAGAATTTTTAATTTGATTTGCATAGCTTGATGGTGCAATAGGAGGTTGATGGTTTTAGAACCCAGAAAATAAATAAGAAAAAATGTGTGTAAAATTAACCCCCTTCAAGTGCCTTTAAATAATCAAGCCTAGGCCTAGTGCAACCAACATAACCCTGGTATTTTTCTCTCTCCTGCTGTGGGGAGGATGACATATAAGTCATTCCCTCTAACCGGATCTTCATTTTAACTTTAAAACTAAACCCTATGATTTCCTTTTGAAACATAGCATTTAATAGTATCAAATAACCTAATAAAGGAAAAACACACTCCAAAAACACCACCCTACGATAACCACTGAGATATTCAATCGGGCTCCCCTGGGGCGGATCTGCAGTGAGCATTCCACGGAATTCTTAAAAAGAGCTGCTAATACATAAAGAGAGTATAGTAAGAGATTTAACTTGGTGGAGAAGCAGTGAACAGAAACAATTCATAGCATTAAGGTATAGTGAATAGGAACAGAGGATTTTCCATACTTTAGCGGTTAATAGCTCTCATCTTCAAGGAGTGAGAAGAGGTCTAGCCAACCATCCTCCTTTTAATTGTCATCCTCAAAAGTAGTGTTTAAGCAGCTGAGAAGAGGAATGAAAAATGAAAGAGTACGAGTTGCAGCACGCAAAACCGCCTCTTCTCCTATCTTCAGATACTCGACGCATGAAGTGAGCTGATTCTGAGTTTCAGCGCACCCGAGGCTTATATAGTGCCTACTGTGTATATGAAATCACAAACTAAAATCTAAAGAGCCATAAGGTTAATTAAGAAACCAAAATTGTGAGAAAACAACAATAAGTGAAATAGTGAGAATAATGCAGGAACAAGAGCCAGCAGGACGTACAAGCAGTAGCTGCAAAGCACTCTTCAGTGTTCAATTCTTCATTTGGTTTCTTCTTCTTCAGATCTTTGATCGGTAATATTGAGGTTTGATCTAATTTGTGGCTTGATCGACGCACCGGGGCATAATTAGCTCCTCGCAAAACCAACAAAATTTGCCACAAAAATGCACCGCAGGAATAGCAGGGGACCCACGTACCCGTTAATTGCAATGATTAAAAGATACAAAAATACTGAAACTTCCATAATAAATAGGTTCAAAATAGCACTTTTTGTAGCACTAATCACACTCCCTTAATCCTACCACATTGCTAGTCCCTTAGCAATGAAAGAAAGAAAAGAAAGAAAGAGAGAGCATTACCAAAACAATAACAAAATTGATGTTATGCTGCTGTACCAAAAGGTTGTAGAAGAAGTAACGCTCTGAACCTCTTCAATGAGAATTAATGAACTTAGTCTAATAACTATTCGAGAGATAATGCGCCATACAAAAATCTGAGACAGAAGAGCTTCCTCTTCGTGACTCAACCAGAGCCTTCCCACTGCAATCTATGTTCGCTTGATTAGCTCCTCAAACACAAATCATCGAACCGCGACTCCCAACCCAGCTGCACCGCCACAACCAGCATGCCAACTAACCTAAACAGATCAGATTCCACTCATTCCACAACTTTGTGTTGTAGGTAAATGATTTATGAATCGACCACCAAAGTCTATAACGGGATTTTATCGATGACTCCCAACCAATACATTAGTAAACTAAGTCATGAGGATCTTTCACCACTAACCCTTTCCAGGCTCCTCAACCTCCCAGATCCGACCACGCCCAACCCAGAAGCACCTACAACTTGCTAAACCTCCACCTATCCACTCTATGTAGCGAGAGCACCTTAAGTCTATACTCCAACCGCTGGCTTAGTATAGCACCGTAGCCTCTAAAGGCTTAATTATAAAACCTCCTTTCGATCATATTTAGTTTCATGCAAAGCATTGCAATTTCCTTCGTTTTCTTTTTTCTTTTCTCTTCTTTGTTTTTGGACATTACATTGTCTTCTTTCATGGGGTCCTAACTCCATAGCTGTGGTCAACAAAACTAGGTAGTTATAAAAGGGAGGAGGTTTCTACATATTGCCAAATTTCATCATTGAAAACTGAGGCTTCGTGGAGTTAGCCAAAGGTGGAAGAAAAAGAATACAACAAGAATTAACCAATTCAATTTAACTAGGCATGACATCACTCTAACATCAATTGTAGATTTAGACAAGCTTCACTTTTCAAACATGCAAAAACAGAGTGAAAACATAAAAAGGGAAGTAATTCTTGAAAAGAGGGTCAGAAGTATAACAAAACACAAAAAGAAATTAAACTTAAAGCCACTGAACATCAAGAAAATGGGCTTGTTCAAAATAAAAACAAAAGAATGTTATATTTTCCTTTGCACTTCAACTAAATGAGTCACATTGTTCCGTAATTGAGTCTTGGATTGAAAGTTAGAGATGGAAGTGTTAATTTCATTTGATGATATAAATATGTTATTTGGGATTTCAGAGACTTACAAGCTCCATCGATGACCTGATTCACCTGGCTAGCTTCCAAATAAACAGTTGTGATGAAGTTGAGAGGAGGTGTGACCAGTTTGAGTATTTTGAAAATTAAACCTTTATAAACATTTTAAAAGTGTTCTTTATGGCTATATTTGATTCAGCACCTCCTCAAGCTTTCCAGAACCACACCAAAAACATTCAAAACGGAGTTCGGACGAAAGTATGAACAAAACAAAACCAGGGAGGCAAACAGGTATGTTGGTGAAATTATATAAACATGCGAAATTTTATTTTTTTCTCTCACGTATATATAAGATGAGAGATCCTGAGAGATATATGAGCATACAGGAGGAGAGAAAGATATATATATACATATATAATAATAATAATAATAATAATAATAATAATAAAAATAATAAAGTAAATATCATTGTATGACATGTAATTTGAATCACAGATGAAAACAACATTTCAGAAGCAACAAGATCGCGTACTCCAGATTCACAAGTTGGCACTTTCGAAATCATGAGTGCACTTCAGCTTCTCGATCATAGAAGAATAAACAAAAATTGTGGAAAATTTATGGTAATTGAAAATTCACCTAAAATCAAAGGACAACTGCGTACTAGATAGGCACCCAAGAAGACAAACACGAAATCAAAATGTAAAGAACTTTAAGATATAAGAGAAAATGAGAACACTGGTGTGGGGAGACCTGAAATTCTAAACCAACTTCTTAAACCCTCTGAGGCTGGGAACCTGTGAGCCTCAAATGTCAGAGGTCTCGGGTGTTCCAAATCCAACCAAAGATCTAATCCAACTGGTCGTTGTCATGCAACAAAATGGCCAGGTTCTTGATGCAGTACAGAGGCTTCGTTTAGTGGCCATCAACAAAGTCTTGACATTTTGCACAAAGGATGGACTGGGCATGAGTTTTGGGGGATAGTAGTTTCAGGTTTCCCCGAATGTACCGTAAGGGCAATATACACTAAGTCCACAGGTACAGATCTGATATTTTGCTGCATCAGCTTTCCCCGCCATCATGGAAGGATTCTTATCCATGGTCTATAGACAAACACATGATTCTAGGCATCCTCGCACCAAAGAGCTCACGGTTCCTTCTTTCAATTCCTCCTCGGTTTCGCACCGAGCCTTGAAACCACCCAAAATAGCTCACCAATCACTTCTTCCTCTCTGGATGTGATGTGATTGCCGCAAGATGTCCTTTTATCGAACCCATCCACCTTTGTTCGGGTGAGCTCTTCATGTCAAGCTTTGATTGGCTCGGGGATTAACATCGTTCTTTGTTCCTTTCTTATGAAATCATCCACAAGTTTGCTCCTAAGTTCGTGATACTCGCGCTCAATTGAAGACAAGCCAACTGGTGGTGGTTGAGGGTTGAGAAGGATGGCTACTTATGGATGTGTGAGTGGGGCATAAGCCGAGGGAACACTATAGACGAAAAGATCCCATCCATTGATCTCTGTAGTCCTCATAGACCTATTTGTCTGATTCTCCTAAATGGTTCGCTGATCTCATTATTTGATCAGTTCTGTGTCCCTCATGACATGTATGTTCAGGCTTCTTCTTGGCAGACTGTGATTGCTCTCCTCCCAGGTGTTCCATTTGCTTATGTTTTGAGGATCATTTCCTTCAACTTTCTGCTTACCCACTGAACATGTACTCCCGCTTAGAAAATGTGGCAACACTAAGACAACAGAGGGAAAAACCAGAAGATCGTTTTTTTTTTTTATTTGTCTGAAATGAAACTAAAACAAAAATGACTGTGTAATATAAAGAAGTTCGTCTAAATTTCCAGACGAGGATCACAGTTCACTCAGCTTCACTGGCACCATAGCACCATCCCCAGAACGACCCATTTGATTCGGCGCCACAAGAGGCACTGGAATCAACAATATTTACGTTTAAATTTCTTAATTCACCAGAAATAGCATCGCATGGTTCAGTAATGAACACGTGGATTTGTTTTCCGGTCAAAATTGCGTGATCTGGTGGTAATAGAGAATTTAATTTGGATTCTGTTATTTGATGAAAATGTGTGGTGAGCTGAGGCCTATAAACTGAATAAAATAAGAAAATGTGAAAAGAACTCCCTTCAAGTGTCACACTGCTTTATGGTGGTTTTAGGCAAACTAACATGTCCCCCGTATATTTTTCTCCTCATAGAGGGATGATTATATAGTTATTCTCAATCGGGACTACTGTTAGCTTTGGTAACTAAACCTTATGATTTTCCCTTTTGAAACATAGCATTTAAATGGGCATAAATATCCCTAACAGTGAAAGCACATCTCAAAAACACTACCCTACGATAACTAATAGAAGAAAACTAACTGGGCCTCAGTGGATCTAGTGAAAGTATCCATTGAACCCAAAAAGCTTGCCAAATACACATTAAAGAGAGCATGCTTAAGAGATTTTAACCTAAGTGAAGCGAGGAACGTAAGCAACCATAAATGTAATGCGTTAAAAACGGGAGCCGTTAGTTACCTCCACACCCCTAATATGACCCTCCTCTTCAAGGAGGAAGAGTCCTAACCAACCATCCTATGAGTTGTCATCCTCGAGGAGTGTTTGGCAGCTAGAAAAGAAGGAAAGAAAATGAAAGAAAATGGGAAAAGGAGGAGGCCGGCGGCGAGCGCCTCCTGTCTCTGTGTGCAGACGTGAAGTGAAGTGGAGTTGATTTGAGTTTGTCTGGAGGCGGGGCTTATATAGGTGCTCAATGTATGAAATTACAAAAAAACTAAAACTAAAGCTATTACAAGGGAGTTAAATGGAAGAAACCAAAAATTGTAGAAAAAAAACAACAATGCGTGAGCGGGGAGAGCAGGGGCTGCCGGGAGCAGTGCTCGCAGGATGCACAGTGGCAGTGGCAAAAGCACTCCTGCAGTGCTCCATTTTTCTTCACATTTTGCTCTTCTTTATTTCTGATCTTTGATTTGCAATGCGGGTTTGACTGGGTGCGAGTGGCGGATCGACTACGACAATTTTGGCATAAATTAGCTCACAAAAGCGTAAAAGATTTTGCCACAAAATCACGATCGATAGAATAGTAGGGATGTAATGTGCAAATCGGGTTAATTAGAATGATTAGTACACAAAAAGCACTCAAAACCTATAATAAATAGGGTTTTGAAGCCGAACTTTTAGGCACTAATCGGTAACTCATCTAGAAACATCCTCATTGCTCGTAGGTACCCCGAGGACTCATCTTGTCTTACCACATCCTCGAGGTGGAAGCACTGGCCTTCCCTCATTGTCGTGTATGCGAGTCATATATAGTCGGGAGTGAAGCACCATGCTTATCCCCACACGAGTACAAACCACCGAGGCTCCATCCATGTGTGAGGCAGTAACTTCGCCTCACGATGCCTTGTCGATGGCCAGACTCGATTGTGCGGAGTCAACGGTCATCGCAGAGATAACATCAAACTTGGACATCCATGACCCATACTATCCGCAGGCAGGTAGAGATCTCGGGCTCTCTAACTCACAATTCCGACATATCAGTTGCACACTCACGCTTATCCCGAGACGATAACTCACATACAATAGCTTTTCCAAGGTCTCAACCTCTAAGCCTAACTCTTCCACACATGATGCAGCAATGAATGAATGCAATGCACCAGAGTCAAATAATATCCTTGCTCATAAGCGAGATAACAAAAACATACCCTGGATAACTAACTAATCGTAAATCGGTCGGTGGTGCTATAGCGTAGACATGCCCACCAGGTCCCTTGTAAAACCGCATAGCCTCCTGACCTGCGCCTTGACCCGGCCCAGTGGCTCTACGCCCCTTCTTGCGAAGGCTGCGGGTGCTTAATGCAGTACATGGGCCTAATATGCGTTCTACATAGCATGTCTTGCGGGGTAAGGAGGAACATCGGCCCGTGCGTACGCGTCCATTGATAACTGGGACTAAGGTGTCCCATAGTCATGGGATCTCTGCCTCTTGATTAGTGCCCAAAAAGTGCTATTTTGAACCCTATTTTTAATAGATTTTGAGCGCTTTTTGTATACTAATTGTTATAATTAACCTAATTGACATGTTCGGGTCCGTATTGTACTTCTGATTGCATTAGGAATTTGTTTTTTATAGTTTTGCGGGGTGGAAGCCAAATCGTCGTGTCAATCAAATCATAACAAAGTCGGGTTGATTTCCATCAATTTCATATGGTTTTCTATCAATTTTAGCAAGCCGGGAATGAAGAATATCAAAGCAAGAAGAAATGGAATAGTGCAGCATGAATAGTAGCAGCAGGGAGCAATGGAACAATGCTTGACATGATGAGCTTGATCTTTAGTGCGAATTTACCTTCTGATGTGAAGTCGCTACATACGAATTTTTCTCTGCGCGAAACTCCATTTGCTAAGCGTCCGTTTTTGGTTTTTCTCCTTTCTACCCTCATTGTAATAGTTTTAGTTAGGTTAGTTTGGTAGTTCACTTTGATTGTAAGGCAATATAAGCCACCTCGCCCGTTTGTAATACACTGTTGACCTAAGTTTGATTTTGACGGAAGCAAATACGGGTGCTCTGTTTTCTTCCCAGTTTTCTCTCTTCTATTTTTCATTTTCTCTCACTTTCTAGGAAACCAAACACTCCTTTGAGGATGACAACTCAAAGGATGTTTGGCTAAGGTCTCGTATCCTTGAAGAAGAGGGTTGCTAGGCTTGGGAAGTAAGGTTTGCATTTGTTCCCTATTTTCACCTTGGCCGGGTTTGACATTTGGTTCCCAAATTTGCGACTCTAGGTTTAAAGCTCTTTGATGTACTTTCTTTGGCCAATGCCAGCTTTTAGGGGTTCAATGTATTCTTAGCTTTAGATACACTGATATCCATTAGTTTACTATTTATGAGCCAGCTGGAAATTGGGGTTAAGGGGTTATATTTTCACTTGTAGATGCATCCTCATTGATCAATACTTAGTAATCTTTTAGGGGTTCAGTGGATGCTTATTATTAGATCACGAGATTCATTAATTGCCCTTTACAGTCATTTGTAAGATGGGTCAAAGGTGATAGATTTTCACTATAGGAACCATAAATGCTAAATAAATGTTTTCTATCAAAGGAAAATTATTAGGGTTTAGTTTTTAAAGTTGTAGAAGATTCGAGTTCGAGGAATTGGCTGCGGTCATCCTCCCCAATGCGAAATGAACCCGAGGACCTCTTTGTAACCTATCAACCCGAGCCCAGCAACCCAACACTTTAAGGATTTCTTTTACACTTTATTTTTAATTTATTTCATTTATTTTCAGAATTTCCACTACTCGACTTCACACACTTTTACGAATCCTAAAAATCCAAAACAAATTCATGTTTGAGCCCTCTTTGTAAATCATTTGGTACGAAGAAAACTCATCCATATGTTCGATCCTAGAGCCGCTATACTACAGTAGTTACGCTACGGCAGTAGGAGTAATTTAGGTTATAAATTTTGTTGATTCACCAGCACCTGCGTGGCTTGCAGATCACTGCAATGGGCAATCTCGTCTCCCTTATGTCGGGTTGATGGCAATGAAAGCATCTCATGACCTTGACGGCTAGAACGAAGCCTTGGCTCACGATAGTCGCGTGCCCTTTGTCCACAGAAACCCTCGTAATTTGGGAAGCCTTTAGCTTCTTTCTGAACTAGAAGAAGGTGACCCTCCTTTCCTCTTGCCACTAATACCGCGTCTCGAGATACTCTGTGCATCGCTATCTCTCTCTATGGCCATATTTGTCACGACCATAGAGTCCATATCTACGTAGGAGGAATCCTACGATCTTCGGATGTGGACAACTTTAGACCAGACCATCCTCCAAACTTCCTCACCTTGGCCGTATGCGTGGCCCATGATCATCCAGCGTCTTGGTCGGTGAACTTAGCTGTGACCAGTATAAGATATATTTCCTTGTTTTAACTCCAAAGGAACTCCGACTTTTGCATGCTGCGATTGTGGAAAAACGCGCTAAGACTCTGAAAATCTACCCATGTCATGGCCTCCTAATCTCTAGAGGTTTTCACCTAATCCCACCATACCTGGGATTCACCCTCTAGTAGAAATGTCGCCATATGGATCCGTGTCACATCAGAGAAAATCTCTATAGCCTCCAAAACTCTCTCTACCTGTCGGAACCAATGGTCAGCCACCACCGGGTCCCTTCCCCCTCTGAATGTAGGAGTATGATGTGCTCTAAATCTCTGGAGGTCACCCGGCCCTCCCTGACCACTAGCTGCACTAGCTTGTGCAATGATGGTAAATGCAGCGCCCATCACCTCCACAAATGCCTGTTGATCAAAGCCAGGCAGTGGTCGGCTCTTGCAATGTGGACGACATTTATGTCTGCGCACTTGACTTGCCATCTACACAAGTTAAGATAGCAATTTGAGATTCTCTCTTTTCACTTATCACATTAGTGGTGCATAATGCCAAACACTAATAAAAAACCATTCTTGCGTTATTATGCTTTTTTTTTTTCCGAACCCCTAAGGTTATGTTCGCTAACCCTAGTGTTCTTTGTATATGTTCTATTATGCATAATTAACAAACACAATACATCTCCCGTGGAACATATCAGAACACACAAACAATCAATTCACACGATGCCGTGTCAAGCTGTGATGCTTGTACCAAACACCGAGCTACAGGTAATTGCATACCCAAGCTCTATCTCACCCAGTAGCTAGCGTGTCTAGACCCACTGACAAACCTTAGGTAATCTCATACCTAGGTTCTGATACAAAGTTGTAACACCCCAAATCCCGGGGATCATTTTTATTTATTTATTATTTTCCATACGCCTCAAATTCAGTATAAAACAACCTTTTTATTACAAGGGAATAAGAAACCCTGTATATTTTTCTTACAAATACACAAATGCTTATAATCTTTTACAAGAGTTTGATGTACAACTCTTTTACACTTTTACATGCCAAAATATATTAAAACTAGATTGTTCTAATATATTTACAATACTCAAGGCCTGAGCGACCTTCTTCGGTACTCACGGCCTCGAAGGAGCGCTGTCTTCTCGTGTACCTAAAAAGGGGGGTCCCATGACAATTGAGCAATGCCAAACAAGAAAGATTCACTGGGGCTCTCTGCATCTAAGTGCACATGCAAGTATAGTGTTCACACATCCACACACATTCGAGTAAAAATATGCATGTTTACATGAATGTGCAAGTACCATGCCCCGTGTCTCAGTCCTCACCGACTCCCTCACACATGCATTTACCATGTATGACATCTATTTTTTTCAAAACAAAAGATTTTTGTTTTTTTTTAACTCATTGAACATACTCCGATATCAAATATATATTGGACAACCCTCCGAAATATAGTTTAGTGGACATGCTCCGAGATATATTTTTGGACAACCCTCCGACATAATTGTGGACATGCTTCGAGAATTATTGTTGGACAACCCTTCGATAAATCACAGCATTTCAAAGCCATTTCCATGCACTCACCATGATTCACGCGACGTCCGCATTGCACATGCAATGCCAATGCCCTTTGCATGAGTTTACATATTACATGCATTCAAAGAACTACATGGAATATTTAAAAATCATGCCATACCAAACATCATGAAGGCCACCACATCTATTACTGTAATTCCTACCCATACATAATCCGTATTCATATTTTCAAACACACATATATCAGCAGAAGTTATTCATCAAGCAATCAACATGCAAGCGTTGGATTTTCAGTCTCGGCCAAGAAAAAACTAAAATACGCCCGTTTCTAACCCGTATTTTCTATAACCTGTAGCATTTTTCCAGCCCATATTTTCCAGCAACAACCTATTTTCCAGTTCATATTTTCCAATAACACAATCTATTCTCCAATTCATATTTTCCAGCAACACAACCTATTTTCTAGTTCATATTTTCCAGTAACACAACCTATTTTCCAGTTCATATTTTCCAGCTCAGAAAAAAAAAAGAAAAAAGAAAAGGCATATACCAACATCATTTTTCACAGCGCATGTTATTCAAACCAAGCATGCTGGCTGATTTTTTGGTTTCAACTGGAAAAACAACATACTCACATTCCAGTTCTTCATGTTCGGATCCCCTTTATACTAGTAATACTCAATCTGTCCCTCATTGTGATTCTGAGAGCAAAATACAAACCCAGCGAATCACGGTTTAGTTCAATGTCTGAAACAACCTTGTTAAAGCTAAGCCCATGGCCATTGGATGGCCTTAGATAAAGTAACCATAATTGGGAAAAAGAACCCTACAGGTGCGGGACCCATTTATACGGACGTGGACTCTCACTTCTTCAAGTCTTGGAAAAACCCCGGGTAGAAAACTGGACTTCCCCTCCTCTTCTCCTTTCCTTTCTTTTCTTTCTCCTTTCCTTTCTATTTTTCCCTCCTTTCTTTCTTTCCCTTTTTCTTCTTCTTTCTCTCTTCCTTTCTATTTTCTCCCCTCTTCTTCTTTCCTTTCTCCATATTCACGGCGGTTGTTCTTGAGAGGTGGAGATTCCCTCTCAAACCATTTGACACCATCTCTTCATACCAAGTGTCACCCATGCGAGCCATTACCAACCACTTCCACTAATTTGCATGCATTCTAGAATTATGACCTTGGCCCATGGAACACCAAATTTCCCCCAAGCTTGGTGCCACATGGCATGCACTCTGGTGCCACGTGTCGCCCAGTGATTGGCTCGTTTCACCTCGAAATACGTGCAATTCTGACTATTTTAGAATTTGACGAAATTCGAATGTGTATCTAAATTTTGTGAGACAAACTCAATGGCGTGATCCACATCGTAATCCGAGATCTAGAGAATCTCCAAGTTTGCAACCTGTGTCTATCAGTTTACTTTATCTGGGGTCTCACAATGACCCTTATTAATGGTTGAGAATAGTTGGCATTCTATTTGAAACAAATATGTTTTTGGGAACCAAGAGTTATGGCCCTTGTCAACGGGTTAGAATAGTTAAAATTTTATTTAAAACAAATTTTTTTGAGAACAATGAGTATTTGTGTTTTAAAACATTTTTGGATTTGATTATGCTATGGAATTGTTTAAGAAACAGAAAATATGATGAACATCAGTTTGAAATATATTTATATGTTATTTATTTGTACTGAAGGATTTTATGAAATTTATGAGGAAAAGAAAAATATGTTATATCTCCAATTTTGTGAATTTAAAATATTTGATCCATGAAACTGTATTAACATTGCTTATTGGGCTTTTAGCTCACTCCTTATTGTTAATAATTTTCAAGTACCCTAAACCTTGGCAATGAGTGATTTTGGGGTAGGCATGGGTGAAAGTTAAGAACTATTTTGAGTTAGTGTTTGTTGGAAAGACTTAGGATTATTGAGCTACTTTAATGCTCTGTGATTGAATGTTTGCAAACTTTTATTTGAAGGATTTTATGATGCTAGAATGTTACCTTTTGAGAAAATTAGTTTTGGAAAATTATCTTGTTGGAAGATGATGGTTTAATGACATTTTGTTATACTTTGGAAGGTTTTATGTCATTGGAAGATTTCGATTTTACGAAAGTAGTTTAATTTTTTTTGTAAGCATATTCAGGACAAAAAAGATTCATAAGAAGAAATTTTGAATGTGTCATTTACATGTGGGGTTTAGAGTCCTATATGTGAATTGACAGTAACGCCTTTGGTATGAAGTTTGGGGTGTTACATATACACATATATAATAATTCCCTAGGTTACTTAAATGAAAATTATTCTTAGAAAAATATTGCAGTCACACCCCAAAAAGGACCATTTCTTGAGCATCCATCATCGTGAAAGGAGGATTGTATCGAGAAATTTAATTAGAGCGAAAGGAAAGAGCAAAATATGAATCAATAGAGATTCCCAAAATAATTCTTGATTGATGTTGTAATCATCTTTGTCTTTGTCTATGTATCCGAAGAATTAAGAGATAGAGGCCATTGCAAAGAGTCAAGGTCCTAGCCGAATGAAGAAGGTAAGAGAAGAGGAGAGAGAGACTTGGATCACATTGATAAGCCGAAAGCGTGATGTGTAAAATATAATGCCTATGCGCAGAATTACCTCGCGTCGTATCAAATGTCTGATGTACCTAAATACGGATGCTCGATCCACGGGAAGAAATACGTTGATTCTTGAATTTAGACTGAGTATTATACGGACATAAACTTTGGGTGACCAACTAACTATGTGTGAGGATTAAATTAAGCTAAGTTATCTTAGTGATTCTTTGTATTATAGGACTATGAGTGCTATGTCTCCCCTGCCACTTTGATGGATTACTACCTATAGAAATTACCATTCAGTTTATTCATGACTTATTGTGTGGGGTGATCGTGCCTCACAGGATACCCTCTCTCGAGGTGTATCCGCCTATCTCGCTAAGCCGGGGGGTTGTGTATCTCTGCCTAACCCGTCTCGAAACACTTAAATGTTCTAACCTTAATCACCACCCTCGGAATCGAGATATCTCTATTCATCGAATTGACCAAGGGTCGCTCTATTTAGATACTTGGGCGTCCTCATCTCTCGATCTCGGATACCCAGCAAAATCATGCCAATGTTGGCCAGACATCACCATGTAAGTAAATCACAGATATAGAGCAGATACTAACAAGTCATAAACAACTTAATAATATAAAATATAAATCTCTAATCCATGCAATCGTGACAGGGTTCAACAAAACCCTAGATATGAATCTAGAACATCTTTTGGACGTAAGTACACAGAAGTATTCAATCTATAAAACATCATCATTCTTTCGGAAGAAGAAAAATACAAAAATATTTGTCTTTACTGATTTCCTTCTTGCCCTCTGCTTTCAGGTGCCCCAGTCGTGCGTATCTCGATGCCTCATTTTACGGTCCTTTGCTTTTAATGTTGGAGGCAAATCGACGTCAGCGGCGACGCAGCGTCAGCGATGTTGAGACGTCGCGACATTGAGACATCGCGACGTTGCCGCTTGTTGACTTCTATTCTTGTTGACCCGACGTCGCGACGTTAGGACGTCGCGACGTTGTTGCCAACTTTCTGCACTTCTTCTTTTTACTCCAAAATGATCTCAAAAACCCCCCGTTCACCTGCTTTTCACACAAAAATGCAAGAATCAGATATCGGGCTATAGAAATACGTATTTAACTGTAAAATTAAGCTAAAACCATAACACAGACAGAATTTATGGCATGGGTGTTTAGGCACTCATCACACCCCAAACTTAGCTTCTCGCTTGTCCCCAAGCAAGAACTGACTCTAAACTGGACACACAACCTACATACTATAACCTAACACTGGGAATGTGATGCACATGCTGATAGACGAAGAATCAAAATGGACCGACTCACACTCTTGGCTTTTTGTTCGAGTGTCAGGGGATTCGCAAGGGTGTCTCAACCTCCGAGGTATTCAATAACCTTTCTCAAGGACCCTATGTGCATTGAATAAATGACCTCTAGTGTATACTTTGGTTCTGACGCCCCCAAACTTGAGTTCAACTCACCTAGGTTGGAGAATCTAACTACGGAAGGATAGGAACGCACCGCTTTTATTCATTAACATACCTACACATAAAAATAAAAAAAAAACTAGTGCCCGTAAGTTTATGCTAAGTGTTCATGTAGCGGGGATCAGTTGGTGACTCCCCACCAGTTGGTTAAGGGCACCGAGCATTCAGTTCCCTCGAACGTCACCCCGAACATTCAGCTAAACCTGAGGCTAAAATTTGTAGGAAACTTCCATCTTTAGTCCACATGCGGGTAGTGAAGTCAATGACTCGGCCCAGGTTGGCTCGGGGCATTGGGCTTTGAAAGGCCCCTCGGTTTGTGCTTCCGGGATTAGATTGGAAGATCACTTAATTCTATTCCTCTATTTTTTTCACTTTTTTTTTCTCACTTTTATTTTTATTTGGGGCTCGAAAGGCAATCCTCTTGCTACGATTGTCCCATCTCTTTAGTGTTTAGAGACTCCTAGGGTTTGTTGAACCTTAGTAGTCGGGCTCGGCGCCTAGGCATACCCTAGAGGTCATCTGTGTGTAAGTGTGATAGGCTCGTTGAGAAATAGCTTCTTGCATATCGGGGTGATTTATTGTGCCTGCACCTGTGACCCGATTCCGAGCATCTAACACCCCTCTGAATCCTTCAGCGGTTATACTTTGTTTAAGTGATGATAATGGACTCGGTCAAAAGTGATCTCGACTCTCAGACATGGCATCACTACCTAAACAACAGGACTCCCGGTGATTGGAACAACAAAACGAGAAAGAAGAATGTGGCCTACTAGTAATAAAAACATAAACTCAACATAAGACTCGGCATACTAAAATGAACAAACATAAACTAACTAAAACTCGCGAGAATCACGAAAATAGCAATAACTGACACAAAATATGCTAATCTAATAAAATCCGATCACCACCCACACCCCCCAAACAAATGTGTCCAGTGTCCCCACTAGCTAGAAAAGAACAGGAGAGGGGGAAGGAAACGTCCCTAGTGATCGGTCGTGTCACTACGATGGTGGCGACGGTGGTTGGTGGAGTGCGAGTAGCTGGGAGAGCTGGGCCTGGAGGGACTGTTGATTCTGGAGAATAGTGGCCTGGTTGGCTAGGACGGTACGCATGTCAGCTCGAAGAGCCTCCATGTCCTGGGTAATGAGGACTCGGTGCTCCTGGGTCTCATCGAGATGCATCAGCGGTCGGTGAGGAGAGCCCAGGGTCACTCTGGAGTCGGTGTGGAGTGGATGGACATGTTGATGTCAGCGGTGGTGGTGGTGGTGGGTGAGTGAAGGCTGCTTTATTATGCCACAGGACCGGTGGCTCAAAGCGAACTGGTCCTCGGCTCATCCTGTCGGGCTCATTGCTTGATCCTAGCCATGTCCCCTCGGGTAGGTGGTACACTGGTTGTCACGGCAGGCGATGGCCTTAATGGGGTGTATCCACGCCTCATTGTCCTCTAGGGGCACCCTGGCTCGCTTGCATAGCAGGTATATGAGGGGTGCCCCGGGTTCAGCTCACAGCATCCGGTTATGAGATAGTGAGTGCGTACCCAAAGTGCTATTTTGAGCCCTATATCAGATGGAGTTTTGAGTGCTTTTTCTTGCACTAATCATGTCAATAATGCCAATTAAAGTGTTCGAGTCTTCTTAGTATCCTTATGCCGTTTAGAGGTTATTTTTGGTTGTTTTGCAGGTTTTGCGTGCGAGTTTAATATCGAGATATATGCTTTAACCATGAAGATTGAAACCATTTATCGACTGTAAAGTATGGGACTAATAAGGAATGGCTGAGAGTGATGAAAATGGGCTGATAGAGGAAGCGATGACGTGCGGAGTGAAGAGCAGCAATTCAGGGGAAATTTCGCTAAGATTGCGAAAATTTGTGGGATTCTGGCATTGCAATCCTAAGCGAAATTGAAAATTTCGCTAGACTTCAAAATTTACTGTTCCTAAGCGAAATTAAACACTTCGCTATCTCTTAAAATTTTTCTAAAGCCCTTGAAATTTAGCTATGTAGTGCCAGTGCCTAGCGAAATTCTCTGATTTCACTATCTCTGTGCAATTTCGCTACCTAGCGAAATTTTCCGCTACCTAAGCGAAATTGTTACGCCTGTGAAATCTCACCCTTACTGCCATCACTTTTTATGAAGTGAAATACTTAGCCCCGGAGCTTCATTTTGGTGTATTACCTCCTTGTCCTTGTTTTAGCCAAATGTTAGGCTTTCTTGTATTTTCATACATTGGGTGGCCTATATAAGCCCCCAAGTGTAACCCTAATCAATCTTTTGGCACATTTTCATTTATAGAAATATCGGCTTTCATTTGAGGTTTTGTTTTCTCTGCTTCTCTCTCCTCTTTCTCTCATTTTCTAGGCTATCAAACAACCCTCTTGGGGATGACAACTCAAGAGATGCTTGGCTAAGCCTCTTAACTGTGAAAGAGAGGAAGGTAGCTAGCTTGGTTATTAGGGTGATTGCGGGTTGTCCTCATGTGTTAAAATGCTACCGGGTGCGTATTTATGGTTCAATCTTCTCAAACTAGGGTTGAATATCATTTAATTTCATTACCTTGTGGCCAATACTTACCATGCTTTAGGATACGGTGCATACTTGCTAGATGTAGCTGTTGTTCTAGATAACTGAGCCAGAAATGATGTTGAATCTTGGTTTCATTGCAGAAAGAGGTACATGATGCATATTTATGTATTGACTCAAATAGGGAGTGATTCTAGGGTTAGGTTTGCTAGTTAAACAAAGATCCGGTTATGGCTTGGACTATAGGATTTGCTTTGCCATGATGCGGGGATAAAGCCGAGGGACACTTGTTAACCCCATGTTGTCAAGCTAGTGACCTAAACCTTCAAGTTACCTTTTCACTTCACTTTCGAGTTTTGCAATTAATCGGCTTCACCGACAACTCCCAGCATTTTGAAACAAACAAAATCAAAAAAATCCAAACTAAAAGCCTCACCATTTTCCAGCACTTGTGCAAGTCATTCATAGGATGAAAACCCATACGTGTTCGACCCTAGACCGCTATCTGCGGTAGCTTGACTACGGCGGTAGGAGAACAGGATATAAATTTTGTTGATTCGGGATCACCTGCGTAGCGCGAATCAGATAGCATCCTCTATAAGCACACTTGACATCGAAGGAATGTCACGGATGATGGCGTAGTTGGCGGGCACGGCAGCGATCACCTCACACCGTTCGTCGTGAATGAGGCGACAGTGAAGTGATGCGGACCTTAGGAATATAGGCCAAATGCTTGGCCTTGAAGTGCAACGTGTGCCGCTTCATTGTTGGCTTCCCTCACCTCCTCACCGGTTAGTCGAGGGCCGGATGACCTCGGGGTAGTGCAGTTTGCTCATAGGCCAGATCAAAAAGGCTCGAGGGGGGCCAAGGTCAAGATTATAAAGCTGGTTGATGAACTCATGATCTACCAGCCGCCCACGCCACCGGACCTTTTGACGACGTGGGAGGCGAGGTTGGCGTAGAGATTCTCGTGCCACTCGTCGTGGCTAGGCGGGGTGGTTGACCTCGCGCCCGCCATCCCTTAGTCGCAATGGTCTTGCAAAGAAATCGTAGAAATTGGTGGAAGCCCTTTCCTTGATAAAGGGCGAGTTCTAACATATGAGTGCCAAGCCGATCGGTGCCATATTCATTGACAAATTTACGTGTGCTCCCGAAATTGGTCAGTCCCTCCTTTGGCGGAGCCACGGTTTATGAGCAACTTCTACCACTTACCCGACATAGGTGCAGAGGGGCAGGTCTAGACGACCTAAACACCTAGGGGTACATTGGGGCTTAATGGCACCAAGGTGGCCACACCCAGGTGGCCTTGACAATAGGTCAAGCACCTAGGGTGCACTATGGGAACTAAGACCGGAATGGCGACAGGGAGGTGGACACAACCCCTAGGGCTATCAAAAGAACTCGCCGACTCGAACTAGACCTTCATGGTGAGAGCCCGGATGGGATCGGGCACGAGGATGCCGAACTCGGTGGGGGTAGACGGGACGAGAGGTAAGGGCACGAGATTTGTGATGAAGGCTCGGGACGGTGGCAGAGGACTACCATGAGTGGGGAAGGCCGATGGGGACAGAGGCGGTGAGGTGGTCGGAGGTCGCAACAAGGGGTGCCGGTAAGGGTGTGTGCAGGGGTGTGTGAGGATAGGGCAAAGAAAATGAGAGGCGTCTAGGCAATAAACAGGGGCAACGTCGCGACGTTCGGGCCTAACGTCGCGACGTTAGGATCCATGTTCTTGACGTTCGGAAAGTTGAAACCAATCCGGCGGTGGATCCGACGGTCGCGTTCGAAGAAGGGCAAAAATGGCGTCGCGGCGTCTCAGCGTCAGCAGCGTTACGAAGGCCAAATGCTTCGTCACCAGCAATGTTCCAAGGTAAGAGAAAAACACCCCCTTTTGAAAATGGTGACCCCTTTTAAATACTGAAATGAGTTTCTCGATCGGATCCGCCACATTACTTTCGATCTCGGGCCCTGAAAACAGACAGCCAAAAGAAAATCCTGATTAAGGAAGGAGACAGAAAACCAAACCAAACTTAAAACAAACAAGAAAGATTAAACCATGGAAAGAAAAAATTGAAAGAAAAGCTTGGGTTGCCTCCCAAGAAGCGCTTTGTTGTAGTTAGCTCAGCGACCACGAATCTCATTGCCCGGGCAGGGCTCTTATATTTGCTCTTGTACTTCTTGGTGTGTTCAATGGAATGATGCCTTATTCACATGGAACTCGCCCTAAAAATACGACTTCAAGCGTTGGGTGTGCTTTGGAATGTTCCTTTCTCTAGATAAATGCTTTGCCGCCCCTCCGTGGAAAAACTTGGGTCACAGTGAATGGTCCTGACCATCTTGACTTTAATTTTCCGGAAAGAGTTTGATCGAAATTAAACACAAAGAGGATTTTGTTGTCCCACCTCAATTAACTCTGGAAATATTTTATTGTGCGGGCCTTTGTTTTTCCTTTTATGAGCATTCTCATAGCCGTTAAAATTTGTCGATTCCTTGAGCTGTAGTAATGCTTCTCCGACTAATGTCGCATCCATGTTCGATTGCGAGTTGCCGGTGGGCTCGATGCTCCAATTCCACGGCGAGGTGGCATGCTTTCCATAAACAGTTCTAAATGGCGACACTACCCATTGGTGTTTTAAATCGCGTGCAGTATGCCCGAGTGTATGATCTTTTCGACCGGTCCTTCCGGATGCATTAATTGTTTTATCCAGAATGGACTTGATTTCTCGATTCGATACCTCTGCTTGCCCATTTGTCTGTGGGTGGTATGCGAGGGATGTGCGATGTCGCACTCCATACTTGTGCAAAGACTTTGTGATCATTTTATTGAAAAGAAATGTGTCACAGATTATACGTAATTAGTGCTCGGGGAGTGCCGAACCGCGAGAATATGTAGGCTGCCGGCCCCGGGCCACACACTGGCATCATTAGTAACGGGTTAGTGCCCTTCAACCCACTTAGAGACATATTCTTCTGCAAGCAAGATGTACAGATTATTATAAGATGGAAATGGACCTATGAAATCCATACCATAAATCAAGCGACTCTGCCCGAGTGTGTGCATGGGCGGTTCGTCCTTTTAGAGATGCTCCCCATTCGTTAGCATTTATGCGCATGAAAGCGAGGCGTGAGCATCCTTGAATAAGCTAGACCGATTAGAAACTGATTGAAGCACCTTAGGCTCTTTGTTCTCATGCCAAAATGTCACCACATGGTAAAAAGTGTAGCGGTGGTTACGAATCTTTTATTCATTTCATCTTGAGCACCACGTCTCCTAATCACTTGGTCCAGCACAATGCCTGTAGAATAGAGTTCCTCCCAATAGTAGTGTTTTCAAGTGTGCGAAAAACCTCTTTTACATTTGATAACTAAGTGCGGAGGATCACCTTGGCAAGCATTAATTCATTAGTGCGCAAACCATGGAACTGCTCTCTTGTCTTCAATAGCTAAGAGATGCTCATCGGGGAAGTCGTCATTCACTTGGACCTCATCACTTGCCCCTTCTAACCGTGATAGATGATCTGCAACTAGATTCTCCGTTCCCTTCTTGTCTTTAATCTCTAAGTCGAATTCTTGCAGCAAGAGAACCCACCGGATTAGTCTAGGTTTGGTGTCCTTTTTAGTCATCAAATATTTTATGGCGGAATGATCAGTGTGGACTACTACCTTGTTGCCAATCAAATAAGGCCTAAATTTGTCAAAAGCAAAGACAATGGCCAATAGTTCTTTTTAAAGTGGTGGCATAATTCGAATTTGGGCATCATTCAAGGTTCGACTAGCATAGTAGATCACCTAGAATATTCTTTCTCTTTTCTGCCCTAACACAGCTCCAATCGCATAGTCACTTGCGTCACACATTAGCTCAAATGGAAAATCCCAATTTGGGGCTACTCTGATAGGAACCCGATACGATTTATCTTTCAAGGTGAAAATGCGCTCCATACCTTTGTCGTCGAGCTCGAATGGTGTCCCTTGGACCAGTAAATTAGACAACTACTTTGCAATTTGAGAAAAGTCTTTAATGAAGCGTCTATAGAATCCAGCGTGGCCTAAAAAGCTTCTTATCCCTTTTACAGATGAGGGCGGAGGTAATTTCTCGATTGCTTCAATTTTTGCTCTGTCTACCTCTATTCCTCTTGCATAAATCTGATGCCTAAGTACAATGCCCTCTTGTACCATAAAATGGCACTTATCCCAATTGAGTACAAGGTTGGTCTCCTCGCATCTGATCAATACCGACCTCAAATTCTCCAGACAAGTATCAAATGAGCTACCCAAGACCGAAAAATCATCCATGAATACCTCAATTGTTTTTTCAACCATATCGGAGAATATGGCCATTATACATCGTTGGAAGGTGCCCGGCGCATTACACAACCCAAAGGGCATCCGCCGGAATGCGAATGTCCCATAGGGACATGTGAATGTTGTCTTCTCCTGATCTTCAGGGGCTATAGCTGTCACACCCCAAATCCCGGTCCGACCCGATTGGCCGGATCAGACAACAGTTCCCGGGGCGAGACCATATCTTTGGGACTCTTTGCACGATTTTTTTTTTTTAAAAGCCAGTTGGCACCTGGGTTATGGCCACATCTTATAACGAGATCAAAGAACTACCACAGTGGTGTCCATCAAAATCTATACACATATACTGAGTCCCATTTACAAATACAAAACTTTACTTTTACATTACAAATCCCGAGCACGGAACCTACATATGATGAACCGCCCCACAGTGTGTTGGCCCAGTATGCGGATGTTGCTAACGTCTTCTCCTATTACCTACGGATTAAAGCAGTGCTAAACTGCGCTTAGTGGGAAACATATCTTATAACCTCTGAGATGCACATGCATATACACAATTATAATAAGTGTATAACCATAACAGATATCATAAATTTCATGCATTCATAACATGGACTTAAACAAGTACTTAAGCTCATAACAGGCTTATGTTTATTCAGGACTCCCATAGGAGTTATAGAGCTTATTCTTATGCAGGACTTATACTTATAACAGACTTATTTTCAGTCGGGACTCCCGTAGGAATTCTGAGAACTTATCTTATCGGGACTTCTACGCCTGCGGACTTACATTCATTCGGGACTCCAGTAGGAATTCTGAGAACTTATGTATGTCTACTTATAACAGACTTACCTTCATTCGGGACTCCGTTAGATTCTGAGAACTTATCTTATGCATGACTTCTACTTATACTACGGAGTTTTACACTTGTTCGGAGGTACCCGTAGGTATCACAGGGATTACGGAACGTGTACTGGTATTGTGGAACTTATTCTTATACGGAAGTACTTGTAAGTACTACAAAACTTATCTTGGTGCCATTATCTTGTACTCTGAGTATATCACAGTCTTCTGGAACTATCTTGGTATTTACGGGCACATCACGGTATTCGGATCTTATCTACGTGTATTCTGGAGACACACATGTATTTCAGATCTCATACATGTATTACAAAATTTATAATTGTCTTACAGATCTTATACTTGTGCGAAGGTACCTGTAGGTACAATAAGTCAGAACTAATCATAATCGTATCACATACAGGGTTAGATCAGACGTATGTAGATACATATCAGGTATGGACATTAGTCGAGCGGGTATATACTTATTTCACGGATCGAGAGTACCCTTAGGTACTTTTGGACTTATACTTGTTTTATCGTGCAGGTACGAGTGGGTAATGCAAAGCTTATGTATGTTCTTGAGACAAGAGTACCGTAGGTACTCACGGAACTTATACTTATGTTCGCGTCACGAGAGTACCGTGGGTACTCTGAGAACTTATCAAATACGGGAGTACCCGTAGGTACCACGAGAACAATCGATTCTGAGGGTACTGTGGGGTACCCCTGAGAATTTAATCGGATGCAAGTACACAGCTAGGTACCACGAAATTTAATCGGTCTGAATTGCCCTAGGTACTCTGAGCGTGATGAAATTGCCCATAGGTACTACAAAACTAATCGAATACAGGCCGAAACTTATTCAGATGCGAGTTGAGAACTTATTAGGATCTGGGAGTACCCATAGGTACTACAGGACTTAATCAGATACAGGAGTACCCGTAGGTACTACGGGAACATTTCAAATCACGGGAGTACGTAGGGTACTACGAGAACTTGTTAGGATCTTGAGAGTACGAAGGTACCACGGGACTTAATGTCGGAGACGGGACTTATTCGAATCTGGGAGTACCCATGCGTTACTAATTCAAATCAGAGACGAGGGACGAACTTAATCAAATACGAAATTGCAGTGATAGATACTACATAGCAATTAAATGCAAAGAGTATCAAAGTAGGTACTCACGAACTCCCAATTAGATACGAGGACTTAATGGAAGACATTCGGATCTTTGGAGTACCGTATGTACTACATAACTTATCTGAGAGGCAGAGAGTACCCATGGGTACTCACAGGGACTTAAGCCGGATACAAGAGCGGAACTTTCCTTATACGGGAGTACGTGGGTACTACGAACTTGGGATCGAGGACTTAATCGAGACGGGAGTTAATCGAGGCAGGGAGTACCTATAGGTACTGCGAGGGCTAAATCGACAGGAGACAGGGCAATTAAATACGGGGTGCCGGTAGGTACCTGGAACGTTTTCGGATCTGGTGCCGTGAGTACTGAGGCTTAATCGGGAGACGGGGTACCGTGGGTACTGCGGAACTTATTCGAGAGACGGGACTTGTCAGATACGGGAGTACCCGTAGGTACTACGGGAACTTATCGGATCTGCGGGGAGTACCGTGGGTACTACGGGACCCAAGTCGAGATCGTTCGAGATCTTTACCCTTATTCTTTGTCGGTGTCTTATCATATGTGTACGTCGACTACCTAGACCAATTATAAGAAATGAGTAGGGCCCGCGGTGTGTAAGTACCCGAAGGTGCGATACGATCTTTGGGGTGCCATAGCACCAACGAGGAGTCTGCAGGAAATCTTGAACGAGGAGTTAAGTAGCACTAATCGGGGCGAAGTGTGCGTTGTCGGAATGCCAGAGGTACTGTCCGGAGTGGGAGCACTAATGAGGACAATCACTCATTCATTCTTTGGTCCTAGGTAGTCCTTATGATCTTATATCTTTCATATATTCTTGTTCCTCTATGAATCACATCTTTACTCGAAATTGGAATCATTCAATCGGATCGTCGAAACTCAAGTTATGGCATTTTCCTTGCCAACTAGTCGGTTACGATTTACACTCAGGACTGTTTGTATTACTCATTTTCTGGGGTCTTAACTTCATATTTGACACTATGTCTTATACTCCTTTAAAGCTAAGGTGCTAGGGTTCTATTCCAACTGGAATCACTTGCCCAATTCGAACTACTTAGAACTGGATAAATCCGGGAAACATCCGGACTTCTCTGTGTTCAAGGCCCAGACGGGGTGGCTTGCATGGTCCCACTTTGAGTGACTTTTTGGGCTATATAGAGTCATAATTTGGAGATAATTATTAAATATGGTTTGTTCTCCTTGAAGTCTATTTTAAGTGGCCACTTGAATAACTCAAATCGGATAAGAAATGAGGAAGTTATGGCCAAAATACAAACTAGTGAAACGGAAAACCGAACGAGGTTGTCGCAGGTACAAGCTCAAATTGTCTGGGTACAACTAATAAATGACCAGAACCGAATTGTACCATTTTAAGCTCATATTGTACCGGTACAAGTCTTCGAAAAGTGCCCAGAATGTGTGTTTTTCTCACATTTTTCCATACTTTGATACCCAAATCAATTCTATACTTCAAACACACATCCAAATCATTTCAAATTCATCCTTAATATAATTATACTCAAATCATCTTTCCAATGGATATCTTTCTTCCAAATTCTTTCATGAATCACTTCAGCCATTCTATGTATAGGTTCAACCATACACAATTCAAAGTCAAGGATTTGTTAGGGTTTATTCTAAACTGCTTCCGTGCCGTCATTTAACCATGAATCCAAGCAAGGGGAATTCCTTACTTATCTTGTTCCTTGTGGGTTTTACCCACACCTTAATTTCAAGAAATCTAAGGTTAGATGCAATTCAGCCAAACCCTAGATTTGGAGACAAGATAATATTAATCATACAAAGTCTTAGAAACCCATGTGATCCATCTGAAATCCATAATCAAGGTAGTTTCCATACCTTTTTGAGACGTCCCCTCTTATAACTTCTTATAACTGCTTCCCTCTTACTCTTCTCTTCTTAGCGCTTCACGGTTGTTCCTCTCCCAAATGAGACCAATTTGGTCTCTTAAATCAAATTTTGTTAGGCCTTGTTTGGCCCTCAAAACCCATTTTGAGTTCTTATCATGATGCATTTTTGTCCCCGACTATTGGCCATTTGTATTTCAATTTCTTTTGTATTTTGGCCTCTCATCTTCCTAGAATTATACAACAATTCCTATTATTTCTTCTTTGGCCCAAATCTTTTCATTAGGACTTTTAAGCCCTTTTTGAACAATTACAAAATTGTCCTTAAGTTTTATAACTTTCCGGGTCTCTTGTTTCAGTGTTTCACATTTAACTCACGAAACAGTCAAATTATGCTTACAAAATACCCTAAACATGTCAAAAATGACTAGGGTATATTTCGGGGCGTTACAATAGCAATCTGATTGTAGTCGGAATATCCATCCAAAAAGCAATAGTATTCGTGACCGGCTAATCGATCCAACATCTTATCCAGAAACGGCAATGGGAAATGATCTTTTCGAGTGGCCTTATTCAGTTTTCAATATCGTCTGATTCTCCACCCAATGAAGCGTTCTGAGGCAATAAGGTGTTATTCTCGGTTTATGACGGTTGTTCCTCCTTTTAGGTCACTGCTTATCTGCAGGACTTACCCATGCCCAGCGTATCGAAAATAGGATAAGGACCGGTATCAGCACTTTAATACCTCCTTGCGGACTACCTCTTTCATAGTTGGATTCAACCTCCTCTGTGCTTCCACTGAGGACTTATGACCATCTTGCAACAAAATTTGATGCATGCACATAGAAGGGTGAATCCCTTTTAAATCGGCCAGAGACCATCCGAGCGCAGTTTTGTGATCTCTAAGCACCCTCAATAACTATCTTCTCACATTTACATCGGGGAATAAATGATCCTTTGGTAGGTGGGCTTCGCCCTAAGATAAGCATATTTCAAATGGCTAGGTAATGGCTTTTGTTCCATCTTAGGTGGTTGTTCAACAGATGGCACTGGCATTTTAGTATTTTCACCTAGCAATTCAAAATATTTCCTTCTATTGGGTTCGAAGGAATCCATCCATTTTACATACTCCTTTGCCTCTTCGCCCAGATTCTCGGAATCACTGTCTTGAAGCTGCTCGAAGGATCGGTGAGACCACTTTGGCTAGACACTACCGCCTCGGTCTGTCATAAAGCATGTATCACTCTGGGATGTCTCGGCTTCGAACACGTTGAACTTGACTTCATCCTCCTGCACTCTCAATTTTAGCTCTCCCCTCTGAACGTCAATCATTGCTCTGCCAGTTGCAAGAAATGGTCTACCTAAGATTATGGGTATTTCTTTATCTTCTTCCATATCTAATACAATGAAATCTGCTGGGAAGATAAACTTGTCAACCTTCACTAAGACATCTTCTATCACCTCTCGGATGCTTTAAGGACTGTCAGCTGTTTGATATGGTAATATTAGGGCGAGCTTCTCCTAACCCCAACCGTCTAAATATGGATAGGGGCATTAGATTATCTGGCGCCCTGAATCACATAAGTCTCTCAGATAGCGTTTCGGAGTGAATTACGAGGATCGTGAAACTGCATGGGTCTTTTAGCTTTTGCGGTAGCTTCCTTTGAAAGATGGCACTACCTCCTCCCGAGTTAGGTTCTTGTTTGAAATGCCCTTGATCTTCTCTTAAAGACAAGATGTCCTTCATAAATTTGACATAACTTCGGCATTTGTTCGAGCATCGGCAAGCGGAATATTGATGCGGTTTCTTAAATACCTCCGTAAATTTGGTGAGCTGCTTATCCCGACTTAATGCTTCTTTAGGCCCGGCGGGGATCTGAGTGGGGCGTGGGTTGTGAACAATGATCCTTTCTTTGTGATTTTTTCACCTCCCACCAGTTGTTTCTCTTAGGGTTGTTCATACATGTATTCTCGTCCATTGGAATTTGGATGACTTCCTCAGTTTCTATCTCCTCTGTTACTGGGGGCTTCCCTTGTATCGCCAACTCTTTACCACTTCTCAACGTGATTTCTTTTACATGTTCATTCCCCTCTCGTCTTGGGTTCACTTCTGAGTTGCTTGGTAAGGAACCCGACTGCCTTTCTGTCAATAGATTGGCCATTTGGCTATCACGCACCTCATTCTCAAGCTTGTCTTTGCTTGATTGTTCAATTGGGTGGCTTGGTGTTGCATATTTGCCTTTGTCTCATTCATAAAGTGAAGAATTTGAAGGCAAAAACTCTAGAGGAATCTAGTCTCACTTCTTATTTCTGTAATGAAAGAAAATAGGAAATAAATAGTTTACAGATTTGAGATAATTACGGAAAGTGACAATATCTTGGGACAAATTTCTCTTACAAGGAAAGTGAATTAAACCACCGGTCCACCTTAGCGGATTTGGGTAATCATATAGATGGTATATTGCATTAATTCGGGAAAGTTCAAAAAAGGAAAAAGAGGAATGCTAAATATGGAAGAAACATGCAGGCATGAAGCGGCGTGGGCGATTTTCCAACGCTCCCCTCAGCCGTATTGTAGGCGTTGATCATTCGAGTTTTAGTCGGATCTTCGTGGTTAACTTTCGAGTAGGCTTTCGTGAGAATGTGATTTGTTGGCGAGTTTGTTGGAGTGAAGAGTGACTGGAAAAACCCTTCTTCAATCTTTCCTTGATAAGTGTCGATCACATCTCCGTGCTTAGTTCGATCATGATGAACGGGTTCTTAAGCGTCTTGATGGCGGCTTGGTTGTCGCAGTATAACACTATGAGATGCTTCAGCGGAACGTATTCTTCCTAGCGACCTGTTCAGCGGATTCCCTCGCGGATACCTTGTGCCGCCTTGCGGAGTGCCTTAGCAACTGCTCACGGGCTACCGCGATTGTTTCTTGCTTAGCCATGTAACCAAATTCCCCGAACAAGCGAACAATAGCCGAGTTGATCTCCGTCGATCCACTTTGAACCTGCCCGATACGCATCTGAAAAAATCTCAATCTTTCTTTGTTGTTCTTTGGGAAAGAAAAAGACCCTTTCCAGTGTCATTTTGAGGTACCTCAATAGCCAGTCCACAGCGATCAGCTGGCATTTTTTCGGTTGGATTATTCATGAATTGACTTACCATACTAACAGAGAAAGTAGATATACGGCCTTGTATGAGAAAGATAGATGGAAGTTTCCCCCGCAGGCGTTGATATCTTCCTTTATCAAGCGGAGGACTTCCATCACTTTCTTCAAGTTTCTGATTGAATCCATAGGTGTTTTACTGCAGAAACGCATCCTAGCATCCACTGTTCATTTAGTAAGTCCAGGCATTATTTGCGTTGTGGGAAATTGTATACCTTTCTTTGACTAGCAATCTCCATTCCGAGAAAGTACTTGGTTTCCAGGTCCACACGATCTCAAATTCCTTTGTCGAGTAATTTTTAAGTAGGTCAATTTTCTCTTCATGATTACCGGTCAAGTATGCTTCGTCCACATATCTGATGATAATGGCCATCTTCCCGCCCGGGAAGTGTTTCTAAACAATGTGTGATCGGATTGACATTGAAGCAGATCCATTGCCTTTCCAGCATAGTGAACGTTCAAACCTTAGGCCCTAGGAATTGCGAGACCATACAAGGATTTTCGGTCACGCAAACCTTGTTGAAATTAGATGTAGTCTCAAGCCCGGCGGAATGTCCATGTAAACTTCTTCGCCTAAGTCACCATTGAGAAGGCATTTTCACATCAAATTTGGTGAAGCTGACGATCGAGATTAAATGCCCGAGGATAAAAGTACACGAGCAGTGTTGAAGGCTTGGCAAGCTGGGCAAGAAGTTTCTTGATAGTCAATACCATATGATTGGGTGAGATCCTTTGCGACCAAGCCAGGAGCCTTTGCTCACGTCCACATTACCATCACGCCTTGTACTTTCTTTGTGAATCCACTTACACCCAACTGGTTTCTTACCTCTCGGGAGAATTAGGTAATTTCCAAATGCCGTTCTTTGCCCATTGCCGAACTTCTTCATCATTTGCGGCCTTCCACTTGGATACTTGAAAAGCTTCATGGAATATCTCGAGAACTTGTATCTACGTGATGTTAGAAGTGAATGCACGAAACGTAGGTGATAGCTTATCATAAGAAATAAAATTTCCAATGGGATGCTGAGTGCATGATCTAACTCCTTTCCTCCAAGCTATAGGCATATTAAGAATATCATTTTCTAACTCTGAATCAACAGTACCATGCGGGTTAGAGAGACGCGTGCTACACAGGTTTTGCTTGGATTAGAACCCGGCTCAGCCTCATGGGTTTGCTGAGAAAGTGCTCCTTCCTCCATTTCCTCTTGGATGTGCTCATTATCCCACAAGTCAACAATGAACTCGGGCTGATTACATGACTCTATAGAAACTTGATTTTTAGTGGTGATGGGTGACTCACTCAATGACTCAAGGTTCCAAAACTGATATTCCTGAGTTGAATTCTCCCCCTGAATATCAATTTTGGGATAGTAAAGATTTGGGTTTTCATCTTGTGACATCCATTGAATTGTAAAATTTTCTTGTGTGGGAGAGTAACACTTATACCCTTTTATTTGCGAGAATACCCCGAAAGATGCACTTGGTGACCTCGGATCAAGTTTACTTCTATGTTGTTGATTGATATGAACAAAAACAGAACACCCAGAAAATTTTTTGGTGGGACGATGGATATGAGGCCAGTGGTGGAAGGATTTAAGGAGTGTTTGACAAGGTGTTTGGAATTTTAGTACCTAGACGGCATCCTTATTGATGAGGTAAATTTTGCCGTGGGGCAAACTTCCCCGAATAATTTGGTACATTCGTAGAGAACATTAGCGATCTAGCCACCTCTAACAAATGCCTATTTTCCTTTCGGCTATTCGGATTTTGTTGTGGGTATCAACACATGAACTTAAGTGAACTATCCACTTCTTTGCTAGATATTCTCCTAGAATGGAGTTGAAGTAATCCCTAGCATTATCAGGACTTTAGAATTTGTATTTTTGATTGGAATTGGAGTGCAGATCATTTTTGAAATTTTGAAAATTTGACCTGTTTGGATTTTTCTTTCATAGGGAATACCACGTTAATCTAGTGTGATCATCTATGAATGAGACAAACCACCTAGTGCAGGATTACATTTTTATTCTTGGCGGACCCAGGTCTCGCTATGAATCATTGAGAATGGAACTAGGCGCTTTATAGGGTTGAATGGGAAAATGAGACCGAACTTGCTTTGATAATTGGCAATTTCACCTCGAGGATTTTGGATTTTGTTAAATAATGAAATAAATGCTTGAGATGCAACATTAGGATGACCACGTGTACCTGAAATAATTGCACTGCTCGTTATTTTGACATGAGACCGAAAAAGAATTACCACCAATTACCATTTGAGGTTGTTCTTGTGGATCGTGGTGCTCCTTAAGGATGTAGAGTCATTCCTCAGCATTGCCAATCGTCTTCCCAGTCCAAATCCACGAAATTCACGGTGGTGGATGATAAGTAATACACCTCTTTTCCTTGGTGAGTTTACTAATTGATAATAGATTACAATCCAAGTTAGGAACAAGGAGAACTGAGTTGAGAGTAAGATCCCTTGATAGCACAAGTGAACCAGTACCGGCAACCTTTGAAAGTGAACCATCTGCTATTCGGACTGTTAAATTATTTGGACATGGGCTATATGTACAAAATTGTCTGCAAATCTCCGTCATATGATCGAATGCTCACGAGTCCACGATCCAAGGGTTTTTATGTTTCTTACCAACAATAAAGGCGCTTAAGGTACCTTTGTAGGCCGGGATTCGAACCAATGACACGATTGGAAGATGTGCGGTTGTATTTGTATTGACATAAGAGGAGATAGTAGTTTAAGAAGCATCTCCATTTGCTCCTTGTTAAAGAGGCTAGCTTCAATTTGTGGCGTCGTTCTGTGTGACCACATGATTACCTCGTCCTTCTTTCTCAAGTGGTTGACGTGGCTTTGTCTGTTTGATTTCCATGAATCTTCCACAGAGTTTCTCTCGGTGACCGGCTTTCTGCAATGATCACCAAGGTCTTCTCACAGATTTTTTGTGATTTGTCGAAAATTAGATGGTAGCCATCGGAAGAAGAGAAGGATGAGGTTGGTAGCCATTCAAACATTGGACCCATTTAGAGCATAAATGAAGATGGAGGAAGAAGAGCCGAGTTAAACCTGCCTACGATACCATGAAGGGTGAAGGCAAAACTCTAGAATCTAGTCTCAGCATTTACGCGTGAAGAAAATAGAAATAAATAGTTTCTGGTGAGATAGTGCGGAAAGTGACAATATCCATAGGACAAGAATTTCTCTTACAAAGGAAGAGTGAATTAAACCACCGGTCCACCTTCTTCCGGATTTGGGTAATCATATAGATGGTATATTGCATTAATTGAAGTTAAAAAAAGGAAAAGGAATGCTAAATATGGAAGAAACATACGGGCATGAGGCGGCGTGAAGCGATTTTCAACATAAAGCGGTGTGAGAGCATCAACGCAAGGAGGCCTTGTTCCAAGTCCACCTTTTTCTCGGGGAGTGGTTAGTTACCGTCGGGAGTGGTGGCATGTTGTTACGATTGTTCTCCGTCAACCACATTTGATGCATTTATTCTTTCGCCACCTTGGCCTTGATTTTGGTTACGATAGTTGTTGCCCCACTCTTGACCTTTATTCACGTGGTTGACTCGATTAAACCTTAACACATCACGAGCACCATCTACGGTTTGGTTTCTCGTGACGTGCTGTCTTCTTTGTGCTATCTCAGAATTTACAGCTCCATGGAGTTGGTCTGTATGGCGTTCGCAGTACCTTGTTGTCAGTAGTTGTTTACTGTGTGCGCCCAGCATGTGTAACTGGTGGTAGGAACCTCGTTATTTGTGCCACATATAGCTTTCACTGGTGTAGTTTTCTCTCTAGGCAGTGGTTGAAGGTATTGAAGTATGGCTTGTCCTCCGGGTGTGGACGTGGACACGCATCCATCTGGTCGATCTATGATGTGAGCCTTCCTCAACAGTTTGTGAGAGCTCTATCCCATGCCTCTGCCGGGTTCTCCCTCTAGTTGTCCAAAGTATTTGTCCCTTTGCACCCGGTTATTGCAATTTTGTAGTGGGAAGAACTTGGTCAAGAACTTATGCACTAAGTCGTTCCATGAAGTAATGGAATCCGATGGCTAACTTGTCAATCAATGTTTGGCTCTATCGCCTAGTGAGAGTAGAACAACTCAGCACGAGTTTCTTGTTTGACCTCATTATACTTGATGCGTGTCGTAGACCCGAAAGTTAGTCAAATTTGGATTTTTTCATTGGGTAATCAGGTAGACAGGGATGTTGAAACATCACAATAAGGTTCTTGACTTCAACTTCGAAGTTGTTTTGCTTGAATAAGGCAGATGTGGATAGCCATCACAGATAAGTTGTAGGCGGTAGGGCAAACTCTTTAGCAACATAGATGGATCATCTAGTTGTATAAGCGGCTGGTGTGATTCCTACCGGTATTCCCATTACGACCCCTTTGGGCTCGTTTGCTCAATACTAAGATCACGCTCTTCATTGTTGCGCAGTTGTTAGATTTACGATACGTGTTGTTCTCGGAGTTCGGCGTGTCGATGTAAGTTTCACTTTAGGCTTAGGATCAAACAGATGTAGTTCAGCTTGACCCCGTGTTCGCATGCACTCACTATAACCTTGACTGCAATCACATACGAAATAGAAAGACCAAATTACCAGCACTTGTAAAAATAAATAAAAAAAACAAAAACAAAAATTCCAGAGTAATATCTAATTGCCTTATTTTCAATATCAACACTAAACTTTTTCCCGAAACAACGGCGCGAAAACACGATAAAGCGAAAGCGTGATGTAAAACTTATATATCGCCTGTATGCGCAAGTGCGCGTCGTATCAAAATAACTACAATGTACCGCCAAATACGGATATCGATCCACGGGGGGGAAAGTCGTTGATTCCCAATTTAGACTTTGAGTATTATCTGGACGTAAACTTTGAGTGACCAACTAACTATGTGTGAGATTAAATTAAACTAAGTTATCTTAGTGATTTACTGTGTTATGAAGACTAGGGCTATGTCTCCCTCTACCACTTTTGATGGATTACTACCTATAGAAATTACCATTCAGTTTATTCATGACTTATTGATGACGGGGTGATCGTGCCTACGAGATACCCTCTCTCGAGGTGTATCTGCCTATCTCACTAGCAGGGTTGAGTGTATCTCTACCCCAACCCGATACTCCGAAATGCTTAAATGTTCTAACCTTAATTGCCACCCTCGGAATCGAGATATCTCTATTCACCGAATTGACCAAGGATCGCTCTATTAAGATACCTGGGCGTCCTCATCTCTTGATCTCGGATACCCAGCAAAATCATGCCAATGTTGGCCAGACATCACCATGTAAGTAAATTATAGATGTAGAGCAGATACTAAAAAGTCATAAATGTAAATAATATAAAATGTGAAATCTCTAATCCATGCAATCGTGACAGGGTTCAACAAAACCCTAGATATGAATCTAGAACATCTTTGGGCGTAAAATTTTTATAAGTATTCGATCTATAAAACATCATCATTCTTTCGAGAAAGAAGAAAAATACAAAAGTAGCTTGTCTTAACTAGCGGTTCCATGACGCCCTCTTTGGTGCCCTAGTCGTACATTATCTTGTTTTCGATTTGATTACCTTACGCTTTTAATGTTGGAGAGGCAAAAATCACGCTGACGTCGCGACGTTGCCGCTTGTTGACTTCTATTCTTGTTGACCCGATGTTGGGACGTCACGACGTTGCTGCCAACTTTCTGCACTTCTGCTCTTTGCTCCAAAATGATCTCAAAAACCCCCCGTTCACCGCTGTTTTCACAAAAATGCAAGAATCAGATATCGGGCTATAGAAATGCGTATTTAACTGTAAAATTAAGCTAAAACCATAAGACAGACGCGTGTATGGCATGAGTGTTTTAGGCACTCATCACACATCCCTTTGCGAAGTTCTTGTAGAGTTTGGGTCTTGAAGTTGTTTCCTAGAGTAGAGGCTTATATTTCTAGCCATGGAGGCCTAGAGGAGGCTGCGCCAATGATATTTACATTCATGACTTCACCAAACCATGCATGATACTACTTGATGAGTAGGGGTCCTTCTCATGAGGGCCCCATCTCCTTAAATGAAGAAAGGAGAAAGTAAAAAAGAGAGGGTTACAGAAAGGATAAAGGAGAAAATAAAAAAGGGTGGGTTGCTCTTTGAACAAGAAAAGAGCAGCTGCCCCTTTTTTTGACACCTCTTTCTTTGATGCACATTTCTTCTCTTGACTTGGCATTTTTCCTATAAATAGGCAATTCATTCTTCAGTAGTTAATCATCCGAGAATGTGAGAGAAGATTGAGAGAAAGAGCAAGGGGTTCTTTTCTCTGTTTAGTACGAGATTTATGTAGAAGCTATCTTTGATAGTAGTAAAACTCGTTTTTTCGGTTTATATTTTCTCAGATATCCCTAGCTTTCTTATAAAGGGTGTTGTGAAAATCTATGTAATTGTACAAATTTATTACATAATGGTTTTTGTCTTGGTTGGCCCGTGGTTTTTCTCCGATAAAAGAGTTTTCCACGTAAATCCTTGTGCCATTTATTTTTCTTAGTCTATTTCTCTATTCTAGTTGATATTTTGCTAAGGTTGATCTCGGGGTTTTTTCTCAACACTACTGGCTTGCTTGATTTGATCAAATGTGCGTGCCCTCTGGCTCGAAATTCCTCAAGTTCGATCCGACATATCAAAATTGCAAATGAATAGCCCTTAAGAAAATTAAAATGACACATTCGGCTAAATAAATCTTCCACGACATAAGCTTACACAAGAACAAGCTCAGGTTATATTTTGACTTCTTATGTAAATCCCACATCTAAAAGAGTGGGTTTTTGCTTGTATTTCATAGCCTATAAAAAGGGCTTCTCCTTATGTAATATGTGCACCTCTTCCCCATCTTCCTTAGGGTATTTGTAGTATTGCCCAATTGCTTGAGTATTTACTTTTTGGCTCAATTTCTTAGGAAATTAATTTGTGACCCTAATTGTAATTCTCTTTGATTAGTGGAAGTTGTTCGCTGGCACCCAAGGCCATAGATATTTATTCTGAACCTCGTTAAATTTTGTGTGCTCTCTTTCTTCTCTATCATTAGTTATTCTACTTGTTACATTATTTAGTGCGTTTGTACAACAAGTGGTATCAGAGCTTTAAGTTCTTTTATAAGTATGTTCTGTGGCTGCGGTGTAGCCCGATCTTTCACATCAGAAATTTGTTCCTGAACTACTAACAATTGAAATCTGTTCAAGAGAAGCTCCATTTTATGGAATATTTATGGACGTTCTGTCTAAGAAGATTGGTATTTTGACACCATTTGGACCAATTCAGCCTTTCTTAGGAACTTTTGTTTTGTCTAAGTGGGACTATGGTGGTCAATTCAATCTTTCCTAGGAACTGTCCTAGTATTTGCAGACGCAATTGTGTGGAAAGACGGCAAAATTTGGGTAAAAAAAAATAGCGATCACAAATGCAAAAGTAGATGTTGAAAATTTTGATGGCCAGAATAATTTCAGCTTATGAAAAAGTGATATGAAAATAAAAAAGGGAAATGTGACATCAAAGAGTAGAATGGAAAAAGATGAATGTGCCTTTAGTTATGAGGAGGGGCATTGCCAAAGATCGGCCCCAAGCCAAAAAGAGCATAAGGTCAAGTCTATGTCCGATGTCAGGTATCGAAAGGCCAGGGTGATTCTAGTGATTCCGAAGTTATGTTTAGCTATTCATCAAACTATCAGCTGGCTCTTTGATGAATGGATTTTTGACGGTCAGACTCCACGATACGCCAACATAAGGAAAGTGGTTCTTCAAGTTTGAAGAAGCACAGGAGTTGTTTATACGGGTAGTTGTGATGTTAGCTATATCACCGGGATTCAATTTGGTTGAGGAATCATGATGGATCAATTAGAGTTTTGACAGATGTTCCTAAGATAAAATCGGTTGAAAAGAATCTCTATATCTTTTTAAAGGGGTTCCTAGATTTAAAGGCCTTGTCATGATTATTCGAGATGGAGTTCTAAATGTAATTTCAGACGCTCTTTTGGTTATGAAAGGCACAAGAAGAAATAACTTGTATTACTATAATGGTAGTATAGTGATTGGAGTAGTGGCCACTAAGCCGTAGTGTGAAGATTCAAGATTACCGCTTGTGGTATAGATGTTCGGGGCCTATAGTCGAGAAGTGAGCGTATAGGTACGATCCTAGTAAAGGACATTATGGTGGCAAAGTGAATGGGTCTTACTAAGATTTATTGAAAACTTTAGATGTTGGCTTACTCTTGAGTGAGATGATACATGGGATTAGTATGCTATTGACTTTGTTAATTCGGGGATTGCGGCAAGTGACTTGATAAATGATACAACAACCGTTTATGTGTTTACTCTTTCAGGAGCACTAATAAATTGGAAATCTACGAAGCATATTGATATTCACTATCAGTTTGTGCAAGAGATTATTAGTGAAGGATAAATATTACTTCAAAAGATTGAGACTATAAAAAAATCCCGCAGATTTGTTGACTAAGGTGGTGACAATGATCAAGTTTAATCATTATTTGGACTTGATCAATATTGCGAAAGTTTGATTGCACCATTGAGTGCATGTTGAGGCGTTGCAGCTTTTGTCAAATAGAAGTTTCGAGATGGGATGGCATATTCGTCAAGGTGGAGATTTGTCATATTTTGACTTCTTATGCAAATCCCACATTGGAAAAAGTGGTTTTTTCAGATCTCATAGCCTATAAAAGGCAGTTTCCTTATGTAAATATGTGCACCTCTTCCATCTTTCTTAGGGCATTTGTAGTATTTTCCCCAATTGTTTTGCATTTATTTTTTTGACCTAGAATTTCTTAAGAAATTGATTTGTGGCCCTAAGTTTGTAATTCTCTTTGATTAGTTGAAGTTGTTCGTTGGCGCCTGAAGACGTAAGTATTTATACCGAACCTTGTTAAATTTTGTGTGCTCTCTTTCTTCTCTGCCATTAGTTATTCTACTTGTTGCATTATTTCGTGCGTTTGCACAACAATTTGAGGTCCAAATAAGAACATAGTTGAACTAGTAATGTAGGATTATATTCCCCATGTCAACCCTTTTAATAGGTTCCAATTTCCATTCTTCAATACTCTCCAAACATTTATCCTCTCACCAAGGAATGCTCTTTTTTAATGCATAATAATAATATGACATTGTCTCTTAAATTTATAAATAATGTCATTTACAGGTCGACAGTTAACAAGCATTTGTACTTTGCTCTTATTTGTTGGAATCTAGATTTCTGAAGCAAGAACCAACCCAAGTTAACTTAAATATTTGTCTACTTAATTAGTATTCCTAGCTAATACTTCTTGGTTTTATCACAAGAAAGTAGTTAGAAGGTTTAAAAAGCTGTTGGAAATAGTGAATGAAATTAATGACATTCATTGAATAACTCTTTGTTCAAAATTCTATGAATTTCAGTTATATAAAATTAATTTACATTCAATTTAATAATTTAATTCATGACATTAAATGAATAATTTAATCTTTAATTCAATTAATAATTTAATTCGGAATTCAATGAATAATTTTATTCTGAATTCTAAGGGTTTGGGAAGCCAAAAATGTTTGGCATTTAAAAAGGCTGGGTATCTCCTTTATAAAGGTTGTCGGGGTATTTCAGTAGGGTGTCTCTGTAAAAGGCTCAATGAGTCTCGAAGTTTTCCTTCGTCCTTTTGTCCGTGATAGTGAAAACACATCCTCAGTTCGCCAGAGTGGCGACAATGTTCTTTTGTCGACCATTTGACAATAATTTTATCCTAGGAGACATACGCCTTGGGAATTTCATCGCACTAGTGAAGAAGGCAAATTTGTCTTAATGAAATTGTGAATTTCATAAGACTCGGTTGTTTTCTACTTTGGTTTTATTTCTCCTTCACTCTCTATTACTTCACTTTTGGTTTTTAGTGTTGTTCGGGCTAACCATCTTTATGCAAGTGCAATGTTTTTCTAACAATCTTAAGACAAATTCCACAAGAAGTTGTTGATTGATTTGGTTGTGGAAAAAAAAAGAAAAAAAAAAGGAAAAATTCCTTTGGTCAGGTAAACAAATGATTTGGTTTGTTACCCGTGTGGAAAAAAAAAACTAGAACAAGATGTTTCAGTTAAACAAACTATTTGGTTTGTTACCTGTGTGGGAAAAAAACTAGAACCAGGTGTTTCAGGTTGTGCCTCTATTGTAGAAACAATTATTTTGTTTCGACAGGAAAGTCATGAAAACCTTAAAAAATGTAAACATACTTGCCATGTTTAGGGGGAAAAACTTAACCAACAAACTGTGATTATTTGAGTTGGGGCTCTTCTTACAAGAAAAAAAGAAAGGAAAATTTTTTTTTGTTATGTTAAAACAAATTCATGATTTGTGGCTCAAAATAAGAGAAATCAAGGTTTCCAAGAAATGATACTTTTAATAATCAGTTTATCCTCAGACACAAACAGTTTATCTTTTAGAAATAAAATAAAATAAAATCCGGTTGTAGTTTAAAACAGCTTTGGCAGACAAAAAAAATGATTGGATATAAAGGAAAAATGATTGGTAGAAAAAGAGAAGGAACCAATTGGAGGAATGTTATTTGAAAGGAAAAGTGTTCGGAAAACCATAATTTATTTTTTTCAAAAATAATGTCTAGAACAAGGATTCATAAAAGAGCTGTTTGATGTTTTTTATAAGGAAAAAAACTCATTTGATTGAAAACTAAACATTTCTACAACCAAACAAACTAATGGTTTGTTGGTTTGAAAAATCCTTGTTAGTGCATACAAGGAGTTAGCTGATTTGGAAAATCCTTGTCGAAACATACAAAGAGTTAGTTGATTTGGAAATCCATGGTACAAGATAAGGACAAGTATAGAACTTGAGACCTTATGTAAAAGATCCTAATTGCCTATCGGGAACCTAAACCTTTAGGCTATAATTAGGGATTGTGTTGAATTATTGGAATTGACATTTTCTTGAATATTTTAGAAATGATATTTGAATCTAATAACGGTGTTGTGACTGAATTTACCCAAGCAACTATGTGTTTACATTGAAAATTGCAACAGTCTCATGGAAATTCTCAAAACAAATAGTTATTGCCAAATTCACAGTGGAATTTGAGTTTATAGCATTAGAAAAAAAATGAGAAAGAGGCTGAACAGTTACAATAATTCTTAAACGACATTTCCAGATGACCAAAGCCTATGCCTCCAATATCCATACATTGTGATTATTGGTAGAGCATTAAGAAGTATGGATAATGGTATGTCTAGACATATTAATCGTAGACATATTACCATTAGTCAACTACTCAGTTTGTATTATCTCTCTGGATTATGTAATGTGTAAGGATAACATTGCGGATCTGCTAACCAAATGGTTAAATAGAGAGTTAGTTGAAACGTCATCGAAGGGAATAGGACTAAAGCCCACAATAGAATAAGTCGATATGGTGGATACCTAACCTAGTTGATTGGAGATCCCAAGATCTATGTTCAAAAGGGACAACTAAATTTAAAAATAATTAGTTATATCACTGTGAGGATCTTCCCTTGTCTATTCCTATGATGAAATAGTGATGCTCAAACGAAGTAGGTTAAGTTATGCTTTTAATGATCTCTATGCATTGGAAAGAGTAACATAAGCTACTCTTAATTTAAGAGATCGCCTATGTAAGAGTGAAGTGGGGTCACTTCAAAGAGAATTGAATAGGGCATAATTCCTATTAAACTCTTGTAGAACCAGGCGCATATCCATGGCCAAAATGGACATAAAAGTGAGAACTAAAATGTGTTAGAAAGATTCTTATGTGAGATATGTCATTGTCTACACAAATTAAGGTATCAGCTTCAAGGATATCAAAGTATTTCATCGATTAGCTAGTAGAGTAAACATATTTTTACAAGGGAAGGTTCAAAGGGTAACACCTATCTCTCCTATGCAAATTTCAACCGTTGGTTCTATCATCAAGTCTGTCTCGTCTTTAGTCATTAATTTCATTCATGTGGGGGATTGTTAGAAATAGTGAATGAAATTAATGACATTCATCGAATAACTCTTTGTTCAGAATTCTATGAATTTCAGTTACATGAAATTAATGACATTCAATGAATAATTTAATTCATGACATTCAATGAATAATTTTAATTCAAATTCACTAATAATTTAATTCATAATTCAATTAATAATTTAATTCGAATTCAATGAATAATTTAATTCGTAAAAAGCGCCCGCCCTCCTTTGAGCAGCGTCATTATGGTATTTCAGGAGTGTCCCAAAAAGGTCATTGAGTCTCGAGTTTTCCTCCCTTCGTTCTTTTGTCGGTGATAGTGCGAACACATCATCAGTTCACTGGAGTGGCGGCAATGTGCTTTTGTTGACCATTCGATAACCGTTTTATCCTAGGAGATATATGCCTTGGTTATCTCGCAGCACAAATGGAGGCGCGACTGTCTTAAGGAAATTGTGAATTTCACAAACTCATATTCTCTACTTTGGTTTTAGCTTCCTTCTCACTTAGCTATTTTTAATTTTGGCTTTGATGTTGTTTGAATCCAACCATCTTTTAAGTAGGTAAACTTCTTTCTTGAATTAAAACCTAGAGAAGTCACTGTTGGTATTAATCTAAACAGAACTCACCTACGACTAAGAGGTTATTGTCTTCCTACCAGAAAATCATTGTCTTCTGCTCATCTTTATAAGGTTTATCAGTAGTTCACTTTACTTACTATGTCAGAAAAGTCACAAAAATTGAAATGTACGTTTTTCTCTCAAACTACTAGTCTTGAAACTTTTTTGTTCAAAGATATTTATTGCACTTCACTCCTACCATTAACAAATACTCTAGTTTTTGGTTTTTTTTATTTCCCCTTTTCTGAATAAAAACCCATGTAATAAACAAACTTAATGATTGTAGAAATCTTTCTGGCTTCCCATAAAAGATTCAATTGATTAATCCATGATCAACAAAAATATGCAAACCTGAAACCCAGTTAAGAGCATCATTGTCATTTCACACCTCAAGCCCAAAGGCCCGAAGTGTTAAACGACACAAAACTTCCTTCAAAATTAGATTGTGTCCAATTACCAAATTCTTGCTCTGAGTGATGCGCAACATTCTAAAATAATCAAACTCAATTACAACAGTCCATACTTTAATAATTAAAAAAAAAATGTCATCAATCACATTATACCAAAATCTGCAATTTTAATCTCAAAAATTCATAACTGTTGTCACACTAAAAAACAAATCTATAGATCTCCCATCCTAGCCATCACTCCTTGACCAAAACAATTATAAACTTTAATTTGCATAATATATATATATATATATATGATATATATATATATATATATATATATATATATATATATATATATATATATATATATGTATGTATGTATGTATGTATGTATGTATAAAGTTTTTAATTTATGTGATTATGCTGATTTTTGTGAAAAATTTATTACCTCTTTTAAAAATTTTGAAATTCTTAATTTAATAGATTTGATGTATCATCCGAGACCGATATGTCTCGAGACCCTTTGAATCGATGACCAATAATATGACCTTGAATGATGTTTTGAAAAGAGAGATTCTAAAAAAGTTGGGTTTTTGAGAAAATGAAATAAGGGAAGCTAAATACATCTTTATGTACACTAGAGAATGTTAATAGCAAATGCATTTTTAACCTTGACTTATCACTTGTTGCTTATAACTCTACCATATGTCAATATTGTTTTTCCCAAATTGAACATGTGTCAAGGTAACTTTCAAGAGGCTTATATATATTATTGTTTTCAATCTTGATAGCTTACAATAACTTATATTAACATAAATTAAGGAATTATAAGTCAATGAAAACCATTTTTCTTGTAGTGTTCTCTCTCATTTTTTGGGTCACCTTTTTGCCTCTTCTTTAATATATTTACTTATCAATATATATAATCTTGATTTATCATATAACTGTAAAAACTATAATATATTCACCTTAATATCATCATAATAAATTCAAGCCAATTCATTTTCTCATGTCATTGCAAAATAATGCTCCCTGATTATTAATTTTAATAAAATTCTAGCTAAACCCATACTCCAAAATGAAATCCGAAGGTTCAAAACATTAAACAATAGCAGCAATGATAGTTAAAGCGTTTAGAAGAAAACTTGAACTCTACTTTGGTTTCAAAGAAAATGTGATAAAAGATTAAAGCAAAATTTTACATGTATCCAAAGAAAAATTAATCTATTTTCGTGTAAGAAACATACCCACAACAAAGACCTCTAATCAAACAAAATTTTGAGATAGAGCACAATGGAATTTTATTAAATATCATTTAAAATAATAAATAAGTATCATTTTTCTATTGAATATACTCTAAATAAAACCATTAAAAAATAAAAATTTTGTCAATTTTTTTTCATTTTTGAATAAAAGTTCTAAAAATATATATATATATATATATATATATATATATTTAAACCTCCACCCCCAAGAAAGCCTCATTCATTTCCTTATTTCTTTCTCCATCTCCACTTCTTATGTTTCTTTGACCCTATAGTATTCTATTTATTTCATAAATTTGTCTTCATTGCAACTCGAACTCTAGACCTCTTCTCTCCTAATGCTCAAGGTAGTGAATAAACAAAGAGAAACAAGAATCATCAGCAAGGATTTAGAATATTCAATTTAATTACTAAACTAATATAACTTGCACTTTTATCAGATCTTGTGGATTTGTAGAGAAGTATGCACACAAGAACCATGCATCTTTCAAACTATCCTCGAGGTGATGGTTAAGGCAGGGCACTTGAATCACTAAGAAATGATTTCTTTTTCTTAGCCATTCTCTAAAACTAATCTCGCATTTAGATCTGTGGTCAGGACATTTTCTCATTTATAGAGTACTGATAATGCTTTTCAACCGGAACTAGGCTTGAGCGTGCTTGAATTGCTGGGCCGGTCCACTGACTCTGGATGTCGGGCTCCTCTGCAAAAACAAGAAACAAAAGGATCAAGGGACTCACCCGCTGTTCGATGCCTAAGTCGCTTTTCAGGGAAGAGAAGACTAACCGCTAGTGGAATGAAGTTTTGTGCATACCTTTCACCGATGAGGTGGCCTGGTATTAATAGTGGGTGACTTTCCCAATTTGGTGGTGATAATGGACTGCTCCTTATTGATGGGATTTTCTTTCCCTTATCCCCGCCGACACATGATAACAGAAGCGCTATCGGGAATTATTCTACTTCCCTTATCAGGAGATCTCATCTGCCTGATAGGATATGGGCTCTTGGGCTTTTCGCACGCCTCGGGAGGGATGAACTCAATCTGCTTTAGGCTCCCGTGTCAAAGCCTAGTTGTTTTACTAGGCTTGTTTATAAGTCTCCTTTTAATCCTACTTCTCGGACTTGAGGGGTGGGCCTGCACGCCTACTTTAAACTCCTATCGTTGCTCCTCAAATTTCTTATTTGTTACAATAGCGTGGCAAAGGGCTGTGTCATTTCTTGGATCGGGTGCGATTTCCACGTGGTTGCTCAGGGCTGGTTTGATTAAGGCTTTGTCGTCGTTAAATGTCCTATGGTAATGATGACTTTTCAACTTTCACGCTTATTTCCTCTAGTTCTTCCAGTTTCTTTTGAGAACATCCTTTGATCGTTAGCATTGTTTTCCCCTAATATTAAAGCTTTTTCCTTCTCTGTGAGTTCGAGCTTTTTTTTTCTTGAAACTTGTTTGATCATTGTTCAAAACTTCTTTTGGTGTCTTGTAATACCCTGCTTGGGGTCGTCCCTTTCGTTCTGTTCCTAGGACCGATACATCTTTTTCCTTCTTTGTCTTTTCGAGAGGTGTTGCGAGGCGTTAGGGCTAGCCTGGTTAGGTTTTTGTCTAGCTTCGTGTATTCCCATGGGTCCGGGTCGTTCCTCTTCTTTGCTTATAGGGGTGGGCTCCTCTACGGAGTGTGGTTCAGGGTAGACGGGTGGTAAGTCTAATCGTTTAGCCACAGTTGTTCTTCGAGATGCCCCAGGGGAACCTCCTTCCCCCTTGCGTAAAGGCAAGGACAAAATTGATGAGATTAAATACCCTGTGGGGTCCGAATATCCGGGTCGTCAGGCGTAACACCCCGGGCAGGTCCCAGCAGGCTGAGCCTTATCTGGGGAAATCTTCGCAAGATGATATAGGCCCCCATTTGGTGTTCAGGTTTGGTCTCCTCACGTATTGACCTCCTATGTCGTTCAAGTGCCTAAGATGGTGTGCTTTTTCAAGGTGGCCTTTAAGAATGGCCTCCATTTTCCTCTGCATCCCTTTATAAAAAAGGTTTTGCAGCATTTCAACGCTCCCAGCTCTTTCAACCTCACCAACTCTGTATGTTCTCGTCATTGTTAGTTGTCTTTAGGATAAGGGCTTGGTGTTCCCGCATAGTTTTGTTCCTGACCTCTTTCACAGGAAGGAAGCCGCTAAGGGCTTTCTTTATTTATCTAAGCGTTCCAGCGCTTCGCTGATCATCTCGGATCTCCCGTCTTCCCACAGGAATTGGAAGGAACGCTACTTTTTTGTCAGTGGCCGTCGTTGGGAGTATAATCCCACCAACCAGGAAGACACACTGGGCGTTCCAACTGTCTGGACCACTCCCTAGAATCTTCCTAAGCTTTGCTTTGTTTTAGTTTGGTTTGGCCTTCACAGATTATAGGGTATCCCTAACTTTGCATCGTCAGGCTCTCTTCGTATTCGCCCCGACCTTAGCCCCAAGACGTGGACGTGGCGAAGTTGGCCAAGTGTCTTCCGCGTGCTTACTCTGAGCTCATCAGGTCGGACATTCCGGGGTCTGCAAGTTCGAAGTCTTCCCGACCTTCTACTCTAAGGCCTTCACCTCCATCTATTATGAAGTTCTCCCACTAGAGGCCTCCTGTTGTCAAGCCCACTAAGGGAAAGCTTCAAGCTCGGGTGGAGACGTTGTCCAGGAGGCCTCGAAGTGTGAAGCGAAAGTCTCAGGACTCCCTTGAGAAGTGCCATCCGGCCTGGGGTAAAGCCCCGTGTCAGGACGTCTTCTTCACCCTCCGCCACGTCCAGCGCAGGCATTGCCATCTCCGGCCGAGGTGCCGAGAGCGCCAAGTTCGCAGCCTCGCTCTGCCTTTGCTGCAAAGGCCGAAGATTCCTGTGAGGGTCAAGAGCCCCGCTGGAGGCTGGTGCCTATCTCGCCTGGGTCCTCCGCAGCGCCTGAGCCCCTTCTTCGACACAGAAGACTGGGAGGAGCGCTGCCTCGAGCCGATAGAGATGAGGATTCCTTGCTTTCCAATGCGGAGCTTGCTGCTGGCGTTATCTCATCCATCCTCAGGGATTCTGATCTCAAGAGGTCGGATGCCCTGCCTGTTGAGGAGGCTTTGGCTCTATCACTCCAGGGGATCACCTCCGTAAGTTCCCGTGTCTTTATTTGTCTACCTTTATCTTGGGTTTGAAAGCAGTATTGACTCTATGTTAGGTATTACAAAGGCTACCCATCCTCAAGAGTTCGCTAGCACAACATCAATGAGGGTCATGTCAAAGCCGCCAGAGCCTACAAAGCTAAAATGGCTTCACTTACCTCTGAGATGGCTGAACTGCGAGCTCAAATGCAAAATATGATGGAGGAAGCAATGAAGCTCAAGTCCGACCTGAGGCATACTTCGATGGTATGAGCGCGGGCCGAGGGTAGAGAAGAGAAGGCCCGTGAAGGTTTAAGAGTTGCCGAGGGCGAGCTTCGGGAGGTCAAGGATAGCTGTGATATCAAGCCGCACGAGCCAATGTGTAGTCGTGGAAGAGCCAAAATGCACCCGTAATGAGCTAATGGTAGTCGGGCGAAGAGCTGCAAGTCGCTAGAGATGAGTTATGAATGAAGCAAAGGTCGCATCGAGCCCGCTGGTTATCCAGGCCGAGCGCCTCTACTGAACGCCAATCGATGAGTGCCATGCTATGAGGACCTTCGCAGGCATGTGTACCCGTCGCTAGAGGACTCGAGCGATAGCAAGTTTGAGGGACGAGGCTTCGTACTTAGCGGGTTTCTAGATGGCTTGTTTTCCCAGGAGGGCTGCCGGCGCCTCACCCGCGAGCTGACCTTGGCCTTGATATCTCTGGGCGGTGAGGCGTAAAAGTCCTTTTCTTCGTTGACACCTAAGAGCCAAATACTTCTACCGAGGCCCGCTCCCCTTCTTCACCTTCTGCTCCTAACCCCACGCTTGACTTTTGAGCCTCCTTGTACAATTCTCGCTTTGTTTTGCCTAATCTTGGCTTTAGAACCCGATATATGTAACGCCGCTTCGGGCTTTGAGACTTAATAAATACCCAATTTTCTATCTCTTCGCTTACCCTAATTGTGTTCCTCAGGCCGCCTCGTCTGCTTCACCCCACTCCGGGTTGCGCGCCCAATGAGCGGCCGAGGTCTTGAAAACCGAGTCGCTGAGGCCTGCGGCCAATGTGCCTGTTTAACCGGGCTTCGGGCTACAAGGCCTTAGTCGGCTAAATGAGCTCTCAAAGCCGAGTCGCTGAGGCTCCGCCGCTAACTGGCCTCGAAATAACCGCCCCGGCTACAAGGCCTTAGTTGAGCAATCAAGCTCTTAAAAGCTGAGTTGTTGTGGCTCCGTGGGCTAATCTGCTTGAGCTAAACTGGCTACGAGGCTATATGGCATTTTCTCGAGCGCTAAGCCTCGAAAAGCCGTAGCCGCGAGGCTCCGCGGCTAATCCGCCTGCCGAACCGGCTCCTAGCTACAAGGCCTTAGCTAAGGGGGCCGAGCTCTTGAAATTGAGCCGAGGCTCCGGCTGACCGCCCAGCTGAACTGGCCTCTAGGCTACAAGGCCTTAGCCGAAACAGCTTCAAAACCGAGCCGAGGCCCGCGTGGTTAATCTCCCGAGCCGACCGCTCCCGGGCTAAGGCAGCCTAGCTTGAGCAGCTAAGCTCTTGAAAGCCGAAGCCACCGAGGCCTGCGGCTAATCTGCCTGAGCCGAACTGGTTCCCGAGGCCACAAGGCCCAGCTGAGCAACAGCCTCAGCTGAGTCACGAGGCTCGCGGGCCAATCCCGCCCGCCTGAACTCCGGCCCTCGGCCACAAGGCCCAGAAGCCGGCAATGAGCCTTGAAAGCTGAGCCGCTGAGGCTCCGTGGGCTATCTGCCTGAGCTGAACTGGCCTCTGGGCTACCAGGCCTTAGTTGAAATTTGATGGCTCTGGGCCTAAGGCCTTAGTTGGCGGAGTTGAGCTCTTAGTGAGAGTACATAGGCTCAGTGGGCTAATTTACTGGTGGGCGGCTCTGGAGCTGAGGCCTTAGTTGAAGCGGAGTTGAGGCTCTTGAAAAATGAGAGTGCCGAGAAGCTTAAGTGGGCTCATGCTGGTGAACTAGCCCCTACAGCGGCTATATGGCCACCCCGACCCCGAGTTAAGCTGCATGAGCAGTGTTGGGCTCTTGGCGGCTGAGGCCTTCACGAGTTGTTAAGCTATCTGGCCAAACTCTGCAGGCTCATGGGCGCGAGGCCTTCTGGTGATCGCTCTGGTAGCCTATTGGGCTCACGAAGTGAGGCCTTCAGGGCTGTTAAGCTCTACAAAGTGATCTTTGGGCTCTCTGAAGTGTTGAGAGCCTTCACCAGGCTGTTAAGCTCCTGTATTGAGCTAATGAGCTCTGGGCGGCGGGGCCTTCTGTTCATTATGCTCTGTGGCCGGATTACGTGGCTATATCGTGGGTTGACTTCCTTCTCTTGGAAAGGCGTGGGTAGCTTTTAATGCGGCTTTGGAAGTGGGAAATGGATTACGCGACTTCGACCGGCTTCGCCACAAATCATGACTCCTCTGTGATGGTGCTCATCTTGAATATCTTCCCTTTTTAGAAGGCGTGGTGGAATCCGCGCATGATGAAGTGTCAAGGTTTGGTCGTCATTCACGGGAGGATACACTTTTTGGAAATCGTGAGAGAGTGGTTTGGATTCAGGTAGTCTTACATTTGTAGGAGTTGTGTTTTTCCCTAGTTCCTCCCTTGTGGGAGTTATGTTATTCCCTAGTTGCGTTCGATGACGGAGCTATGCTAGAGAATGCATCTGGAGGGGGCGGTGTACTCAAAAAAAAACTTTTAGTACCACTCTCTCCATTTTTTTTCCTCTTCTTTCCCTTTCTCCTCTTTCTTCTCCTTTTCCTTCTCCTTTTTCCCTCGGGTCGCACTCTCTGCCTTCTATCTTTCCTTTCCCTTTCTTAAGATTTTTTTGAGAAATTTGCCTTGTATTGTTCGCTCCCGAGATGTAAGGGATGGCACTGCTGATTGTAACTTCTCTGAATCAATTGTATCTTCTTTGAAATAAAGAACAATCATTTTTTTTTTTTTTTTTGTGAAGCATGAATTTTCGTATTCTGAGGTGTGTAATTTTCTCAAGCGTTTTTGGTCAGTACTTTACCTTTGTTTTATCGATATGCCTTGCTTTTATTCGCGGGATATCAAACAAAGTAATCTCACGAACACCGCAGTTATTATCGAAAACTAATGGTACTTTATTAAAGATTACAATCAGAAAGTGCAGTGATAGAATCGTTTGAGGTGCTCGGTGTTTGAGAGTGAAATTAGGTACCGGCTTCTTAAAATGCGGGTTAAGTATTGGTTTACCGGTCGGACCGTAGTGACACGATATAAGGGCCTTCCTAGTTGGTTCCTAGCTTTCCATGTGTAGGATCTTTCATCATTTGGCGAAGCTTTTAAGCCAGGTCGCCGACATAACTCCTGAGTTTTGACCTTTCGGTCATAGTACCTTGCGAATCTTCTTTGGTAGTCTTAAATGCGTTTGGGACCTTCTCACGCTTTTCATCTAGAAGTCACAGGTTGTAGTCGAAGAGCTTCGCCGTTATGTTCTACGCGCCAGTTCAATCCTTGGGAGTTTTAATCGATCGGCAGCTGCAGCCTCGGTGCAATTGGGCGAATGGGGTCTCCTGTGTTGCTGACTTGCGTGTAGTTTTGTATGCGCATAACACCTCGGGGAGGTATTTTACCCATTTGCCTTTTAGACCTTCCAACTTGGTCTTGATGTCTTTGGGGTTCGATGGTGACTTAGCTTGTCCATTGGATTGTGAATGAGCTAGGGACAGTAGTAGTTTCTGATTAAGGCTGCCGGCACGAAAAATCCACGAACTTAGGATTGTGAATTGTTCCCGTTTATCGTACGGGGCTCGGGATACAAACACACGCTACTATAGAGCATGAAACGAGATTCACGTACCTTTTGTTACATGATAGTAGCGAGGCTCGGCTTACGCCCATTTGGTAGAAATAATCCCGCTGCTACGATGATAAATTTGCATTAGCCCTTCGATGGGCGAAGTCACAATATATCCCGACCCTTTGTGCTGAAAAGGCCGGGGCTTGAAGCGCGTCGATGGCTCGGATGGGAGATGAGAGATTTTTAGGCGTGCCAGCCAGACTTTGCATACGGCCCGGCTCTAGCTGCGTCTCTAAGCATTGTGGGCGATAAGTACCCCGCCTCGAGGCTTTTCCATGATGCAGGAGCTCCGATGTGATTTCCACATACGCCTTCATGTACTTCCCTCAGCACGTAGTTGGCATCTTCCCTTGCAATGCACTTGAGGATGGGTGTGAAAAAACCTCGCTTATAAAGGGTTCCTCGATGAATAGTGAACTTGGCAGACCTCTACCTAAGCTTAGATGTCTCATTCGGGTCGTTTGGCGAGTGAATCATACATTAAAGTAGTCCCGAATGGGAGTCCATCCATTTCGGCTCGGACATGTGGGAGAGATCTCTTCATTGTTAGAGATCTCTGAGAGGTTACAAAAAGGTACTCAGCAGTGTCGATCTATTAAGGTCTTCTTGGGAAGTACATTTGGATTTTGCTAGGGCATTTGCTCGTGAATTTTTTGCTCTCGGTATGTGTTTGATGAATTTCGTACAAACTTCTTAAGTAATTCCGCACCTTCTTGAGAGTATAGGATCATTTTTTATACGGCCGAGTCTTATTTGTTTACTACCGGAGTTGGGAGTCGTGCATACCTCTAATTGATCACTTCCATGGAATGGCGAGTTAAGCCCCGATTGTAGCTGACCCTTATACTCGGCCTCGTTGATAGAGCTCGGAACCCCGAATCTTAGGCGCATACCGATATCTATTAAATCGGAGGTGAAATTAGGCCAGACACCACTCCCTTGAGCATTAGGCGCCCCATCTGCAGACGGCCTCCAAACTAGGAGTCGGATGTCGAGTTAGGTAGCCCGACGAAGCTGCGAGGTAGATTCCATGACAAAGTCTACCAAGATCTGCCCTTTTATTGTTGTTCTCGGTTTGTATCTGATGTCGAACTCGCTCAGCTCTATGGCCCACTTCATCAATCTTCTAGAGGTCTCTAGTTTGTGTAGCACTTGCTTCATTGGATATTCTATCAAGATTTCGATGGTATGAGCTTGGAAGTAAGGCGGGTTTTAGACCCTACGATTGATGCGGATGTTCTCATCTTTAGATTACCTTTCCTCTCTGCCCCTCTCGAGCTTGGCTGCAATATTAGACTTCTTTCTTGCACTCATCTTTGTCTGACCGGAATGGTTGAGAAATGCGAAGCAGTAGAGTGAAATAAAGACCCTCCACTCATAAGGGACTTACCAAAATGGAGAGCCCTCCTCATAAGTTTTCTTTGTGAAGATGCTTCTTGCAGTGTACGTCCCGATGGAAAGCTTTTTAGAACTTGGAAGAAGGGTGACACTTGTCGGCCTTGGACCTGAAAGCGGCAAATGACTATTCTTATAGTTAGGCGTTGGACTTCTTTTATGTTTGATGGAGGCGGCATGTCGAGTACAGCTTTTATCTTGTTTAGGTTTGCCCTCATTCCTCGGTTCTTGTTGACTATAAGCCAAGAATTTTTTCGATTGAGACTCACGGCGCATTTAGCTAGATTGACTTCATGTTGTACTTTTTAGGATCACAGATGCCGGCCGGATGAGCTATGGGCTCGATCGTAGTTGATTTACTAACATGTCATCTATATACCTCCATAGATGTCTGTTGTTTCTGGAACATCACAATTACCAACCTCTCAGTGATGGCTCATTTTTAGTCGAAGAGGCATTGCAGATAGTAATAGGTCCCTTGCCCAGTGACGACTGAGGTCTTCTCTTGGTCGTTGGGATCCATGCTGATTTGGTTGTAGCCGGAGAAAGCATCCATGAAGTTGAGGAGTTCATGGCTGGCTGTGGCGCCTACTATGAGGTTGATTCGAGGTAAAGGGAAGCTGTCTTTTGGGCATGCTCGGTTGTGTCGATGAAATGATCTGAGTCGCCATTTTCCATTCGCTTTTTGATGGAATACGACGTTGGCCAGCCATTCGCGGGGTATTCCACTTCCTAATTGCACCTACAGGAGGAGCTTAGGCCTCGTGTAATCGCTTCTGTCTTTACGGGGCGAAACTTCCTCCTTTTTGCTTCTTGAGTTTAAAGAATGGGTGGCGCTTAGTTTGTGAGTGATTATTGCGGAGATTCAATCCACTCCCATGTCCTCCAGCTTCTGAAAACATCCTTGATTACATTTTAAGAGCGGATAAGGGAATACGAGGTCTTACGGTAGCTTAGACTAATGTGAGGTGTTCGGGTGGTCGTCCATCTGTATAGGCTCTGGCTCTTGGGGCTCGGGGCGAGATGCGACCCATCCGCATGTGAGTTCGATCCACGTATATGTTGTCGACCGCTTTTTGCTTCATTGATGTTGAGTAACATTCCCTGGTCACGCGCTGGTCTCCTCGAACCATTCCTACTCTGTTTATGGTGGGGAACTTGATCACCATGTGATAAGCGGAAGGGATGGCCTTTATGGTGTTAAGAGAGGGCTGCCACGACTAACACGTTATAAGGCCCGAGGGGCATACACTGCGAGAAATCTTCTGTTGTTGTTACGGCATGGGGGTCTCTCGAAGTGAGCCTTAGCGTAATTGACCTCAAAGGTAGCACTTTTTCTCTAGAGAATCCTTGCAGGTGGGTGTTGACTAGTTCCAGCCTTTCCCTTCCGATGCCCATCTTGTCAAAAGCTGATGCAAAGATGATGTCGGACGAGCTCCCATTGTCGACAAGGACTCGATGGATTGTTTTGTTAGCCACAACTGCCCTTATCACCAAAGGGACGTCTTGGGGGTGTTAACGTCCTTCTAGGTTTGAATCCGAGAAGGTTATGGCGGTGTCCAGTCAAGGGAGTTTGGACATTGCTTGCACCTCCAAGACCTCTCGACACGATACTACGCGAATGAGCGCTTCTAGGTGAAATTTGGACTCCCGCCTCCTGTGATCCTCCTGAGATCACATGGATTTCCCCCAAGGGCTGTTGGTGTTGAGTTGGGGTTGGTTCTTGCAGAATTGGTGGTGGCTCACGGCTTGATCACGACCTTCAAAGGCTATGTAGCGTGAAAGATACCCGGTGAATCAAATTATTCTATTTCCTTCACCCAGGTTGTATGTAATCATCGGATTCGATGCCCGTAGTCACGGTGGAACTCCGCGATTATTTGGTCCTCTCTTTTGGTTGAATTAAGACCTCATCTAGGATGGCCATCTCAGAAAATTTTCATGTTGCACCTCGTGCAAGACTCCCGTGATCACGTGGTACATCGGGGTGAAGCGCCGAGGTGAATCTTCTTTGCCATAGCTCGTCTTGAGGTGGTCCCAGTACGGTCTCGGCGGCTCCCTCGCCTCTTTGGGGGATCGTTCTCTGTCCGCTGCTTGGGGATCTCTCGGTCTCTTTTATCTCCTGAAGCCGCTCCGTTGCTTGTCGATCCTGCTTTTCTCATATGGGTTGAAAGAGCTTCTATAACGGATATGAGGGGCACAACCGCCGGGAAATTTTAGTACTTCTCTGCTTTAGCGAGCACCTCGGCCATGCTTGCCTGAGGATTCTTTGAGATGAAAACATTTACTCTAACACAACAATGTAGATACGTGTTAGCCCAGACTACAAATCTGGAACATCTACCTTTAATGACTTGGCATTGAACCTGCAGACGTAAGACCTGAGAACTTTCTTGTAGGTTCTACTTTATGGGCGTGAAGTGATAACTCGACTTCCCGTATGTCTAGCTCAGGTAAGAGTGGGAGGCAGATGCGATGAGCTCTCTAAATGAGGAGACTGACAATGGTGGGAGCCTGTTAAACCCGAGAGCCGTCTTGGGCCTTTTAGCGTGATAAGCGAAGGCTGCATCGTCACAGTCTTGATACCCATGCAGCTCCATCTGGTTCTTATAAGTATTAAGATGGTCGACGGGATCAGCCGGCTCCATCGAATGCTTCTATTTGCGGCATCTGAACTTTGTTGGGAGAAATGTAGTACCTCGCGGGGTGAGCGAGGACTCGGTTCTTTACACCCGGGGTGTCCGCGATGCAGGCTAGGCCCTTTAAGACTTCCTTCATGCGGTTGAGCTCCTGTCGGATGCCCTTGAACCTCTGCTCCCGAAAGTCGCTCCCAGTTCCTTGCTGATGAGGCGCTCATCCATTCAGATATTTCCCCGTGTGTGCTTGTTGCGCTCCTCTACGGGGGGTTAAGTAAGGCTTCGTGCCCCTTCGCTCATTTGGATTACGCCTTCTATTTCTGCCTCTCGGGGAGGGGTGTGGTTGTTCTTCCTGAGGGGTGGTATTGTGGCCTTCTTGGGCCTGTCGCACTTCCTGCGGGCGTTGCATCTGTCTGGTGAGTTGCTCTAATTCCCTTATCAAGCGTTGGTTGGTGAGACGGAGTGCCTCCATCTCGTTTGTGTTATCGTGTATAGTTTCGGTGCGCTGCGGGGAGAATTACGACTATCTACGTTGCCTTGCTGGTCTTGCATTCTTGGAGGATTGGCGTGGCTCCGCAGCGTGTTAGAGTTGATACCATCGATCAACCCGAGGTCGATTTATTTGTAAGGGCCTGTCGTTCCCCCGAACGGTGCTAAGCGATGATGCTTTTCAAGCCCCAGGCGATCCAGCGACTCGATGTCGGGCTCCTCTGAAACAAAGCAAGGATCGCGAGGCTGCTTGGGTTGCCTCAGATGCTAGTCGATTCTTCCGGTGGAAGAGAGATTAACTTCTTAGGGAATGAAGTTTTGTGTGTACCCTTTCACTTAGATGGGGTGGCACGGTATTTATAGTGGGTAACTCCCGATTTGATGGTAATCTGAAATTTGTCTCTCTTATTGGATGGGATTTTCTTTCCTTATCGCTATCAGATTAATAAGGGATAATTAGAAAGCAGTTATTAGGAATTATTCTACTTCCCTTATTGGTGGAGATTCGATTCGGTTTATAGGATATGGGCTCTTTGGGCTTTTCGCGTTACCGGCCCTTGGGAGGGATGAGCGGAGGCTCCGTTTGGGCATGTGTCGGGGTCGGGCCGTTTCATGTTTGCTTATAAGTCTCCTTTGAATCCTACTTCTTGGACTTGGGGGGTGGGCCTGCGCGCCTACTTTTTAAACCCTATCTAGTACAAACCCTAGAATACTTAATAGTCATTTGGGCCTCCACACCTTAAGGCCCAAGTCCATGTGTGAACCCATTTAGTGTTTTAAACAACTTGGACTTGCTTGTATAACAAAATCAACAATCTCCCACTTGCTATAAAGCAAGTCAGGGTTCTTTCTTATGGCTGTGATATCGTAACCACCATTTATCAAAGGCTAGTTTGGGGGATCCTACGGTTATCACATTAATCAGCTCACGATAATTGCAACCGATTTATCTAATCGATTGCTATTCCACTTTAAAAAGCCCCGAATTGAACTCAGAGATTAATAATAGTAAATATTAATATTATTTTTTTCTCACTGTATAAAATATCAATAATCAATTGATGAGATTTTCCTATCAATCAATCAATTATTTATTCTCTTGATTTATTAGTTTCTCACAATGGATAAAATGCGGCCGGTGACTTTATAACATGCAGTATTGAAACATATCAGAGGATATTTCCTCTGAAATTCCATATTTTTATTTCATAAATATTTTGGTAATTAAATAATCTGCTCCCCGAATCATCAAGATGGTCGTTCAAATAGACCTCACTTATTGACAACTCAAGAACAATAATCATTTAAATACCTATACATATCGCTCGGGATTGAGAAGAATAATAACGAAATATGGCTTAAGATTATTTCCTTTCCCAGGAATTTAACTTTAAATAAATCACTTTGATCCTATCCAATGCAAGGCATAATTTGCACCAATATTTTATAATAGCAAGGCAGTTATTTAATAAAATATTGCGGTTCATCGCGCCCGACTTTGTTTAATGGCTTGTGATCTTATTCATTAATTATGAGAACTATGATCATGTCTTCTATGAGCGTATTCATATGATCATATACTCTACAATTAATCAGGACCTTTTACGCAAAATATCAGTGTGCATAATACTATGAAGAATACCTCATGTGTGACCAATTAAACTCAGAAAATATAATAACACATCTGTCTTGTTCTAAAAACGCCGATCGCTCCCAGCTGCGTGCGAAATATCGGCTTTAGTACATAACATGGCATACATGAGACTACCTACTGCTAAAGCAAAAGGTATCCTACTCATACGTTCTTTCTGCTAAAGAGTTTTTGGTGATTGCTCTTTAGAAAGATGAACTCCATGCCTGAAGGGTAAAGTTCCCTTCATGGAATTTTCCATGCTGAACCTAGCTAGAATTTTATCTATATATAAAGCTTGAGATAATGCGACACCTTATTCTTAGGTCTCGTAGAAGTTTGATTCCAAGAATATAGTTGGCTTCTCCCAAATCTTTCATATCAAATTTCTTTTCTAACCATCCTTTTACACTTCATAACACCTCTATGTTGTTTCCGATTAGTAAAATGTCATCTACATAAAGGACTAGGAAACTACTTTTGTACCTTGGATCCTTTTGTAAACCTGAGTTCATCAGGACTTTTCTCAAAACCATTATAAAGTTATGAAGCCCGATCAAGCCTAATGTTCCATGTTTTGGATCTTGCTTTAGTCCGTAAATGGACTTTGCGACTTACATGCCATGTGTTCTTGCCTCTGGCTATTAACCCTTGGTTGCTCCATGTAGATGTCTCTTCTAAACTTCCATTTAAAAATATTGTTTTGACATCCATCTGCGAATCTAGTAATCTAGACTTACTTATTCTGATTAAAAGAATCGGATGGATTTAAGCATAGCTCTTGCGAAAAGGTTTCTTCGCCATCCCATCCCTCTTTTGGGTATAACCTTTTTGCCACTGATCTGGCTTTGAAGGTTTCTACCTTCCCATCGTAGTCTTTTTCTCTTTGTAGATCACCCGCACATAGGTTTTACCCCTTTGGGTGCCTCTATAAGAGACCAGACTGAGTTAGAATACATAGACTCCATCTCACGGTCCATGGCTTTGAGCCCTCCCATTGCATCCCGACATCCTCGGTGCTTCTTTGTAATTTCTGAGATCCTCTTCGCTGCTCCCGATGGTTATAGCTAGATGCGATTCTCTAACAAGAGATATCTCGATGTCTTGCGTGTCGTTCTCCCATTACATAAAAGCTCCGAGGTTGTGTAGTTTCTACGGGAAGATCCTCTTGATCATTTGAATTTGATTTTTAAGTTGTGCAGTTCCACTTGTATATCTACATTGTTCTACTATTAGTTCCTCGTGCTTTATTCCTTAGTCAGTATATTTTCATTTCCCTACATTGAACAACGCCTTTGGAAACAATGGCACACTAGGTCAGGTCGAATTAGTTTAGGCGATTCTTGAAATTTAGTCTAGCTCCTCGAAATATATGATTGATATGTGTATATATGATGTATAATATCTATCTTGAGCTTAGAGTGTTATAGTCTTCTCTAAGAATTTTGCATCGGTGCTCATAACTTTCTTTTGAGAACTATAAAAAGTCCACTCTTTCCTTTAGGGTATCAATAAACAAACATACTTCAATACGAGATTCAATTTATGGTTCCTTTCTCGAGACATGCGCGGAGCACGGATACAAATATGGTTTAAACTAAGGCTTGCGCGTTTCCACAATTCAGTGGGTGTCTTAGAGCTTGACTTAGAAGGAATCGAGTTCAATAAGTATGTAGCAATCTCTAAGGCATATCCCAAGCGAAATAGGTAGAGATGAATAACTAAAGCATTGATTTCACCGTATCACAGGAGAGTTCTATTTCTCGGATTACGCAACTCCATTTCTTGGAGTGTTCGGTGGACAGTTGTGAAACTATCCCCTCTTGAGTTAAGTAAAACTTAAACTCTCCAGATAGGTATTCACCGCCTCGGTCAGATCGAAGCTGTTTGATATGGACACCTAATTGCTTTTCTACCTCAACCTTATATTCTCGAAATTTATCAAAAGTTTCAGACTTTTGGCGCATTAGGTAAACAAAACCATATCTTGAGTAGTCATCTGTAAAAGTGACAAAATACTCATACCTACCTCTGGCTTGAACACCGCGTTGGTCGCGTACCGGTATGCAATTCGGCCGATTTGGTTGTAGATATCCTTTGGCCTTGAAGGGCCTCTTGGTCATTTACCTTTCAAGCGGAGATTCACACATTGGTATAGGTTCAAATGCTAAGAATTTAAATCCACTTTTCACCAAACCATGTAACCTATTAGGATTAATATGACCTAATCGCAAAATGCAGTAGAAAGTTTCATTTGATACTTTCCTTTTCTTAGCAAGTGATTATGTTCATTTTCAAGCAATTTCAATGGCATTCGTATTATAAGACAATGGACTTAAAAATAAAGATTATTCATAAGATCCTTTGGAACATGAATAAAAGAAGATTTACTTCTTATTAGAGCGAGAAATTAAAGCATCTTTGTCGAGCCAGTGATCAAGCTAAACAGGCGACGAAGCAATTCCTCTTGAAATCGAAACAAATAAACATCTTCTAAACATAAAGTCTATTATTCTCAAAAATAAAACAAGCTGAGTCCACATGGCCTTTACGAATTAGCTCTAGTTCCCAAATTTCAAGTATCTTTGTCCTTCTTCAATAGGCGTGCTATGTCTGAACCACTGCAAAGAGTAACAAACGCATGATTAATGGCCACGAATCAATGATCCATTTATCATTAAAATTCTCACTAAACAAGCCTCACCCGACAAGTAAATCACCCGTACACGGCTTTTTGGTGGCCTTTAGCAATTTGTTTCGATGTCCTTTACATCGCACTTGAAGCACTTGCCTTTTGGCTTCTTCATTGCGTCTGACTTGGTAATTGGTATCACTATCTTCTTTTTCTTGTTCTTGTTTCACCCTTGGTTCCGCTAGGTTTAAGAACCCTCATTAAAAATTAATATTGCTGGCTCTTTGAAATATTTGCCTCTGACTCATGCATCAATTAGGCCAGTGTCGGATCCATCTTATGCATATTGTAATTGACTTTGAAGCCCAGTTGAAATGTTTAGGCGGTGATTACTGAGCGAGATATATCTTCATCTCCTTTTGAAGTTTTACCCCCATCACTTCCCTCGGCTGATATGTGAAATCATTGCCAAACAATGATCCTTCACACGTCCACCGATCATACGTGTGTCAGATCGGTAATGTGACTTGTCTCTCGGGAGAAGCAATGCAGGCATTTTACTCCATTGTCGAAAATTAGAGACATCAGATGACGTTGTGAGATATGTTAGTTGGTGTTTTACCCCAAGGTTGCGTGTTACATTTTTGTTATCATTAGTACCCGACAGGATGGTGACAGGGAACTATCCGGAATGACTTGATTTTCTCATATTGAGCGATATAAGTTCATTTTCCAATCTTGAAGTTATTTCCATCCAGTGTTTTTATTCAAAATCATAGCTAGAAAGGTTGAAAAATGCCATTTTACAGAAAAAATTATACATTGTGCACACTAATGTGCTTGTATATTATCTGATAAACTATATTTAGTAAATCTAAAAACAAAAATATATTTGTTGTTTATTGTAAACAATAATTTAGTTTCCATAATAAATGCTCCACGGTGGGCAAGACATTTTATAACAAACTAAAACTTAATCATAAAATGAATAGTATCCAACTAAATTGAGTCCCAAAAATTGGGAGTCACTTAGGACTACTTTCATCCCCGATCTTCTTAGATAGAACCTTCTAGATAATACACTCATTTTAATCATTGTTCATATGACCCATAATAATATTATTAGATCCTCGTTGGGAGGTTAATAAAATTATCGTGGTTTTTGAATCCTTATTTAATTTTAAAATTCTCTTAATCTCTAAGAGTTGCCGGTGGTGGACCGGTTAATCTAATTAAGATTTTAAAATTAATTAGGTCAAATCGATAAAACGATCATGATTATCCAGATGGGGCTTCCCACATGACATTTTATTATTTGGACCCACAAAAATTTAAGGATTTTCATAATTATATTTATCTAGATTTTAAAAATAAAAAATTTAATTATGCACATGTATATCATTGATGCGAGATAATATGACACCACCTAGTCTATATGTCATGTCCTGACTAAAAACATGTATTACAAATATAATTTAATCATCCACTGAATAAAAAATATATGAATAAAATATAAAAGCCCCGAATCCATGGTTTCCTAAGAAAAGAAAAAAAAAAAACCACAAGCTGATAACACTTGAGCCACTTTATTATTAATCCGTCCGACTTTAGTCCGGCCAGATCGTTTAGGTTCAATTTACTTGGGCTTTGAGGCCACAATTGAAGAGATTGAGTTAAAACCCAAAACTCTAAACACACAACATGAAACCTAGCCGTAAGCCATCATCGTGTCTTTGCCACCCAAAGCGGAGCCACCCATAGAAGTCACGGCGTGCGGGAGGAAGTGTCTGCTTAATCCAGGCGACGAAGCCCACTCCCACGGCTGCGGCTGAGTGGAGGCGCGTGAAGCCCACGCTCAGCCGCTTGTGGGGGCGCGTGAAGCGAGTTCGACGGTGGATTAAGCTGCAAATTTGTCCGTGGCGTACATCCTCTTCCCATATACTTCTAACCCCGGTTGTCTGAAATTCTGAATGATTGAGAAAATAAATCGAAGAGCTTCAATCTTATGATTAGCCCTTGTTACAAGCAGATGAAATGCACGAGAAAACTCTACCATAGATTGAAGAGCGAACCATAATTGTCGATAACCATCCATAAACAAAAAAATCAATTTTACACATACAAACATGAAAATTAACAAATCTGAACACTAGGTGCCATATTCTTGTCGAACACCAAAATACATGAAATTGTTTTAGATCGAATTGAAATTTAATCCTGAAGGCTCACGATACCAATTGTAGGAATAAACAGCGGAAAGCGAAGTCATGAGTGATTTAGAATATTCAATTTAATTACTAAACTAATATAACCGTCAGATGCACCTTGTGGATTTGCGGAGAAGTATGCACACGAAACGCAGTCTTGGCCCATCCTCGAGGTGATGGAGCAGCGTGTAGGTGTTTGAATCATTAAGAAATGATTTCTTTTTTATGGCTATTCTCCAAAACTAATTCAGATTGAGATCTAGGGTTGTATTATCTTTCTCTATTTATAGAGTACAAACCCTATAATACTTAATAGCCATTTGGGCCTCCACACCTTAGAGCCCAAGTCCATGTGTGAACCCATTTAGTGTTTTAAACAACTTGGACTTGCTTGAATAGAAAAATCCAACATTGGCTACACTCTAAGCCACTTAAGGTAGGTCTTATTTGTAAAACCCAAGAAAAATCGAATTTTTCTGAAAAATGGCAAAACGGTAATTTGTCGCTCTAGTATAGGTTAAAAACTTGGAAATTTTCTAAATCTCGGATGATGAAACGGACCTCACCGTTGGATTTTTCTAATGAAATCTAGATACTCAGACGAATTTCGTTGAATTCCGAGATAGTCGGATTTTCATGTCTTTCGAAGTGAAGGGTGTCCAGTGCCTCCCAAGAAAAAGATTTTTACGAAAATCTTGGAAATTAGGAAATAATTTGAGTTAAGTTCATGGAATATGATTTGAACTTGAACTAAGAAGAAATAAATTGTTTCGAGAGCCAAAATCGGACATTTGGCTTGAGTGTGGACATGTGGCCTTGAGGTGGGTACGACAAGTTGTAAGACAAAAAAGGGACTTAGGGCGGAAAATCCACATTTTAAGTTTCTTTGTCATTACACATGAGAGGAGAGAAAGAAGTAAGACTTCTCTCTACGATCTATGGGATTTTTTCAATCATAGTCGTCGGGCGAGCGAAAGTTCATGCGCATCGGCCCAGGGGCTGCCGTATTGGTCAGAAACCACGAGATTTCAGGGATCAAGCGGGGAGTTCGGAGATCAAGGTTTCGGGTTTAGGAAGTTTCCAAGAGGCTTCCTAGGGTTTCTTCTACGCTCCAAGAGGTAGGGATTCTTCCTACCTTGGTTTACTTTCCATTTTTGGGCTAGAAATGGTGGATGTTCGAGTTCCTGTCGAGCGTCCTTCGCCTAGGTGAGCTGAGCTTCTCCTAGGCGAGGACAAACTCTTCCTCAGGTAAAACTACAAGGCACTAAAGAAATGTCACGACAAAGCTTTTTATGTCGCGACAATCACAAGACAAATTTAGCTGAGCTCTATCGCGACAATTTCAAACTATGTTGCAACATAATTCCATAAAAAGACACAGAAGACTATCGCGACATAACACTACAAGCCACGACAAAAATCTGGAGGACAAACAAATCAATGTTGCGACATAAATTTCTATGTCGCGACAAAGACGCCACTTGGACCAGTTTTTGGGGATCTATAATTTTAACCTCAAAGTGCGGCCCATCATTTGAAAATCTATAAATAGAAGCATATAGGGCACTGTGCGTAGCTTCCGCTGAACCAGGAACATCTGGGTGCTAGAGTCTCCTTTGTATATTATTATTTTTTTTTTTCCTTTTATTTCTTTAAGGTAGATTTAGTTTCAACTAACATTTTAGCTAGTATTTTCTTGGATTTGAGCAGTGATCTAGGTTGAAGTTTTCGAGCTTGGTTCATTGTAAACATTTAGATTTCATTGCTTTCTGAATTCAATGGAATCTGGAAATTTTCTAGAGTTCATTTATTTCAATTTTCTTGCAAATTCAGTGAATTTTCCTGATCAGCTAGTCACTGTTATTTGTAATATAGTTTTAAAAGAAAGAGCTCTCTCTAAGAACGGACTAACATTGGTTATCATTTTCTACGCAACTTGAAAGAATGTCATCATTAGAACTTTGAATTTATTTAATTGGTGTTGTTCTTAAAATTAACTGTTTCGAATATTAGTAGCTTGTATCCAGAAAAGGGTTGTATCTTACTCTGATTTCTAGGAGGCCCTTTGAGTGACACAGAGATGGAGATTCCTGAGAGTATAGAGCAGTTACTTCACGGTATGCTAGACTAACATTATGGAACTAATGAACTCTAAAAGATTACTTGATAGATCATTAATTTATTCGTAAATCGAGGATTAGTCAAGCTGATGTATCAGTTTAATTGACCAGAGGTTTCTCCTCTGTTTGACTAAATGATCTTGATCCCGTGTTAGCATAGATCTAATCAAAGAGATAGAGAGTTTAATCAAATTAGTGTGGATGAGAGAGAACACGCCCTTACCCCCCACCTGAGCGGCAGAGGGAGGCGCAGGCACCGGACCGACTCTTTAACCCGCTGCATATTACTTGGCGCTCCATTTCATATATAAATTCATAAGGAAATTAAACTTCTAGTACTACCACCTTGGTGGTGTTTAAACTATCCTGTACATATTCCCAAGTCCCATTTACTTGTACATAAACAAATTCCACTATTACAAAAATCTTTACATTTACATTCCAAAACCAAAAATCAAAACCTACATCAAGTGGACTCCTATTGTTGTGTTGGCCCTATCGTATGCAGAATGCTTCGAATGTCTTCTTTAGTACCTACACGGATGAAACACCCGTGCTAAGCTTATAGCTTAGTGGGAAACAGATAGCAGATATGACCACTAGAAGTGGTCCACAATTACAGGATACATATAACATAATGCATATATCAGAGTTTACGTATAACAGAATTCTATAACAAAGTTTTCATATAACCTAATCCTTATGACGCGGTTTTCATATCTCCCGTAGGAGTTCAGAATAGAGATCTTGTACAGAGGGTACCCATAAGTACATTACAGAATAGAGCAGAACCGATTACTTATGCTTTCTTATCGTTTATCATTCATATTCTTATCATATAAATGTTTGCCTGTATAGACCAGTAACAATGAATGATAGGGACGCAACACAATAGGTACTTGTAGGTACGGTATAGTAATGAACAGAGGTGTCGAAGCATAATACATGTCTGCCCACATAACAGAAGTGTCGTATCACTAGTAGGAGTGTCGTAGCACTAATCAGAGACGTGCCTGCCCACGTAACAGAAGTGTTGTAGCATTAGCAGGTGTGCCGAAGCATTGAACAGAGACGTGTCTGCCCATGTAACAGAGGTACCGTAGCACAATGCAGGAGTGTCGTTGCACTGAACAGACGTGCCTATTCATTCACTATCCAGTCTATGACAAGCATACAATTATATGTGTTTCCGAGTTTGTTATTTTATTCTTAATCACAAAGAAGGGCAAGAAACAATGTTTTCCCAACGACAGGATTGCCTTAGCGGTGAGGTACAGAGAATTTTTCATATAACTTTTATACATATACGGACCCCTTTCATTCGGAATTAATGGAAGAACATAATGTAAATAGGTTGTAAGACCGTAATTAAACCTACATGACAACTTGGAGTACCGCACTCAACTTTCAAGATCGCACTAACATCTTCTCGAACCTTAAAACAACATTGGCACCTAAGATTCAACTTTCGCACGCACGTAACATCTTCTGAACCTTAAACAACATTGAGTACCGGTACTCAACCTTCTGTAACGCCCCAAATCTTGGGGTCCATTGACAACCCGTCAACCCGTGGAAACCTAAGGATATTAGGTGCCCTGATATCCTACTCACATGTCTCATATATTAAGACTCATTCCTACATATTCAATTCCCAATATACAAAAATATATGGTAGACTATAATCATAGTCTCTTTACAGCCCCTTTGATACCAAAAAGGTGTACATGTTTTGGTTCTACTCGAATAAAATACAAGACAAAAACAAACAAAACAAAGTCGTGTCCGGCTCATCCCATACGCACCTATACGCTGGTCGGGCCGCCCGCACAGACCCATACCCGAGTGGGGGATCCCACGGCGGGGTGAGCAATGCCCAGTAGAGTAAACTCCTATAGAGGCTACTCCCCACCTAAGTGCACATGCAATGACAAACACACACACATTCAAGTAAAAATATGCACACTCCTACTCAAATGTCTACATGCCATGAATGAGAATGTGACTTCTATGTCCCTTAGCCCCACCGACTTCTCACACATGCAAATGCCAAGTGTGAAAATCTCTGCACAAAGCCACCCAATGACCCTTTTTCTCCAAAACAAAAGCTTTTTGTTTTTAAAACTTATAACCCATTGGATAAACCCCTAATGTTCATTTGATTTGATCAAATCTCATATGTGTATGCATTTGTGGGCCACAGATTTTCGAGTTTACACCGCAGGAAGCCGCACGCCTTTCCGACATTTTTTTATGGGCTTTCACCGCCGGTGATCATGTCTAAACTCAATAAATTGGGTCTTTTCACCCTGTGGGGACTTCATCTGCTATGCCCAACACAGTATATATATATATATATATATATATATATAGTATATATATATATATATATATATATATATATATATATATATATATATATATATGTGTATATTCATTTTTCATTTAATACCACCATGAGTCTCACCGTCGTCCATTTTGAGCTCACCACACATTCACCAAGAATGGAGAATTAACCATTTTTTTTATGCACCCACACCCGACTCGACGCGATGTTACCGTGCATATGCAATGCTAATGTCACTGTGATTTCTCATGTTACATGTAGGATGCACACTACATGAATCATTCTCATCGGGCCACAGACTTCATGTCAATCATAAACATATATTGCATATAAGATCCCATCAATCCATGATTAAACACCGGTGTCATACAGCCTTCCTTAGGGCTAACTCGTGGTAATTCCAATCTAATACATAATAAAGGCATAACATGTCATGCAATGGTCATGTCAAAACCCAGCTATTCACATCAACACAACTAAGCAACCTACACACTCGGTGCAAAACATAAATTTCAGAAACGTTATGATCACCCACTATCCTCCACAGGAATGTGGATGGAATCTTGACTCAATGGGCTTTCCATAGAGTCCAAGAACACCCGAAACAGAGTTCGGACAAAGAAATTATGGTCGTCCGGGTTGGAGGCTCATGAATAGTCACCCAATGGGATCGACCGGGTCGGACAAACCCGCTTCTGGACAACTCTAGTCGATAACCTCGTCGAACAAACTTAGTCGGACAAACCCAGCTGCAAAACCTAGAGGCCGAACAACCCCCACTGACAACCCTAGCCAAAAACAACCCCGTCGGATAAACCTCGCTAGACAAACCTAGCCGACAAACCTAGCCAACAAACTCCGTCGGAAAATTCCGGCCGACAGATTCTTTCCACTTAGGTCGTTTCAGGTAAACGGACCATAACTTGGGCTATAGAGGTCTGATTTGGGTAATTCAAAAGCCTAACATCAAGTTCACTGATGTGGCTACAATTTACATGAGGGACACACGACCAAATTCCCTTTGTTTCCCACTTGAAAACCAGTCCTAAAGTCCGGCTAATGCGTAGGATCAAAATAGGGCAACTTCCCATAGTTCAAAATGCAACCAAACATCCCCCTAGGGGCAAGACACAACCACACAACCCTTAAGATAGAAAATAACCAAAGTATGGGAAGATCTACCTCTTGAAGCATAGAAGTTGCTCTAGGAAGTCCCATGGACAATTCCTAAACCCAAAACCCTTGATTTCCCGAACTCTTCACTTGAATCCTTAGCAAAATCTCGTGTTTTTGGTACCCACGCGTAGCCTTTGTCGAGCAGATGATCTTTAGTTCTTAGCCCGACAAAAATCGACCCATCAATCTCCGTAGATCGTAGAGAGAAGTTGGAGTTTCTCTCTCCTCTTTCCCTCCTCTCTTTTTCTTTTTCTTTTTCTCACCCTCTTCATCTCCTCCCCATCGAATTTGTTTGGTCCAAAGTCAAGTGGGAGGCCTCATCTTGCCACATGTCACCTCACCATTGGTTATTTTTGGATTTCCCTTATCCACTTATCCAAAACATTGGATTTCCATCCTATCAAGTTATGACACATGCCCACTCCTTCGACTTTTGACTTATCCTTTCCATTTGACACATGGCTCATTGTGAACCATCCAAACAAGTGCCAAGTGTCACTTGTTACCCTTGGTGCCTCGAAAAACATGAAATCCCGACTATCTTGGAATTCGATGAAGTTCGACTAGATAGCTAGATTTCGAGAGACGATTACAACGGTGAAGTCCGTTTCATCATCTGAGATCTAGAAAAATTTCAGATTTTCTCACTGAAATTACTGTTTTACCCTTTCTCATAAAATTAAATTTTCTCAAGTTTTACACTTTCTGTAGCGGTACTTAACATCTTCTGGACATTAATCCACTTTGAGTACCGGTACTCAACTTTCAATACCAGTACTTAATATCCTCTAAAACAAAAACAACTTTGAGTACCGGTACTCAACTTTCAATACCAAGATTTCTAATATCCTCTAAACAAAACAACTTTGAGCACCTAAGACTCAACCTTCAATACCGGTACTCAACATTCTCTAGGCTAAAAACCACATTGAGTACCAGTACTCAACTTTCAGTACCGGTACTCACCTGTGATTTCAAGATAAATGACCAGTTCTGGCCATTTTCACCGGAAATCTTCCAACCAAACTAAACCAATTCAAAACCAACCACAAAACTAACTTGAACCAACCAAAATCCACATGTATTAAAGAGTTAGGGTTTTCCTAACCCAAACATAGACAAAGAAAGAGTTAGGATAGTTTCCTAACCAACAAATCCATACATAGGTTCCATACTTTCCATACCAAAGGAAATATTCCAAACCAAAGTTCCAAACATGAATTCCAAACTTGGATTTTCTTCTTCTTCTCTTCTTCCTTCTTCCTTCTTCTCTTCTCTCTTTCTCCCCACCGGAATGCCCTAACCTTCAAAGCCAAAAATGAAGATTTCTAAGACCATGTTTGGTCTTATCCCAATTTTTGGCTTACTTTTTCTTTTGCAATTTAGTCCTCCAACTCCCATCTATTTGCAAATGAACTTATCAAAATTCCTATTTTAACATATACTCTTCTTGTTTAATGACCTTTAAGTCCTCATTTTACAATTTACCAATTTAACCTTGACTTTTGTATTCATCCCGGCTTTAGCCTTTTTCACTTTTAGCACTTAAATTTAGGAAAATACAAATTTTACTTTTCTTATACTACAAACTATAATAAAACTATTAGGGTCTAATTCGGGGTGTTACAAGATACCAATTAGATTGGAGAAGACTTGTATTATTCTGTCTATGAGGGCAAGAATTCTTCAAGCCTAGGAATAGGGTATGAAGTACTAGAAAGGAAAATACTCAGCTTCTAGAAAAGGGGATTAAACTTTACAATTAACTAGACAACCCCATGTGTCCGAAAGCAGTGTGGTTTTCTAATTAGTGAAAATGTATAGTGTATGGAGGAATCCAAACTATACTACCTTGCATCATTGACAAGTTCGTATTTCAAACTATACCTACCTACATTGTGAACGATACAAATGATAATATACATTGATCTATGTCCCAGTGTTCACTTTACTTATGAACTCTCAATTTCAATTTATTTTGAATTTTTGTTATAGTTGAAAATTTTAAATCATTCATTCGTTCTTTAGTTAAGCAAAACAATTTGTACTTTTGAGTTCAAATGGTAAAGATCTTAAGTAGTATGGGTAATTGATCTTAGATCGCTCATCAGATCTTCGTGGGAATGATATCTTGATTTAAAATCCACTTTATTACTTGTATGACCTGTGCACTTGTAGAGAATTAGACCTAATATAAATTTTCAAAAATTTACACATAATGTAAAAAACATTATTTTATAATTCTCAGTTAACAAGTTTTTTTGGAATCGTTGTTGTGCACTAAATAGTCCTAGGTAGCAGTGACAGGAATTTGGTATATAGAAGAAAGGTCTTTAACAACAATATCTATGAAAGAAGAGTTAAGCTCAAAGGCAAGGGGGTTCAAGGGACAACAAAGTTTGATGGAGAACTTAAGAATTTGAAATGGACAATGCAGGAGAAAGAGAAGAACAATAGAGGGGTTTCTAGTTAAAGGGGCAAGGGTATTCATGTAGGTTGGTAATGAAGATCAAAATTCTATCCTGGAATGTGAGGGGGGCAAATGACGAAACGAAAAGGAAATTAATTAAGGTCTTCCTAGCCCGTAGCGCATCGGGTCTCGCATTCAAGAAACAAAGTGGAAAGCCTCGCTTAGTACTATAAGGAGCTTAGCCGGCAGTTTGTGGATTGGGTTGTTGTTTGCTCCAAGGGAGCCTCTGGAGGGATTGTGATATTTTAGGACACTAGAGGGTTCCAGCTGGTGTGAGTGATGGAGGCTCTAATCCGCGATTTCAACCGTGTGGATGATTTATCGTGGATTTTTATTGGAATTTACAGACCCTCAAAAAGGGAGCTTAAGTAAGAACTGTGGGAGGATCTGGGGGCTATCAAAGGAGAGTGGGGAGGCCCCTAGTGCCTAGGGGGTGACTTTAATATCTTAAGATTCCCTGGGGAAAGAAATAGGGAAGGAATATAGACGGGAGCTATGAGAAGATTCTCTCAGGTAATTGATGACTTAGAGTTGAAAGACCGACCCCTCCATGGAGGTGATTTTACATGGGTTGGGGGACCGGGGAATCAAAGAATGGCTAGGTTTGATAGATTCTTAATCTCAAATGAGTGGGAAAATTATTTCGGTACTGTCAATCATAAAATTTTGCCAAAACCCCTTTCAGATCATTTCCCGATTATGTTGACAAGCGGTGGAAGTATTGTTAGAGGCCCTTTACCATTCCGTTTTGAAAACATGTGGCTTAAGGTGGAGGGTTTCAAAAATCTTATCAACGTATGGTGGAAAGGTATTTAAGCAGGAGCTAATAGCTTATGTGGTATGAGAAACTAAAGCTATTAAGCTTAAGCTCAAATACTGGAACAAGGAGGTTTTCGAGAGGGTCGATAAGAGAAAAAATCAAGCCTTGCAGAATTTGGCCTTTTGGGATATTATTGGAGCTCAAAGACCTCTGGCCCAAAACAAGCTTAAAAGAAAAGCCGTACAGGTGGAGGAGTTAAAAAAATGGGCCTTGCTTGAGGAGATCAATTGGAGACAAAGATCTAGGGAAGTCTGGCTTAAGGAAGGTGACATAAATACAAGGTTTTTCCATAAAATGGAAAACTCCCATAAAAAGCATAGCGATATTACAAGGCTAAAAATACATGGGGTTTGGTGCAAGGAAGAGCATGATTTGCAGCAAGGTATTGTTGATGCTTTTCAAGCCTTGCTCACTGACCTTAGGGACTAGAGAGCTAATTTAGAGGGTTTGGTTTTCTAAAAGCTAGAAGAGCGGGAAGTAGTAAGTTCGGGAGCCGCGTGGAAGAATAAGTTTGCTTTCTACCTCTTCGTGAGTTGAATGGGGAGAAAGCTCCAAGACCGGATGGGTATACAACTGCTTTTTGGAAATTTAGTTGGGATATTGTAAAGGATGAGGTTATGATAGTTTTAAGGGATTTCTTAGTGACTGGGAAGTTTATGAAAAGTCTGAATTTCACTTTCGTTGATGGTTCCAAAGAAATAGTGGGCTAATGACTTTAAGGATTTAGACCTATTAGTCTCATGGCCGCTACAAGTCGACAGCAAAAGTGCTAGCAAATAGATTGAAAAGTGGATGGGCGCAGGGCACAGCTCAGACGCCAGGAAGGTAGGCAGATCTGGATGCCCTTAATAGCTAATGAAGTGATTGGCTCAATGGTGAGAAGGAAGGAAAAAAGCATCTTATGCAAATAAGATATAGAGAAGGCTTATGACAAGCTAAATTGGAATTTTCTTCTTATGGTTCTTAGGGATATGGGGTTTAGTAATAAATGGATTTGATGGATTCAGTGGTGTATGTAACACCCCGAAATATACCCTAGTAGTTTTCGGACTTGTTTAGGGTATATTATAAGCTAAATATGAATTTTCGGAAATAAAAATTCGAGACCCAAAATGAATACTAGACAAGGGTAAAGTGGCTCATTACACTCGAGGACATAAATGGCATAAATCAATAAGTTAGTATGCAATTATGGAATTTGAGGAAAATTAGTGGGTCAAATTAGAATATGGTATAGTTGAATCTGCAAAAGGAGGAACCTAAGGACAAAAGGCAAATAAGGAAACTTAAAGCAAAATGGGTTTTTATTTAATTGACTCGCCAAACATGGCCTTAAGAGGAAGATCAAAATATCTTATATTTTGGTCTCCAAAAGAGAGAAAACGGGAGGTAGAGGGAGAGTAAGAGAAAGGGAGAGGAAGGAAGCAGCTAAGAAAGAGAAGAGAAGAGGAAGAGGAACAAGATGGAGGAGCCAAGATCAAGCCAACAAGGTATGGATGCTTGACTTTGGTATGGAAATATGACCTTTATCATGGATTCTATGAGATTATGTATGACTTTCCATGCTTGTATGATTAATAACTTGTCCCCAAACTTGGGGTTTGCTAGGGTTTCATCTTAACCCAAAAATTATGGAAGGTAAGCTTGGTAAAAACTCTAAATCCACAAGAAAAGTAGGAAATCCTCCCTTTGAGGGTGGATTCATGGTTAATGACAGCAATCGAAGCTGTGGCTTAGAATAAACCCTAACAAATCCTTGGGTTTAGCTTATGTATGGGTTAAGACCCATATTAGAATGGTTTTTGAAGAAATTCATGATAGGTCTTTGAAATAAGAGAAGGATTGAATGATAAATTGAGTAGAAAAGAGATCATAAGATGAATTTGAAGTGATCTTGAAGTGTCTACGAGGCATGTAGTTGATCGTTGAAACACATGGAAAACGGGAGAAAACACAATTCGGGGCATTTCGGTGTCATGTACCGGTACAAATTGGAACTCCTGTACCGGTACAATTTCCTCGGGTTCCCGTCGTTTTGGCCGAACTTGTATCGGTACGTTAGACATGTAACGGTACAACCTGCTCGCTTCCCGCCGACCAGTTTTCAGATTTTAGCCATAACTTCTCATTTCTTATCCGATTTGAGTGATTCAAGTGGCTACGTAAATGTAGACTTCAAGGAGAACCAAAATTAAAGAGAAGGCATCGTCACCTGACCCTAAGTGGCCTAAAAATTCACTCCAAAGTGGGCCATGCAAGAAAAATTCCTGCATCAGCTTTGGACATGGAGTAGTCCGCTGTTTCCGACGTATCTCGAGTTTCTAAGTTCGAATCGGGTGATTCCAGTTGGAATAGAACCCTTAGTAATCTTAGCCAGCCAGAGTCAAATATGAAGTTAAGACCCCGGAAAAAATTGAGTAATACAAACCGCCACTGTAAAAATCTGGAATGACTAGTCATGCATGAAAAATGCCATAACTTTAGCTCGGATGATCCGATTGGATTGATTCCACTTCCTGGCAGTGATATTCATAGAGGAATAAGAATATATGAATGATGTGTGATTCTACATCATCATACTTCACAAGAATATGAAGTGCCATATGTAATAGGCATGAAACAAGGAAAATGTAGAAAAATGAAAAATGTAAAGATGTGTTCATGAAACATGAAAATGATTATGGAAAATGAAAATGAAAACGAATTGAAACATGATTGTGAACATGCGAGGCAATATGTCATGAACACATAATGTGGTTAAGTGATATATGATTATTATCACATATAACCAGAAAATGATAACAAATGAAGCGAGTATACGTAAATGAGAATATGAATGAGTATAGGAATGAGTATACGTGAGTGAATACATGAATGAGTATACATATAAATGAGCATATCGCGGAATGAGTATATAAACGAAAGTATAATGTGAAATGAGTATATGAAATGTGTACATAGATCAAGTATATCTGAAAAGATAATAAAGTGATATTGGAATTGGAAAGGTGATTATGATCTTTATGAATGCTAATTGTGATATATATATATATATATATATATATATATATATATATTGATTTGAATGATTATTATCTCTAAATGTTTGTCATATATAAATGATAAGGAAGACAAAATGCGATCAGGATCTAAGTATGAACGCTAATTGTAAAATATATATATATATATATATATATATATATATATATATATATTGGATTTGAATGATTGTTATTCGAAATGTTCGTCACATCGATGACGCGCGCATGTATTTGAATGATAAGCGAAATTATCGCATAAAAGTAAATTGATTTGAAATGTATCATCAACGACCGATACGATCCGGATTCACCAATCCGGAATTCGCCATGAAGGTAACCGTATTTGACTAATGCGAAATCACATTGTTATCGAATGACGTATTACGACAGATTCACCAACCGGACCATTATGAATGTCGAATTTATGTTTCATGTGAGACTATAATAATTAAATGTGGAAATCACATTGTTATCGGTCGACAAACGTATGATCTCAACAACCGAATCTGGCCGCGGGAATGTCGAATTTATAGCCAAATGTGAGACGGTAATAATTGAACGCGAGATCACATTGCTACCGGTCGACAAACGCATGTGATTCAAGAATCGAATCGCCATGAATGTCAATTCTATAGTTAAAGTGAATCATATCAGAATGCTAAATCACATTGCTAATGAATGATAAATGTATGTGATTTGTGTTATGAATCCGCCGTGAATGCTCTAATTTCAGCCATATGTGAGATCTGCATAATCGAGTGTGAAATCACATTGCTACCGAATGACAAATGCGCGTGATTCCCTGCGAATCATTGGCCGAATGCTCGACTTCTATAGCTATATGTGAAATCACCAACTGATAAGCGAAAAATGACATTAAAACTGTGATTGCTTAAGTATCTTTACATTACACTCCGACATAGTAAAAAGGCATCATTTTGTAAATGCATTTTGTTGAATGTAAATGTTAAGGGTCTTTTGAAATTATAAGTGTTTATGGGATTGCCCGAAAAGAAGTGTTTTCACGTAATTAAAAAGTCTAAATGGAACATAAACAAAAGTTTTGGAAAGATAATTGAAAATGTCGGAGTAAACTGTGTTCCAAATTGATCCTAACCGTCAAGTCGGGATTCGGGTCAGACACTTTTGAAAAGAAAATTTAATAAGACGAAATAAATGTTTTGATTTAAAACGTCGGAGTAAACCGGCCCAAATCTTGGATCCACCAATCGCCCATAAGATCGCCACACTTTGAAACGAAAATTTATAAAACAAACAAAAGATTTAATCATCTTGATCACTAAATGTAATTTCAAAGATTATTTAATGGTCACGATACATGAAAGATCAACACATTAGTATTATCTGATCTCAAACTACAGAAATTTGACACAGATCATTTGTCTGAATCACATTGTACATGATGTTTACTTTACATTTGATCATTCATAATAGGATATGAGCAACCAGAAACATATGATTATATAATATAATCAAGATAAATATATAATCGAAAAATAATCAATTCATATAATATATATTGATAGTCATGATAAGTAATAGACTTTGTTATACATGTTATTATAAATGTGGAAAAGATAGTGATCACATTATTTATTTATCATATCTGTTTATGTCCAATAAGTTATGTTGAAATGTAACAATCCTGTAGGTCCAATATATGATGACAGATGATTCAACATCAATGATCCAATATCTTTATATGATAAAAGTCACCAAAACACTATTCATTATCTTATGTTAGAAGATATATATATAAGATTATATGTTAATGGGACTGGTATATGTATAATTAATGATATCATTCCGCGGTGAAGTTCATTTGGTAAATAATGACGTTGTTATGAAAATGTCAAAAAAAAAAAAAATATAATCCAGAATGGTTTCTTAATCTCCCAAACCATAGATTCTAAATTCGGTCTTAATCTAAACTATGATAAAAACAGATTCACATCCTTTTTCAGATATTATTATCGCACTAATATCTTCAAAAGTGATAGTTAAGATAATGTAATCTCACTAGTCTGGGGAATGGAAGTTTTCTTCTCGATTGATAAGGAAAAAATGGGAGGTTTTCTCACGGGTTACAATATCAAGGGTAGAAATTGTGTGGATATGTAATACTTCCCACTTGTTATTTCAAGTAGATGACACCTTGGTTTTCTCTCGTATGACACTAAATAGAAAATGGTGTTTCTAAGTTGGATTTTGTTATGTTTTAAAGCTCTCTCCAGTCTAAGAGTAAATCTCGAAAGAGTGCTATTCTCGCCAAAGGGGTGAAGTGAGAATATTGATCGCTTAGCCTGTGAGTCGGATCGCAGAGTTGGGACCCTCCCCTTCATTTCAGCCTTCACACCAGACGTAACTCGGTTAGTATTTAGGAAGGCATTGAGGAAAAGTTCAAAAGAAGGCTTGCTGCTTGGAAGAGACAGTATATCTCAAAAGGAGGTAAACTCTCGCTTATTAGAAGTACTTTGTCCAATTTTCCTATTTACCTTCTTTCTTTATTCATGCTGCCCAAAAGCTTTAAGTGTAGGCTGTAAAAAATCCAAAGAAACTTTCTTTGGGAATGTGGCTCTTTAGATAGAAAAATTCACCTTGTAAATTGGAGGATTGTCAGCTAGGGTAAGGAGAAGGGTGGTTTGGGGATTAGAAGCCTCAATCTTTTAAATAAGGATTTATTGGGTAAGTGGGCTTGGAGGTATGCGTGAGGAAACCCGCTTTGAAATTCTATATAACCGTGAAAGTATGGAACTCGAGAATGGGGTGGTTCACTCACCTGTGAGGAAGCTATGGCGAGGGTCTTGGAAAATTATTGCTAAAGAATCTGGTCAGCTAAAGAAAGACTTTATTTTCAAGTTGGGGGATGGAAGAAAAATCATATTTTGGGAAGACAACTAGTGTGGAAAGCACTCTTTGCGGGAAGCCTTCTTCATCTCTAGAGCACACAGTTCAAAAGGTTTATGGTCAGACATTTATGGGTGGATCATGAGGGTTAGGTACTTGGATCCCAAGTTTGTGAGGCCTTCAACAGATTGGGTATGATGCACTGAGCCTTTATTGGCTTAACAAGCACCAATTTTATTCCTCTTATGGTAAAGGGTAAAATGATTTGGAAGGGTGATGTTTCTGGTTGCTTCACGGTTAAGGCCTATTGATTCGTTTCAAATTCAGGTAGGTGTTCGGAATCAACAAAATTTATAACCTAGGATTCCTACTACTGATGTAGCAAAGCTACTCGCAAAGATAGTGGCTCTAGGGTAGAACATAGGGATGGGTTTTCTCAAGGAGAGGGTTACAAGGTATCAAAATGGTGTTTTCTCCCTTCGATTGGGTACGGTGGAAAACAGTGTGCGAATGATTGTGTTAAAATAACTGAAGTAAAAATTAAAAAAGAAATCCTTGAAGTCTTGGGCCACTGAGCTTAGTGTTCTAGGTTAACCAACATGTCTTCGGGTCTATATCCTCGCATTTGGGAGCATGACATATAGTCACATCTTGAACCGGATCTTCTTTTAGCTTTAAAACCTAAACCCTAATAGCTTACCTTGTTGAGAGATAGCATTTTATTAGTAAAATGTCCCTAGCTGCGAAAACACATCTCAAAACCCTACCCCACGATAACTAATGTGAGACAACTAACTGAGTTTCAATGGATCTAATGAAAGTATCCACGAACCCAAGAAGCTTGCCAAATACACATTAAAGGGAGCATGCTTAAGATGATTTTAACCCTGAAATGCAAAGCAATAAATACCCTAAAATACAAACATGAAAGACATGAGACATGTAGCTAAACCTAAAAACAACACCCAATGGCCTTCCCCTTCAAGGATCAGGGGAGATTAGCCAAGCATCCCTTGATTTGTCATCATCAAGGGTGTTTGGCAACCAAGAAATGAAAGAAATAAGGAGTAAGAAGAGAAAATCAAATGCCAGGAGGAGGCTTCGTGCTTGATTGATTGATTGAATGATTTGATGTCTTTCTTACAAGCATGGTTGAGCTTATATAGGTTCAGTAAAGAGGAAATTACAAAATTGTGCTAAAGAATCAAAATTACATAAGGGCAAACTTCAGATTAAAACCACCATATCAAAAGGGCCATGCAGAGGTGAGTCACCGGCAGAGACCAAAAGACATATACAAATTTATGACGTTATTACCAAGGACTATTATCTAATCCCCAGCAACGACGCCAAAAACTTGTAAAGAGACCAATTAATGTTGTATGTGAAAAATATAAATGCGGGAGGAATGTGGTAAATACCTCAAAACCGATTTGAAACAAAAGTAAGTATACTCAAAACCGAATGAAAAGTATTACTAACACTTAACCCTTTCCGCAAGTGCACGGGTCATACAGTAATAAAGTGGACTCTAGGAGTCCTGATATCGTGAATTCACGAGGATTAGAGGTTCTCTCTAATCGAATTCTGATCACCCCGATTACAAGGCTCTACTCATTTAGGTGACCTCGTTGTGATGTCGAATACAATTAATTTAATTGAAACAAAACCGATTTAAAACTAATCCTAAAAATCTACCAAATAAACAACTACTTAATTCTAAAAGGTATGAAGAGAGTCACTAAGGATGGATACTATTTTCAAATGCTTGCATTTCCTTGAAAGTGCAACATTTGTGAGTTGAATCTAGATTTGTCCAAGAGCAATGTAGTATAGCTTCGATTTCTCTCCATACACCATACATTTCACTAGTTAGATTCATATTCCTTTCGTGACAAATGGGTCTAAATAGCTACTTATAAAATTTGGCACTCTTTAAGATTTGATTGTTTTTCTTTTCAATACTTCACAACCATTTAAGGCTGAAGAATTCTCGTCTCATAGACGATAATGCAAGCCTTCCAATGTAATCGTATCCGTCCTTCAAATCTAATAAAATTTTCTATCTCCCTTGATCGATCTTTGCTAACACTGATCAAGATCCTTTCATCAGATCTATGGAGAAACCTCTCGATTTAACTAAATTGATACATCATTCACTAATCCTACACCATGAGTAAATTAGTGATCTATCAAAGTAATTCTTCGAGTTCATTAGTTCCAAGATATTAGTCTAGCATACTCCCTAAGTTACCGCTCTTACTCGTGAATTCCATCTCTGTCACTCGTAGGCCTTCCCCGAAATCGTATGATACACTCTTTGTGGGTATAAGCTACCAATATTCCGAATAATTCATTATAGTATGAACTATACCAATTATATAAATTCAGTTTTCAAACCCACAAAATAACTCGAAAACCGCAAATATGAATGTTCAACAATTAATCCCCAACCCTGGGAGGTGTTTAATGTTCACACGATTTCCAATCATCACTAATCAAACAAAAAGTAAGAAAATGAAGAACGAAATCAAGAGAGTTAAGAGAAAACCCAGATTTGAGCTTAAATCTTCACCTCAACAAAGAATAAATTGAATATCCGAGTACAAAGACCAAAATCTCTTCAATAGAAATAAAAATCGTCGAAAAACTATTCTAAGATCTATTAAAAATAAAAACTGGGCAAAGAAAACCAAGAAAATGAGCAAATTTAGAGAGAGAAAACCCATGAGAGAGAAAATCCAGATTTTTAGCTTCAATCCTTGTCCGAACCTGGGGCCAAATCAATCTCTATTATACAAGACCGAAATCTCTTCAATAAAACAAAATCATCGAAACCAAGCTCTCAAATCTAAAACAAATAAAAATCTACATGTGTAAAAACTGGAAATGGGCAAGTGTAGAGAGAGAAACCTCAAGAGAGAGGCTCTCCACCTTCCCGCTTTGCCTCTTTACCTAAAAAAACGAGTATAAATATATCCTGGGTGAAATGGGCTCAAATTGTGGCCAAACCTCACTTTTCGGCCTTTTTCAAGTTTCTGCAGCATTTCTGGTCGCGACACAGGTTTTCTGTCGCGACACCATTCCCTGTCGCGACATCGGTCACGACATACTCTCTTGTCGCGACATCAGTCACGACATACTCTCCTGGTCGCGACATACTCTCCTGTCGCGACAAATTTTCTGGACAGCAACTGGTTTTTCTTCTCTAACTTGTCGGGGCCATAACTTCTTCGTTTTAACTCGGATTTGGGCGTGTGAGTACTCGTTGAAAGCTCTTTGAATGTAGAATGCAGCCATGAGGGAATTTTGAACCATTTGATGTCCTTGTGATGGTACATAAAAATTCAATCTTCCCAGTAGCGTTGTGAGACTCGTTGACTCTCTTCTTTGGAAATATATATTGCTCATTTCCTCACAAATCACTTGCTTAACAATAATCCTACAAACATGAATATGGGATATAAAATGTAACAAAATAACATGTGAAATGAACTCAAACATAGATGAGTTTTGCACTATCAGCTACAAGTGAGAGAATGGCAAACCGCTAAAATTCCCCGCAGTGGGTGTGAAATTTCGTATTCGCGAAATTTACAAAGGCCAAATTCTTGCAACCCCAAAATTTCGATAGATCGCTCCTTCCAATCTTCAATAAATTTGTTCGAAATTCTCTTAAGTTAATCATAGTCTTGAATTCAACTCAGCTCAATGTGTTCAAGTCAAATTGAGGAATTATGAGACATTAACCTCGGCAAACTACTCAAATAGCTACAAAATGTAATCAGTAGCAAAACCGGGACCCTAATGCAACAATTAAGATTAGCTGATTAGTACACAAAAGCGTATAAAACCTATGATAAAAGGCGCTCATTATCGCACTATTTTGGTACTAATCACTCCCTTAACCGAGATATTGCTAGTCCCTTAGCAATGATAACAAGAAGGTAGATCATGCAGGAAATGTTTTTGCCAAAAATGTACTGTATGTTCAAAAGGTATATGCAATTCATGTCTAACCTTTAGTATGATGAATTGGGACTCTGTATAAGAACCATGTTGGGAGAACAAATTCCATATAGGAATAAGTTTCAAGTAAAAGACAATTCCAAGGGAATCGGGATCAATTTCCACCAAACTCTGGGTGTTTTTTAATGATCATGAAACCAATAAGTCGCAAAACTACCTCCCCCAACCAAATCGCTAAAACTTTAGACATGCTGAACAACCTAAATAGATTCAGTTCCTCACTTATTTCATACCTTTAATGTATCAGAGGTGCACGTCAAAATTCGACTTCACCAAAGTCCGTAATGGGATCCAATGATGACTCCCAACCAACTAAGGTTTAAGGCATCAAGTCAAAAGGATCTTTCTACCACAAACTCTATAGGTTTCACCCCGGACTTCGTATGATTTCGAGAATCCATCACCTACAACTCGCTAAACTCCACCTATCCACCCGTATAGTGAGCACTAAGTCGGTGACTCCCAACCAGTTAGCTTAGGGCACTGTGCTTTAAAGGCTTTCTCGCCTATATAAATCTCTGACCGCACGGTTTTAAGGCAAAGTGCCGGTTTACTTAACTATTTCTTTCTTTTCTTTTCCTTTTCTTGGAAGATACATTGCCTTCAAACATAAGGAACTCTAATCTATTAAGAGTCGTCAACTAAGCTAAAGCTGGCTTTGTAAAGTAAAAGGAGAAAGCAGTTTCTTAACCCCTTGAAGAAAACTAATGTGAATTGTGTGTGGTTAGAGACTGGTGGAAGACAAGGGAGACTTACAAGGGTCATTAACTGACCAAAAACTCATCATGCATGGAACCATTCTAGCATTTGGTATTATACAGTGCTTCAATTCTTCAATTTACAGGAAAGGCAAGATCACAACTATAGGGTCAAAATGAGATGCAAAAGTATAGAAAATAGATTTGTATTATATATATCAAGGTGAATTTTTACAAAATTTTCGAATTTCTTTTGCAACATAACAAACAAAGAAGCTCCATAACACAAAAAGGGCTTTGGTTGGGCATGAAGTATAAGTAAACTAACATCAAAGTATAAATGATCACTTCCACCACTAACCGTCCCAACAACGAAACGAGAAAGTTAGCGGAGGAAGTGGTACCTCAATCGTTGGCTGGAGAAGGTTCATCCTCACCCGGGCAGCCGAGGAGCCGCCAGGGGTGAAGTGGCCGATGCCGCCGCAGCCGCTAATACATCCAGCAAGCTGCAGGGCCTACGCGGAGGTGTTGATCCGGCCTCGAGGGGACAACCGGTTACGAGCAGGTCCCGAGGAGAGCCAGCAGTGGAGACCTGTGTGGCTCTCTATCCGCATGATGCTGGCCTAGATCTGAGCTATATAAGCCTCGGTGAGGGTCATCCTCTCTACCAGAGCGGCCTGTGAAGTTGCAAAAGAAGCCGTAGTGGCTAAGAATGTGCGGACCATCTCCATAAGAGCCAGGGAGTCCCTGGCAAAGAGGGTAATATACTGCGGAGGCTGTGCGGAGGTGCTCTACCCTGCCATATCGCATCAACCGCGGGGCATGAGCCCGAAGTCCGTGGGAGGTGAGGCATCGAGGCCCGTGGTACCGGCCGACGCTAGAGGAGCCGCCCAGCAGCCGAAGAGACTGGGAGGGGATAACAGTGAAACCGGGGTCAAGACCCCAAAGATGTTCAGCTATAGGGGATAAGTCCCGACGAGGACTATCATCATCTGGCTCGTCCTCGTCTGACCCCGGAGGAGGAAGGTGGAAAGCTCGAGGCCTGGCTCGCCATCGCTTAACGGTAAGGATGGTCTCACAGCCGCGTCGACGCTCTATACGAGGCTCTGCCGGGAACCCGATATGCTCAAGCACCTGACATAATAGACGAGGAAATAGCATAGGTAGGACTCGCCGGCGTAATCTCGGCAAAGGACCCTATCCGAAATGGAATAATGAGGTCATAATCGCTCCGCCGGCCGAACCGTAATCCTCCGAACAATGATATAGCACCTCTAAGATAGCCTCATCTCCTCCAGATCGTATGCTGAAGTGGAAACATTAGACCCTCGTAACGTGGTCTATCGAAGGCACACTGCGGAAGGTGGCGCCCGTATTAACAACGAATCTGCACCAAGAGCATCCATAGAGAGGAGCCTGACCATCTCCCCGGGTCGACTGACGAGGCCACCGCCTATAACCGCCACATCGGGCGAGGACCACCGCGCATGGAGGGCCGCTGTGGATATAGGAGGCCTCGGCATCCCCGCTTGCCGTCAATAGAGAAATGAAGAGCGCCGCCCGCCGCTGGATGTCATCGCGGTGATAGAACCTCGGCGATCCACCCGAGGATAGTAGTGATCACGCCGCACCATAAATGGCCCAAAGGGGTATCACGTATTTATGGCATGGAATCTCGGAGCCCTGGGTCCGCGGCAAAGGCCGAGAGATCATAGTATAACTCCCCATGAAAATCTCTATCCCTGCAGCTAACATTCCCCGGGATGGGGTAGCAGGGGAAGTAAGGCCACCTGATGATGGACCCCGGGGACAGGTCTGGGGCTCCGATAACACCCTGATAAGGTGGAGAGGGCGGGGCCCTAGATCTCGATGATGATGACTCCCCTGGGCCTGATGTCCGGGCCCTCTTGGCCGGTGGGGCCCTCCGGGCTGGTCTGGGATGCGAAGGAGCTGGTGGTGTGGGCCCGACTCGAGTATGATATCTCCTCTGGGCAGGGGCCACAGAGGAGGAACCTCAAAGATCACCACAGCTAGGCAAATGGCAGTTAGTGGCAGCAAGTAATAACAAATAGGCTTTAGGCCGACGCACACACGCCGAGGGGCCTCCGGGCGGCAGAGTGAGGGCTCCACGGCCGCTATGTCGCAGCAGGACCCCGCGGCGTGCCAGGAAGAGGGGCCGCATCGGCAGGGAGGATCGTCCCTAGCGCACCCGCACTAAAAATCTCTGCCTTTACCATCTCCGAATCTGAAAAAGAGCAGCTAAAGAAGAAGAGTTGAAATTTTCTGAAACTGGAATGAGGATTTGTAAGGCGAAAATGAAATGGAACCAGGTTTATAAAGGGGAGTAGGGGTAGGTGGGAAGATGAAGGAATTAGTGATTTTTATGACCATTAATTTGGATGGCTCAAAAGATTAGAAAAATTAATTTCAGGTGCGCCAAACGGAGAGCTGCAGGAAACAAAGAGTTGCAGGGAGAGGAAGAGAAGATGAACAACCACCCGCGAGGCTCAGATCTTGCGAATTATAATTTTCAGATCCTCGCGAATTTCGCAGTTGCGAAACAAGAAGGCACAAAATTTCAAACCTCTCAAATTGACTCTCCCCTCGAACACCACAAACAAGACCAAAAATTATAAGAAATTAAGCTAGAAAAATAAGAAAATTTACAAACTTTGGCAATTAAAGGGCTTTAATGATAAGCCTAAACTAAAATTGAAATAAAACAAAACATAAATCTAACTAAAATTTGGAGTGGTTTCCTGCTCCACAGAACCACCCCTCGTAATGCCGATAAGAGGCTTGTTGGGGATCACAGAGAGTCTTCCCAAGCCATAAAGGAGGTGTACCGCAGCTTGAATCCAACTTCGCTTCTTATTGTCGTGCATTATGTCAGCTCGGGTGGTGCTACCGGGCAGAAAGATGTAGGAGGCCGACCGATGATGCAGCCAGACCCTTCATCAACGCTTGGTTCTCACCAATTCTTTTTGCGCTTTATGATTGTTGGCCTTTCCTTCACTTGTGCCACTTTTGCACTTCTTCCGACTTCAGTTCCTGTCCTCTGTACCGGCTTATCCCTAGCTACTCTGGCGAAAAATGTTGAGCTCCAAAGTCATGTTGCCAAAGGTGAGCTGCATAACCCCATTCCGGCAGTTGATTATAGCATTAGCTGTGGCTAAAAATGGTCTCCCAAGTATAATGGGCACTTGGTGAGTGCTCTCTGCCATTGGTTCTGTATCAAGAACCACAAAATCCACCGGATAATAGAAATTATTTCACCTCACCACACATCCTCAACTTCATCCCTTTCGGGTATTTCCTTCTCACTAATCGATATGCTAAGATAAGAGTGATATTATAGCTTAAGCTCCCAAACCTAACTGCTTGTACATTGAGTATGGTAGTAGGTTGACACTGGCTCCCAAATCCAAAGAGGCCTTGTCTATGCGTGTCCCTCCAATGTCGACCGAGATGGGCGGGGGATCCCGGATTCAGAGACTTCAACAAGGTTTCAGACTGATGATGAAATGCCTTGTTCAACAGAAGGCCTTCTTATTAATGCCCAATCCCTTTTGACAAAGGCACAAGTCCTTTTAGGAATTTAGCATAAGTTGAACTCGCTTTGATCATATCAAGCAATCCGGATGTTCACTCGACTCGCTCACACTTCATGATGCCGCTTAAGAGCCTTCGCCAAGTTACTGGAGGAAATGGGGCACGCCTTTCATCGAGTCTTTGATGATTATGTGTTCAAAGCCCTTTCTCCCGTTCTCCGGTTTTTCCCATGCTCGACACCGGTCGCTCACTTCCTTACCACTCCTTAAAGTGATAATGGCTCGACTTCATCCATTTCAAGCAAGTGTGCCTACTGAGGAAGTTTAATCTATGTGCTCCCTTTGATTTAGCAAGGTCTCGATGGGAACCTTTCTCCCTGCACTTTCTCGTCGCTGCTCTCAAAGTACCTACGGATGACTCCATGGTATCAATTTTTTGATTTAGGCTTTTGTGAAGCCCTTCAACTTTTATCAATGGAGTTTAATCTTTTCTATTCTTCGTTTATCAGCATTGAGGCTTTCTATTCCTCCACAAAATTCCCTACCACCTTGCTCAAATTCACAATGGCTTGCTCCACAGGTGAAGAAGTTATCGCCACGAGAAGTGGATCCATACTGTCGCGATGTGCCCTAGGGACATATACAGGGGTTTAGGCTTCCAGCCAAATTGGGGTGGTCTTCCAATGGGGTTATAGCATTACCATACCGGGCATCATTTGGCGGCCGACTCAGCCCACAACACTTGGTACTTTCAACCATTAAATCCCCACTCGAGGGGGAAATTCGACACGCCCCCGATGACCTGTAGGATCGGGCAATTAAAGCATGGTCACAGCATGTTACTCCCACCCACGCTCCGTACCTCCCGGTGGCTCTCTCCGCCCGCTTCCATCCTTCGTTTAGGGTGGACACCTAGCTTTTAGTTCCACTCTCCGTCGCATAAATGCCTCCCTAGAGTTTCACAAGTTGGTTTCATCCTTTCTACCTCCCTGGTTCGCCTAGTCCCATCCTTTTGGAAGTTTCGGGCCATGTAGTTCAAAAGTCCATGGCTTTATCAGATTTTTGCGTTGCTTAGTTCCTCCACACATGGCTCAGGAGTCAGTTCAATGGAAGGGGACATCCCATCGTAGAAATGGTTCACCAACATCCATGTATCAAAGCCATGATGAGGGCATGCACTGATGGTCTCAAGATACCTTTCCCAGCACTGATAAAATCTCTCACTGTCATGAGCTGCAAAGGTATAGATCTTCCTCTTCAGGTTGTTGGTCTTATGAGCACTGAAGAACTTCTTCAGAATTCTCGTCGCAGCCACCCCACCCCGATGGTCCGCTCTTAGTGAGTTAAGCCACTCTAGCTTTATCCTTCGTAGGGTCAAAGGGAAGGCTTTCTAACTTGAGCAAGTCCATGTCAATGCACCTTCTTAAACTGAGGTAAACCTCCTCGAACCCGAATATGCGTGTATGGATTTTCGCTTCATACCATGAAAGGTCGTGAGCAGGGCACCAAATGTGGTCTCACCGCACATCCTCTCAGGGTATACCAGGCACCTCACCCTCGGGAGGACGGATGTGATCCTCATGTGATCATATGCACGGTTCCTGCAACCCTCGGGCTGGGCCTGCCTCAAAGGGCTCCATTTGATTGGGGTGTAGGCCAACTTCACAACCTTCAACTCGGGCACCCAGCCCCTCCACCGCCCGGCAAAGGGTTTCTCGTCCCACGCATAAACTGCTATGATCACACCACAAGCAAGAAACCAACAAAACAATGCTACAAAAAGGTTATTGGTTAGATTAAATCAAAACAATATTAACAGTCAACACAGGAGTCTTCGCACTTCGCAGTTGAATTAAATTCCCGCAAAGGAACTGCAAGTAGGGAAAATGAATAAAATCAAAAAGAAATGAGATAGCACCAAACCTTGTGATGTGAACCAAGTTCCACCGCTTTTCTTATCCTACTAGGGCACCATCCCCGCAACGCACCAATTGATCTGCTTTCAAATTCGTGTAGGTGTTCGAAATCAACAAAATTTATAACCTAGATTCCTACTACCGATGCAAAGCCATCAGAGTATGCTGGGCCTGTGGTCGAACACGTGATGGATTTTACTGCGGAGAAAGGGGTTACAAAGGCGTTGAAAATGGTGTTCTCTCCTGATTAAAAAGTGGTGTGTGGAAATGTTGTGTGAATGATTGCAAGCTAAAATAACTCAAGTAAAATTAAAAAGAGAAACTCTTTGTCTGGGGCCACCGAGCTTAGTGTTCCCAGTTAACCAACATGTCTTCGCTCTATATGCTCGTATTGGGAGCATGACATATAGTCACTTCCCGAACCGGATCTTCTTTTAGCTTTAAAACCTAAACCCTAATAGCTTACCTTGTTGAGAGATAGCATTTTATTAGGCAAAAATGTCCCTAGCCATGAAAACACATCTCAAAAACCCTACCCCATGATAACTAATAGGAGACAACAAATTGAGCCTCAATAGATCTAATGAAAGTATCCATTGAACCCAAGAAGCTTGCCAAATACACATTAAAGGGAGTATGCTTAAGAGATTTCAACCTCGTTGAAATGCGCAATAAATACCCTAAATACAAACATGAAAGACATGAGACATGTAGCTAAACCTAAAAACACCTAAAGGGCCTTCCCCTTCAAGGATCAGAGATTAGGCTAGCATCCCTGGATTTGTCATCATCATGGGTGTTCGCAACCAAGAAAATGAAGAAAGCGAAGGAGAAGAGAAAATCACCAATGTGCTAGGAGGAGGCTTCGTGCTTGACTGATTGATTGAATGGATTTGATGTCTTTTCTTACAAGCATGGTTGAGCTTATATAGGTTCAGTAAAGAGGAAATTACAAATTGTGCTAAAGAATCAAATTACATACGGCAAACTTCAGGATAAACCACCAAACATCAAAAAAGCAAATATGAGAGGTAAGTCGCTGTGAGAGGTGCCGGTAACCCGTTGCACTAAGACCGCGAACTCTCGCAAGTCGCGAATTTTGCAACCCACAGTTTCAGTTACGAAATTGCAGAGCTCGCTGGGTCTCGCAGTTGCCACCCTTGGTAACCCCAAAATTTCGCTTAGATCAAGCCTCTTCAATTTTCAATAAATTTGCCTGGAATTCCTCCGAAGAATCATGAGTCTTCGACCAAACAGCTCAATGTGTTCAAGTCAAATTGAGGAATTGTGAGACATTTGAACCCAAAGAAACTACTCAAATAGCTACAAAATGTAATCGCAGCGCAAAACCAGACCCTAATGCAACACCAAGCTATTTGGTTGATTAGTACACAAAAAGTGTATAAAACCTATGATAAACAAGGCTCAATATTGCACTATTTGGGTACTAATCACCTATTTTACCCTCTTGGAAGGTGTCTCTTCTTATTCAGTCCCTACCAAAATGTTGTGGAACCCTTAGGTCCCTTCAAAAATTGGTTTTTTTTGCCTGGGAGGCTTGATGGGTTACGGTCCTCACTTCAACTCCACTTAAGAAAATGGGCTTTCATTTAGCAAGAAAATGTCTTTTCTGTGGGAGGGAGGAAGAAGGGTTGGAGCATATTCTGATCCACTATCCACCATTTTGGGGATAGTGGATTGCTCTTCTATATGCTTTTCATGTGTCTTGGACCTGCCCCCTCCTTGTGAAAGATTTTCTTCAAAGTCGGGTCGCATTTTAGGCGAGGGAAAAGCCCAAATCTTATTTTGATAGCCTCAATTTTTTAGGCTATTTGGAAGGAAAGGAATGGAGTTATTTTGAAGATGCCACTTTTTCAACCTTCAGACTGAAACTCTTTGTTATCCTTTCCTTTTTTACTTGGGCTAGTTGTATTCCAAACACAAATATCTCATTTATTAGGTTGCTTTTGTATAGATTTTATGGCTATGCCTAGGATTGATTAGTGCTCAAAAAGTGCTATTTTGAACCCTATTTATTGTAGATTTTGAGCACTTTTTGTGTACTAATCAGCGTAATTAACCCAATGGCACACTAAGGTCCCTGCTATATTCCATCGATCGATTCAGGCTAATTTTGTAGTTTTTAGCAAGCTATTTATGTCGTAATTGTTATTCAACCAAGACGCGAAGAATCTGTCAGAATTCAAAGATTAGTGATCAAAACTGAAGTATAAGAGCATAAATGCAAGGAATTGGGTCATTTCGCGAACCGCTAAATCACGTTAGTTTAAACGCCTCCCCCGTGCACCGCCTACTTTTCAACTCGCTTGACTGCCTCGCTTCCCGCTTGACTTTTTTTTTTCATTTTTTGTCCACTTTTCGGCCTTTCTCTCACTTCTCCTGCAAGAGCATCTTTCTTCCATTTGTAGTTTTGCACATGGTTCGTCATGTTTTCACATACAATTATAAGCCATCTTCCATTAATAAAGTTTTCAGCAAGAAGCTCACCCGCTCTTCCTTCTCTCATTTTCCTTTCTCCTTGCTTTCTAGTAACAAGCCACCTCCAAGGATGACATAACTGAGATGAGTGGCTAGAACCCTCTCCCTCCCCGGTGGGAATGAAAGGGTGATCCGAAGGCACCTGAGGGGTTCCATGTTCCTCTTTTCACATGTGCATCGCACCGCGCAGCTTTTGCAGCTCTTCTAGACCCCAGGCTTTATTCCTTCCACCCCTTGAATGGTTAATATCTCGTAAGCTTTGTGGTTCAGCACTGTTTATTGCTGCATCCATCAGATCGCACAGGCAATTTTGATATCTACTGAAGGTGAGTCAAGGAGACTTTATTTCCCACCGCTTGCATCAATGAAGTTCAGTTGAATACCATTTTCAAAGGATAGCGTATATATGGTTGGGCTTGCAGTTAAATGAAGATCTGGTTTGGGAATGACTACAGTCATCCTCCCTTCACGCCAGGAAAGGACCTTGAAACTCACTATGGAATCCAACCCCAAAGTGGACCTAACCCTGGCAGTCGTGAGTATTTCTACATTTTTTTTATTGTTTCATTTTCGCCTAAACACCAACCGAAATCGCTTTATTAGAACCTCTAAATCCAAAATGAATTCGCACCATTTTAAATCAACAGAATCATTTTATGCTAAGAAAATCATCCTCAGTTCTAATTTTAGATTACTGACATCAGAATGCTAGCTAAGGTAGTAAAAGGTATAGGTTTATACCCTTGTTGGTCTCGAGTTGCCTAGCAACACGCTTACGTGCAAATCAAGGATGCACCTCGAAATGGCAGCGTTTTTCTTTTGTTCTCTAGCTCTTCTGTCGCCCTTAGCCTTTCTTTTGTGTACTCCTTGTATACTCTTTTTTTGGTCAATATACTGCTCTTTTATCGATCAAAAAAATAAAAAATAAAAAAAATTACAACATAGGGTGTGAACCTCGATGCCCACAAATTTTTTTTTTTTGGTAAATCAAGAACATAAGCATTGAATCGAAATTGTCTTAAGCACTTCGTGGATCAATAATCTTGAGTGAAGTTTTATATGCTTTAGCATGTCATTTGGGCTCTAACTTTACTAAACCATATCTCCTTTGTTAAAATTAACAAACTTTCTTTCAAATCAGCATGTTCATATTTACGCTTGTAGTCAACCCTCCTAACATCATACTCAAAACGCGTATATGTTTTTAAAACATTGCTCTATACTTGGTTGTTCCCTAATTGGAGAATGAAACTAAATCAATAGGGCTTTGTAAAGTGAGTCAATGATATCTAAGGGTAAACCTGTAGACTTGGTCATAAATCATGATGCAAACCCAGCCATTGAATGGTGTGATCCTTAATTAGACATGTCTCACCAGGTAGCAAATAGGATCACGAAACTTTACTAATAACATTCATTGGTTTGGTTTGTTAGTTTAAAGGTGGAAAGTAGGTAAAATTTCAACCGTGTTCACATCTTCCACAAATCAATGGCAGCGTAAGAACCATTAGGCTAATCAAGAAAAATGAGATCGATAATCGAGAACTAGCTTCAGACAAAGATTGTTTATTGCATTTTTTTTTTATTAGTAAGATTGTTTACCACTTTAAGTTTCTATTATCACAAATTGTCGAGAGTGAGACCTAATACGTATGACCTACTTTTTAAGTTGTTTGAAAGAATGAGAACACGATCATTTTTTTTTTATAGGTAAAGAAATATGTATTGAAGAACTAAAATGATTGAGTATAAAGAAGAGGGCAAAAGTTCCTTTAGCATAAGAAGGGAAGCCCTCATTTATTTACAACCCACCCAATCAATAAACACAACTATAGATGAAGAACCATCTATTCTAGTTGTTTTATTTTCTGACCATAGGAGGAAAAGAAAGGAAATTCATTCTCCGCAAATAAAAAAGGCTTTTCATTAAAAAAACGAACCTATTCTCACCTTCCAAATTTGGCCCAAAATAGCAAAGAGGATCAGCTAGCATATTTTTCTTTCTTTTTTTTTTTTTTTTTTTTTGAGAACGCGGTCAAGTTAGAAGAGGTTTTCACATAAAAGGGGGCCTTTGAGGACCTTACAAATTTGAATAGGGATATATCTCTCAGACCCGATGTTCTTCTCAGCCTTTGGCAGATTATAGGAGTTGGTGAAGAAGGAGAAAATGAGCTTTTTGGAGAATTTTTTTATAGGGAAAACTTTGTGTAGATTGACTCATCTTTGCTGTTTTGATTTTGAAAAAGGCAGGGCTCTTACAGATTGGAAGCCAGATAAAAATTATAGCTAAAGCCCCAACTAATAGTTGAAGAAAGTGATAGGAGAACTGGTATTGGATTCTCATAATGCGTTTGTGGAAGACATATGTAATAATAATAACAATAACGATGATAATAATAATAATAATAAGGTTCATGAAGCCATAGATCTAAGATTGTGCATAAATTAGACATATAGAAAGTTAAAATTCATGTAAATCGGAGTTCTCTTTCGGGAGGTGATAGGATAATATTAAGAATGTTTCTTACGTTCATGAATATAGATCTAAGATTGCAATAAATTAGACATAAAAGAATGTTTCCTTATTGCTCATGAAGCCATACATTTAAGATTGTGCATAAATTAGACATTAAGAATGTTTCTGTTACAACCACTTGGGTAGAACTCACTCTCCCTTAAAAGCTAGTTGTTAAGGAGAGGGAGCTCAAGAGGTTATAAACCCACAAGGCTAAGTCATAACTTAACGATGTGGGACTCATAATGGGTCATAACAATCCATCCCTCTTTCAAAACTGACGTCCATGGCAGCTTGGTGACTTACGACTTACCTGCAGCTCCCACAACTCCTGGTAGACTTACCTGATCCGTAGCGTACCTCCACAACACCGAGATGAGGGCAATCCCAATGAATGAACAACTCTGATACCACTATTACAACCACTTAGGTCCCTTAAAAGCTAGTTGTCTAGGGGAGGGAGCCCAAGAGGTTATAAACTGACAAGGCTAAGTCGTAACATAGCGATGTGGGACTCATAATGGGTCAATAGTTTCCTTACGTTCATTGTCATATCTAAGATCAGGCATAATTAGACATGAAGATTGTTTAGCAGTTAAGAAGAATGTTTTTATTGCCTGCGAAGCCATATATCTAAGAGATTGTGCATACCAGACATATGAAGAATGTTTCCTTATTGCTCATGAAGCCATAGATCTAAGATTGCACATATTAGACACATGTAAAGGTTATGATCATGTAGTAAGGTCGCTTGACAATGTGGATGAGTTAGCCTTAGAGCTCAGGTGTGGGATTGGGTCCTTCCCTACCTCGTATTTAGGCCTTCCCCTAGGAGCTCCCCACAAGGCTATAGGGGTTTGGGACTCGATTGAAAAAAGGTTTCGAAAGAGGTTGCCCTCCTAGAAGATGCAGTATATCTCTAAGGATGGAAGGATTACGCTTATCCACAGTACATTGTCTACCTTCCAATTTATTACTTATCCCTTTTTTCAAAGACATTTTTTATGGGGCGAGGCAGACTTAAGAAGAATCCTCATCTCATTAAATGGGCCATAGTTTGTATAGAGAAGAAGAAAGGGGTTTAGGATTGAGAAACTTTTCCAAGCTAAATAAGGCTCTATTATGCAAATGGAGCTGGAGGTTTGCAAATGAGAGGAATGCCCTCTGGAGAAAGGTTGTGAGTAGTAATGTAGTGAGACTTGGGGGTTGGCACACTTGTGACATCAAGGGTGGCTTTGGTGCTGGGCTGTGGAAGGAAATCAGAAAAGAATGACCTCTCTTCCTCTAAAATGCAGCATTTTCCTTAGGCGGTGGAAGGAGGATTAGCTTTTGGAAAGATGTTTGGTGCGACAAGGAGGCGTTGCGGTCTTTATTCCTCTTTTTGTTTATCCTGGCTGTGCAAAAAGATGGTATGGTGGCGCATTCATGGGATCAGAATAGAGAGTGAAGGGGATGGTCTCCAACCTTTCTAAGGTCCTTTAATGATTAGGAGATGGAGGAAGTGGAAAGATTCCTCTCCTCTATCCATAGGAAGAAAATCAGCCTTTTGAATGAGGATAAACTTCTTATGAAGGGATCCAGTCACGGTAATTTTTCAGTGAAGCTCATGTACATGGGGTTAGACCTCTCGCCTAACATTCATTTTCCTTCCCGCTCAGTTTGGAACTTAGTAATCCTCTCCAAAATTGGCTTTTTTGCTTGGGAAGCTTCCTGGGGAAAAGTGATCACCTTGGATCAACTTAAACGTCGCGGAAGAGCTCTTGCAAACAAATGTTGTCTTTGTGAAGAGGATGGAGAGACAATATACCATCTGTTAATTCATTACAAGAAAGCTAGGATGCTTTGGGACCTTTTTTTGACAATAGTTGGGACCAGTTGGGTCTTTTTGCGTTCAGTCCTTCAAACCCTTCTAGCATGGCAAGGAGCGCCTATAGGTAAAAATTGAAAAAAAAAATCTAGATGGCAGCTCCTTTATGTTTTTTCTGGACTTTATTTCGGGGAATAAATAGGGTGATGTTTGAAAACAGGGTCACCAACGCTCAAAAAACAAAATCTCACTTCTTAAGCAATTTGTGGACCTGGAAAAATTTGTATAGTGTTGATAACACAAATTCTTTAGTGGACTTTCGTCATTTGTGTAGGTAGGTATTTTTTTGCCGTGAGGCTCGTAGTTTCGCAGCGTTCTCTCGTTGTTTTTCGCCTCGTTCCTTGTATACTTCCAGTGTACCTTTTGGAACCTCTTGGTTCTTTTGATCAATATACTGTTTTTAATAATAACAACAACAACAACAACAACAATAATGTTTCCTTATTCCTTAAGAAACCATAGATTTAAGATTGTGCATAAATTAGACATATATAAGGTTTATGACCATGTAAATAGGAGTTCTCTTTTGGAGGTGATGGGAATAATGGGCTTGGATCAAAAATGGGTGGATCTAGGATTGTATTTTCATAGCTAGCTTTTAAGTCTTGGTATATGAGGTTCCTCAAGTGTTTTCCAGAGTATAAGGAGATTGCGACAAGGGGACCCCTTATCCCCTTAGCTTTTTGTGTTGGTTATGAAAGCTGTAAGCTCTCTATTGAAACGAGTGATGGAATGTGGTTTCATCTCATGATTTAGGGTGGGAAATGGAGGTAGAGAAAGTGCTTTAGCTTTTTGCATTTCATTATTTCATCCTTGCACTGCTTTTTCTTAGCCACTACCTCTATGGAGGGGACTACCAACAGCAAAGAAATCATGTAAAGTAATTGATCTCAACCTGTGTCTTTCTAACCCTCAGGTATAACCAGAAAAGTTGTGTTTCTCTTATGAGCGAACTCTAAAACACTTACAAACTTGCCATTATGGTTGAAACTCACCTCCATCAAGTGAAATCTGGTTTTTCCTTGGCATTTTTTTAGGAAACTCATAAAGATCTTTAGATCAATGGTATTCTCAGATGTTCAAGTAACCATCGAGCCTCTTCCTCCTCAAGACCTAAAGAAAAAACAAAGCCCTTGTTTTGCTCTATAAGCAAAAACCAAGTACCTCCATACACACCTTCAAACGTGACATGGAAAGTCTTCCTTTCCAAAGTGATTCCTATTTGTTCCTTTGAAACTCGGTTTTTCTCAATAATCTCAGGCAAAGAGATCGCTGTGTAATGTGTTCTTCGAGGAATAGTTGGCAAAATCTGATTTTGGGTGTTTGATTTTTCCATTCCAAACAAGATCAATTTTGGTTTAGATGATGTTGAGTTGCACATCACTTAAAAATGGAAGAGGTTCATAGATGTGTAAGGTTGACATGGCAAATGTGTGTGCAGTAAGCTATAGTGGTCCTTATCTACTTTAGCTTTGAATATTTCAAGAATTTGTTGCTACTAGATAGTCATACTTATAATTGATTAAAAACAAGGGTGAAAAACCCGGGAAAAATTTAATTTTTCTGAAAAATTACAAAAAAATAAATAAATTGCCATAATGGTTCAGGGAAGTCTGAAAAATTCTCTAGATCTCAGGATGACAAAACGGATTTCACCGTTGGGTTCGTCTCGCAAAATCTAGTCACCTAGGTGAATTTCGTTGAATTCTAAGAAAGTCGGATTTTCACGTTTTTCGGGATGATGGGTGTCGAGTGAATCCCAAGGATGAGATTGTTTACGAAAATCTCGAAAGTCGGAAAATGACTTAGGTTACGTTCATGGGATATAATTTGAACTTGGACTGAGATGGAAAAAATAGCTTCGGGCCAAAACCGGACCCGAACGAGGGTGGACACGTGGCACGACGTGGGCCACACATCCAACTTAAACTAAGTTGGGACAAAAGGGGAATTAGGGCAAAGAGAAGCCCATTTCATGTTGTTCACGAGAGAGAGAGAGGAGAAGAGGGAAAGAGGAGAGCCAAGCTTCCTTCCAAGATCTACGGAGTTCCGTAATTTGCTGGGCTTCTGCCATGAACAAAGTTCATTGTGATCGACGAGAGGTACACATTGTGTACTGGAAAGAGGATTTTATCGGGTTCCAAGAGGAGATTTCAAGAATCTGGTTGTTCTCGGGTTTAGGAGGCATCCTACCCTTGTATCACGCTTCAAGAGGTAGGGAAACTTCCTACTCTAGCTTATTTTCCGTTTAGGAGCCATCTTTGGCCTTGTTTGAGCCCTAGGGGCTGTTTGGTAGAATTCCCGAACGCAAAGAATGCTTTTTTCTAGGATTCAGGGAGGAACCGATCAACCAGTTGGTCGACCGGAAGGCCGTCCGATTGGATGTAGTAGCATCTAACCTTGAATAACGATGAACTGGTCGATTGGAAGGTCATCCAGTTGGATGCAGTAGCTACCAGCTATTAAACAAACGGGAAACGGTTGACTGATTAGTCGACCAGAAGGTCGTCCGATTGGATGCAGTAGCATCCAACCTTGGACAACGAGGAACGGGTCCGGTCGACCGGTTAGAAACGGTCGACCAATTCGGTCAAATTGGTCAACCGGTTCAATGAACAGTGTCTTTCGAGATACCTGTTTCGGGGCTGGTTCAAAGCCTGGGTTGTGCAACTGTTAGGGTTGATTTCATGGCCTAATTGCAGTTGATTAAGGCTTGCTTCAAAGGCCTATTATGTGATTGCTTTAAGTGTCATCCCTTGGTTAAGGGATGACATGTTGAATGACAATATGTGTGCTCATACATATTGGATTGGGATAAATTGCTTGATGATTGAGTGACATGTTGTGTGTGTATGGACAAGGCCATAGCATGGCTTGTTGTAGGCTAGTTGTGGACATGTCGTGTCACAACTCAGTCTATAGGTTAAAGTGAGTCGTTACCTGAGAGGTAGTGACTTGTGATGTCAATGTATACGTGTAATGATATGTTGGCGTGAATGGTATGATTTGTTTGGAATTTGTATGTCTTTGATATAAATGTCCAAATGATGCATGGGTAAATATGCATGAGTAGGCATGTACATATAACACTCATTATATATGTAGCATGATATGAATAGGCAATGGCATTATTGCATTGCATATACACGGGGACATCGCATGACATGGGTGTGAGTGCATGGTAGAGATCGACACTGTGTTTGGTGTTCGATGGTATGTCATGAGTATATGGTTGGTAATCGACACTGCGTTTGGTGTTTGATTGGGTGGGCTCGATTAAATGGGACAACGTCCAACAGAGTCGCACAATTTATTGAAATGGTAAAGAAAATATGTGTCGGGTATCAGCAAGTTGGGGTAGATCCCCCCTAGGTGAAAGACTCATCAATTATGGTCAGACATAGTCCCCAATGGCGAAAGGTCGTAAAAGTGTCTAGGTTTGCGGAGCCCGCGGTGCGACACCAAAAATCCGCTACCCACATAAAGGCGCATTATTTTGAAAGTAAAAATTATCAATGTGATGTATCATAAAAAAAAAAGCTTTTGGTTTATAAAAAAATGAATTTTTTTTTTAAATGATCATTGGATGTCATCCGAAATGACGGTTTTCACACTTGACATGTGCATATGTGATGGAGTCGATGAGGGCTCGGGACATGGAACAGGGTGAGTCACATTCTCATCCATGACATGTAGACATTTGAGTAGGAATGTGTGTGAAATGGCATTGTATGAGCACTTAGGTAGGGAGTAGCCCTTGTAGGAATTATTCTCTATTGGGCATTGCTCACCCCGTCGTGGGACCCCCTTTCAGGTGTAGGGTCTACTCCGGTGAACGGCGCTCCGACAAGGCCATGATTGTGAAGAAGGCCGACATGTAGCCTTGATAAAACTTTTGTAAAAAGTGTTTTTGTATAAAAGAATTGTAATTAAATTCTTTTGGACTATTGTCTAAATAGTTCGCATGTAATTGGCGTAGTTATGGGTCGCATCGATTCTTACGGATTGTAATTAGGTACATTATTCTCATGTTTAAATTTAAATATGAATGAATGGGCCCCGGTGAAGGGATGTTGAGGTGGTGCCGAGTAACTCGGTGTCCACGAGTAGTTGGTACCGGTCCGGTACCAAGACTTTGGTGCGCGAAGACCTAAAGTAGAAATTCCACGGGTTAACGAATTGTCAACGAGACCCTTAGGTTTTAAGGCATCACAATGGGTGTATGATAGAATTTAAAACTATTTTCCTCCGAATGTCTATATGTGTGTGTGTGTGTGTGTGTGTGTGTGTGTGTGTGTGTGTGTGTGTGTGTGTGCAGGGCGTTCGCACGCATTTGTAACTACCAAACCTTGTTTGTCATATAAACTGCTTAGGTAATATAGGAGTGAGTTCAGAAACTTTTGGGCACTGATCCCAAAAAGTTGCCTTATCTAAGAGTGAATTTGAACAACCATTTCAGAGATCACTGGTATTTAAAGCACTGTTTCCAGTTTTTGTTTAACTAGTAACATGGGAGTTATGTGGACTGTAAGGTATTGGAAGTTAAAAAAATCAATATTAATGGATTTTGATGGTTTCTTTCTTTGAATATGACAATAGATGGAGCTTGCCACAAGTATCAAGAACGAGTAAAGAGGGGGACAAATGACAGGTTTGTTTTCAGCTTTTATTTGAGCATTTTATGAATGTTGCAATGAAATTTGACTGCTCAGAGGGTGTTGTAGAGTATTTGGATAGTCCTGCTTTACATTTTTCAATTTACAAATGGTTGGTAACCCTATGTTAGCTGGACATCGTGAGGTCTAGATTATTTTTTTGAAACTTCGAATTTCATTTGTGTAGTATAACAACCCCTTTCAATTATGGATTAGAAAATAGATTTCAAATTGGGTTCCTGGAGGACATATTCATCATTAATAAAAGTTGCAATGAATTTTTTATTTTGAGAGGATTGTTGATGTGGTTAGTTTTTAAGATTTTTATATTATGACTCTTGGACTTGCAAACACATGGATGAAGAGGATGGTGGGAGGATTTAAGATGATGATTTCAACCAATATACTGCTGTGGGTTTTTGTTTCTAGACTTATTTATGTCTTACTACTGTGATGTAAGTGTTTGGCACTTTACTTTTGTGGTATAATAAGGGCATGGTGCTATTAAGATTTAAGCGATTGACCATGCCGATGAATGCCTTATTGTAAGAATAGAAAATAAACATTTTAATATCAGCTTTTTATTGTATTCTGGTTCAAGCAGAGACAAATCTCTCTCCTGGATTAATAGTTTATTTTTCATAATTTGTATGTCCCTATTTTTAAAGTAACATTGAACAAGATAAAAGAATGTGAATGTGTTTGGGTTTGGGGGTGTTGTTGTTAGAATATCCCCCATTAATATAATGTTTCTTTTGCATATATTTATAACTGCATCAGATTCACATATGCATTTAAATATTTCATTAAATTGAGCATTGGGGTGGGTCAACCATATCTGACGATTTAAAAGGAGGAGAATATATGACGCCAGAGCATTGGAAGTTGAAGTTTTTGGAGTATGACATTTTTTTTTTTTTTTTAATTTTCATCCAATCCTCATTTTTCTCCCTCTTTCCCTTGTTTCCAGAAATGCCTAGTCCAAGAAATCGACTGTGGAAGTTGTTTGTGCCCTTACCAGCATGCCTGCCTGCTTGCCTGCCCAAATTGGGGTTTTACAGGTCAAAATAAATCAAATTCTGCACACATGAAAGTAAAAAGTAAAAGGAATGAAAAAGGAAGAAAGAAAGACTAGAATATTGCGCTTTGTTTTTTTACTGCACTATTTAGAATTAAGTATATAGTTGGTTGTTGTTTTTTTTATTACTTTAGTTTTATTTAAGTATTAAGTTTGTTTGTTTGTTTTTTTTTTTTTTTTGAGGGTGAGTTTGGTTTTTTAATATGCTGAAATGTACCATCTTAACATCCTAACATCTTAAAAAGATAATTTAATTTAATGTTTACGTGGTATGATGATTTAACTAACGTCATCATTAGGTACAATAGCTTGGGTGTAAGCAGTTGATCCTAGGCTCTTGAGTCTCCTGGCTCACTGTCCCACAAAATAAAAAGCTTTCAATAAACACTCTCACACAGGCTGAGTCATTGAGTTGACCAAGAGAATTCACTTGAACTTGAGGCCCACTTTTTCAAAAATATACACCTTGGCCGAACGTGTTTGGGTTTTTGTTCGACTATTGGTTTGGACGTCCAAATCCGGTTTAATGTGTAGTTGGTTCAAAAGAAAGTTTCTAAACTGAAAATTGATCTATGCTTTATCCAAAAATTATTTTCACTTGTTCACTTTTCATAAATTTGAAAATAGATAACTTTTATTTTTTTTTTCATTAAAAGATATGTTATTTTTTATAGAAAACTTTTTGAAAAATATGAACAAAAATGAAATTGTAAATTTGAATGATAGATCGTTTCAATTTTTTTTTTTTTTCCTATTTTAAAATATGTTTTTTTTGTAGAAAACTTTTGAAAATATGAACAAAAAGTAATCATTATGGATTTTATTTTTATGCACGTTTTGAATTTTTATTTTAATGGAAAACTTGGAAACTTTCTTTTTATGCTGAACTTTTATGTTTATTAAACCATTTTTCAAAATAATAATTAATGAGAAAATGTTTAATTTCTCTAGTTTTAATTAATTTTGTTAAATGAACATTTTTTAAGGCATCTATTCACTTTGTATTATATCCTAATCCTTTGTGTCATCATAATTTTGTCCTCAAAAGGAGCGTGTGGGTGCCTCGGGCTTTAGCCCAAGCCCTCTAGTCCGTAGGCACAATACAACTAAAGGTTACAATTGGGCTGGCCCATCTGGCCTGGCTTGCGAGCCAACTTAAGAGCCCGGATCCAGATACCCTCTCCTAGCCGGGAAGGGGTTGACATTCCTCGGATGCCATATCCCGGAGAGTGCTTTACGTAACAAAGCCACGACTGATAGACTCCCTGAGAGAGCATGCACCCTTCCATGCCTTACCGTGAATGCAAGGTGGACAAGCATTCCCAGGGTCCTGTATTCGGGAAATATGTCCACTTAAAAGGAAGAACTAGTCTCCACACGCGATATATGCGCCACCTTCTCCCTCCGATCCTCCCTTTAAAAGGAAGAACTAGTCTCCGCATGCGAGATATGCGCCACCTTCCCCTTCCGATTTGGGAGGAGATTACCCACTTTCCACGTAAAGCGGATCCCCTTCCTCTCTGATAAAAGGAGGTCACTTCAAAAAAGAAGGTAGGCCCTCTAGACCGACATATCTCGATTTTGGAGAGAAAGAAATGATCTAACTTCAGCATCGGAGAGGCGACGGCAGAGACCCTCCCCTACCGCTTCTTAAACGCTTGTTTTTATGTGTTGCTGCAAATGTGTATGCAATGTGTATGGATCCGCGCATCCGACTAAGATTGAAACTCTTACACTGGCATCAAGCCAGGAAACCCAGCAAGAAATCTCGCGAGGCTATACGCGAGCCCGGGGTCTATCCGCCCTGATCTCCCCTGCACCAAGATCCGTAGTTCCCGCTCATCCCACCGGACCGTCTGAAAGTTTATCGCCATGTCTAGGCAACCCAAACAACCAACCCAAGGATCAGCCCACTAGCTTACTGTGATGAGCGCGTGAGGAGTAAGCCAAACAGATAGCCGAGTTATGTGAGCGTGCGAATTTCTTGCAGCAAGAGAACGAACGCTTATGGTTCGTTCGAGATGAACCGGGCCAAGAACCTACAAGAAGCTCCCCAGCATGTACCCCCAACCCGAAAGAATAAGGGCAAAGAGCCAGCCCTACCTGACCATAGCGATCTACCGGTGGACGACGAGTTGTCTTCAGGTAGCTCTCCACTCCCCCAACACTCACCACCCCGGAGCAATGCGTGTTTAGTCCGTAAATGGGACCACTTCGCCATTCCAACGGCCATCGCTGGCACGCGCCGGCCGATGTGAAGAGAGCTAAAAAGGACCGCCCCATTCGGAGTCAGTCCCAGACATATGCCTACCTGTGTCGAGGGTGCGCCTCCAATTCTTCCTCGTTGCAGCACTGTACGGGGTGCCTCCCGCCCCACATGCAGCATCTTATCCCCCTGTACGGGGACCGTATAACATGTTGTCTTTGCCCTTAGGCTAGCATATTTTAGATTACGAGCCCCATCACTGATTCGTCATTCCGCCATTTGCTATGTACGACGACTCTTTTGATCCATATGATCATATGCCAGACTTTTAACCAGCAATGATCCTAACACGGAACGACTACGCAGGTGATCCTAATCAACAAAATTTATATCCTAAGCTCCCATCGTAGTCAAGCTACCGCAAAGATAGCGTGCTCCAGGTCGAACACGGGATGGGTTTTCTTCAGACAAAATGATTTGAGTGATCAAAATTGGTGAATTAAATTGATTTTTAAGTGCCTGGGGTAAAACAGGGGGTGGCTGGGTTGCAAACTGAAAATAAATAAAATAAAATGTAAAAAAGAACTCTTTGAAGCATTGGGCCACTGGTTTAGGGTTCTAAGGCTTTCAACATGTCCTCGGGTCTTTTTCCTCACGTTGGGGAGGATGACATATAGTCATTTCCCGAACCGGCTCTTCATTTGGCATTAAAACCTATACCCTAAAATTATTTCTTCTAATGTATAGCATTTGTTACCCCTTAATGTTTCAAAACAGTTAAAACCATCACTGGATCTAACCTGCAGGAGCTCATAAATGACAACTAAATGGGCATCAAAGGATCTAACAAGAAGCATCCATCGAACCTTGAAAGCTTGCCGTGTAATCGGGCCACTCAGGGTACATCACAGTGATTCAAACCTAAAACGTGAGATACAGAAACAGAAAAAGGGAATAAATGCTTGCGTGAAAACATGAGGACAGTGTTTTTACCTTAAAACATTCACCCAGTGGCCCTCCTCTTCAAGGAGGAAGAGGTCTAGCCAAACATCCTCTGAGTTGTCATCCTGTATGAGTGTTCGTAGCCGAGAAAATGAGAGAAAGAGGAGAGAGAAGAGAGAAAACTGGAACAAAAGCTGCCGTGTACTGAAAGATTGAAAGTTAGGGTTACAAAAGCCATAAGTTGGCTTATATAGTCATACAAGATGTGTGAAATACCAAAAATACCTAAAATATGTAATTACAATAGGGACAAAATGGTAATTTATCAAAACGTGGTCGTTTAGAATCAAAAACACCAAAAACACAGTCTAAGCAATTTCGCTATGCAAGAAATTTCTCGCTAGTATAGCCAAAATTTTTATTAGCTAGCTAAATTTCGCTAGCCTAGCTAAATTTTTGTGAGATAGCGAAATTCGAGAATTTTCGCTAGCAACAAGAATTCGCTAGCCAGCTTAAATTTCGCTAGCCTAGCAAAACTCGGATTGTTCCCGCCTCGCTTTTGCTACCGCATCACTGCGACCTTTATTCATCACTTGCCTTCAATTCTTCACTCCGCATCTTGACATTCCATCGCTCGCCGGTGAAATCATCGAGGATTCTCGCATTCAGCACCACTAAGAAGCCAAGCTTGCCGGATCAAGTTCCCAAGACCAAAGAAACTATCCAAAACAATCTCGAAACAAATCGGGCACTAAGTGGACATGCACATGACACTGCTTATTCATATGGATTAGTGCACAAAAGCACTCAAA